>JASTWL010000189.1:0-337179 GCA_035220575.1 Temnothorax rugatulus | reverse complement strand
GTTTGGCGGAATTAGTTTGGCAGAGTTTGTTTGGCAGAGTGAGTTAGTTTGGTAGAGTGAGTTTAGTTTGGCGGAGTTAGTTTGGCAGAGTTTGTTTGGCAGAGTGAGGTTAGTTTCGTAGAGTTTGTTAGTTTGGCAGAGTTTTTTGGCAGAGTGAGTTAGGTTTGGCAGAGGTTGTTAGTTTGGCGGAGTGAGTTTAGTTTGGCGGAGTTGATAGTTTGGCAGAGTTGTTTGGCGGAGTTAGTTTGGCAGAGTTTGTTCTGGCAGAGGTGAGTTAGTTTGGTAGAGTGAGTTTAGTTTGGCGGGAGTTTGTTAGTTTGACAGAGTTTGTTCGGCGGAGTTAGTTTTGGCAGAGTTTGTTTGCGGGAGTGAGGTTTAGTTTGGCGGAGTTTGTTGTTTGGCAGAGTTGTGTTAGTTTGGCGGAGTTTGTTAGTTGACAGAGTTTGTTTGGCGGAGTTAGTTTTGGCAGAGTTTGTTTGGCAGAGTGAGTTAGTTTGGCAGAGTTTGTTAGTTTGGCAGAGTTAGTTTGGCAGAGTGTGTTAGTTTGGTAGAGTGAGTTTAGTTTGGCGGAGTTTGTTAGTTTGACAGAGTTTGTTTGGCGGAGTTAGTTTGGCAGAGTTAGTTTGGCAGAGTGAGTTAGTTTGGTAGAGTTTGTTAGTTTGGCAGAGTTTGTTTGGCAGAGTTTGTTAGTTTGGCGGAGTGAGTTTAGTTTGGCGGAGTTTGATAGTTTGGCAGAGTTTGTTTGGCGGAGTTAGTTTGTCAGAGTAAGTTAGTTTGGCGGAGTTTGATAGTTTGGCAGAGTTTGTTTGGCAGAGTGAGTTACTTTGGCAGAGTTTGTTAGTTTGGCAGAGTTTGTTTGGCAGAGTGAGTTAGTTTGGCAGAGTTTGTTAGTTTGGCGGAGTGAGTTTAGTTTGGCGGAGTTTGATAGTTTGGCAGAGTTTGTTTGGCGGAGTTAGTTTGGCAGAGTTTGTTTGGCAGAGTGAGTTAGTTTGGTAGAGTGAGTTTAGTTTGGCGGAGTTTGTTAGTTTGACAGAGTTTGTTTGGCGGAGTTAGTTTGGCAGAGTTTGTTTGGCAGAGTGAGTTAGTTTGGCAGAGTTTGTTAGTTTGGCAGAGTTTGTTTGGCGGAGTTAGTTTGGCAGAGTTTGTTTGGCAGAGTGAGTTAGTTTGGCAGAGTTTGTTTGACAGAGTGAGTTAGTTTGGCAGAGTTTGTTAGTTTGGCAGAGTTAGTTTGGCAGAGTGAGTTAGTTTGGTAGAGTTTGTTAGTTTGGCAGAGTTTGTTTGGCAGAGTGAGTTAGTTTGGCAGAGTTTGTTAGTTTGGCGGAGTGAGTTTAGTTTGGCGGAGTTTGATAGTTTGGCAGAGTTTGTTTGGCAGAGTGAGTTACTTTGGCAGAGTTTGTTAGTTTGGCAGAGTTTGTTTGGCAGAGTGAGTTAGTTTGGCAGAGTTTGTTAGTTTGGCGGAGTGAGTTTAGTTTGGCGGAGTTTGATAGTTTGGCAGAGTTTGTTTGGCGGAGTTAGTTGGCAGAGTTTGTTTGCAGAGTGAGTTAGTTTGGTAGAGTGAGTTTAGTTGGCGGAGTTGTTAGTTTGACAGAGTTTGTTTGGCGGAGTTAGTTTGGCAGAGTTTGTTTGGCAGAGTGAGTTAGTTTGGTAGAGTTGTTAGTTGGCAGAGTTGTTTGGCAGAGTGATTTAGTTTGGCAGAGTTTGTTAGTTTGGCGGAGTGATGTTTAGTTTGGCGGAGTGAGTTAGTTTGGACGGAGTTTGCTAGTTTGGCCAGAGTTTGTTTGGCGGAGGTTAGTTTGTCAGAGTAAGTTGGTTGGCGGAGTTTGATAGTTTGGCAGAGTTTGTTTGGCAGAGTGAGTTACTTGGCAGAGTTGTTAGTTTGGCAGAGTTTGTTTGGCAGAGGGAGTTAGTTTGGCAGAGTTTGTTAGTTTGGCGAGTGAGTGTTAGTTTGGCGGAGTTGATAGTTTGGCAGAGTTTGTTTGGCGGAGTTAGTTTGGCAGAGTTTGTTTGGCAGAGTGAGTTAGTTTGGTAGAGTGAGTTTAGTTTGGCGGAGTTTGTTAGTTTGACAGAGTTTGTTTGGCGGAGTTAGTTTGGCAGAGTTTGTTGGCAGAGTGAGTTAGTTGGTAGAGTGAGTTTAGTTTGGCGGAGTTTGTTAGTTTGACAGAGTTTGTTTGGCGGAGTTAGTTTGGCAGAGTTTAGTTTGGCAGAGTGAGTTAGTTTGGCAGAGTTTGTTAGTTTGGCAGAGTTTGTTTGGCGGAGTTAGTTTGGCAGAGTTTGTTTGGCAGAGTGAGTTAGTTTGGCAGAGTTTGTTTGACAGAGTGAGTTAGTTTGGCAGAGTTTGTTAGTTTGGCAGAGTTAGTTTGGCAGAGTGAGTTAGTTTGGTAGAGTTTGTTAGTTTGGCAGAGTTTGTTTGGCAGAGTGAGTTAGTTTGGCAGAGTTTGTTAGTTTGGCGGAGTGAGTTTAGTTTGGCGGAGTTTGATAGTTTGGCAGAGTTTTTTTGGCAGAGTGAGTTACTTTGGCAGAGTTTGTTAGTTTGGCAGAGTTTGTTTGGCAGAGTGAGTTAGTTTGGCAGAGTTTGTTAGTTTGGCGGAGTGAGTTTAGGTTGGCGGAGTTTGATAGTTTGGCAGAGTTTGTTTGGCGGAGTTAGTTTGGCAGAGTTTGTTTGGCAGAGTGAGTTAGTTTGGTAGAGTGAGTTTAGTTTGGCGGAGTTTGTTAGTTTGACAGAGTTTGTTTGGCGGAGTTAGTTTGGCAGAGTTAGTTTGGCAGAGTGAGTTAGTTTGGCAGAGTTTGTTAGTTTGGCAGAGTTTGTTTGGCGGAGTTTAGTTTGGCAGAGTTTGTTTGGCAGAGTGAGTTAGTTTGGCAGAGTTTGTTTGACAGAGTGAGTTAGTTTGGCAGAGTTTGTTAGTTTGGCAGAGTTAGTTTGGCAGAGTGAGTTAGTTTGGTAGAGTTTGTTAGTTTGGCAGAGTTTGTTTGGCAGAGTGAGTTAGTTTGGCAGAGTTTGTTAGTTTGGCGGAGTGAGTTTAGTTTGGCGGAGTTTGATAGTTTGGCAGAGTTTGTTTGGCAGAGTGAGTTACTTTGGCAGAGTTTGTTAGTTTGGCAGAGTTTGTTTGGCAGAGTGAGTTAGTTTGGCAGAGTTTGTTAGTTTGGCGGAGTGAGTTTAGTTTGGCGGAGTTTGATAGTTTGGCAGAGTTTGTTTGGCGGAGTTAGTTTGGCAGAGTTTGTTTGGCAGAGTGAGTTAGTTTGGTAGAGTGAGTTTAGTTTGGCGGAGTTTGTTAGTTTGACAGAGTTTGTTTGGCGGAGTTAGTTTGGCAGAGTTTGTTTGGCAGAGTGAGTTAGTTTGGCAGAGTTTGTTAGTTTGGCAGAGTTTGTTTGGCGGAGTTAGTTTGGCAGAGTTTGTTTGGCAGAGTGAGTTAGTTTGGCAGAGTTTGTTTGACAGAGTGAGTTAGTTTGGCAGAGTTTGTTAGTTTGGCAGAGTTAGTTTGGCGGAGTTAGTTTGGCAGAGTTTGTTTGGCAGAGTGAGTTAGTTTGGCAGAGTTTGATAGTTTGGCAGAGTTTGTTTGGCGGAGTTAGTTTGGCAGAGTTTGTTTGGCAGAGTGAGTTAGTTTGGTAGAGTGAGTTTAGTTTGGCGGAGTTTGTTAGTTTGACAGAGTTTGTTTGGCGGAGTTAGTTTGGCAGAGTTTGTTTGGCAGAGTGAGTTAGTTTGGCAGAGTTTGTTAGTTTGGCAGAGTTTGTTTGGCGGAGTTAGTTTGGCAGAGTTTGTTTGGCAGAGTGAGTTAGTTTGGCAGAGTTTGTTTGACAGAGTGAGTTAGTTTGGCAGAGTTTGTTAGTTGGCAGAGTTAGTTTGGCAGAGTGAGTTAGTTTGGTAGAGTTTGTTAGTTTGGCAGAGTTTGTTTGGCAGAGTGAGTTAGTTTGGCAGAGTTTGTTTGGCGGAGTTAGTTTGGCAGAGTTTGTTTGGCAGAGTGAGTTAGTTTGGTAGAGTGAGTTTAGTTTGGCGGAGTTTGTTAGTTTGACAGAGTTTGTTTGGCGGAGTTAGTTTGGCAGAGTTTGTTTGGCAGAGTGAGTTAGTTTGGCAGAGTTTGTTTGGCAGAGTGAGTTAGTTTGGCAGAGTTTGTTAGTTTGGCAGAGTTTGTTTGGCAGAGTGAGTTAGTTTGGCAGAGTTTGTTAGTTTGGCGGAGTGAGTTTAGTTTGGCGGAGTTTGATAGTTTGGCAGAGTTTGTTTGGCGGAGTTAGTTTGGCAGAGTTTGTTTGGCAGAGTGAGTTAGTTTGGTAGAGTGAGTTTAGTTTGGCGGAGTTTGTTAGTTTGACAGAGTTGTTTGGCGGAGTTAGTTTGGCAGAGTTAGTTTGGCAGAGTGAGTTAGTTTGGCAGAGTTTGTTAGTTTGGCAGAGTTTGTTTGGCGGAGTTAGTTTGGCAGAGTTTGTTTGGCAGAGTGAGTTAGTTTGGCAGAGTTTGTTTGACAGAGTGAGTTAGTTTGGCAGAGTTTGTTAGTTTGGCAGAGTTAGTTTGGCGGAGTTAGTTTGGCAGAGTTTGTTTGGCAGAGTGAGTTAGTTTGGCAGAGTTTGATAGTTTGGCAGAGTTTGTTTGGCGGAGTTAGTTTGGCAGAGTTTGTTTGGCAGAGTGAGTTAGTTTGGTAGAGTGAGTTTAGTTTGGCGGAGTTTGTTAGTTTGACAGAGTTTGTTTGGCGGAGTTAGTTTGGCAGAGTTTGTTTGGCAGAGTGAGTTAGTTTGGCAGAGTTTGTTAGTTTGGCAGAGTTTGTTTGGCGGAGTTAGTTTGGCAGAGTTTGTTTGGCAGAGTGAGTTAGTTTGGCAGAGTTTGTTTGACAGAGTGAGTTAGTTTGGCAGAGTTTGTTAGTTTGGCAGAGTTAGTTTGGCAGAGTGAGTTAGTTTGGTAGAGTTTGTTAGTTTGGCAGAGTTTGTTTGGCAGAGTGAGTTAGTTTGGCAGAGTTTGTTTGGCGGAGTTAGTTTGGCAGAGTTTGTTTGGCAGAGTGAGTTAGTTTGGTAGAGTGAGTTTAGTTTGGCGGAGTTTGTTAGTTTGACAGAGTTTGTTTGGCGGAGTTAGTTTGGCAGAGTTTGTTTGGCAGAGTGAGTTAGTTTGGCAGAGTTTGTTTGGCAGAGTGAGTTAGTTTGGCAGAGTTTGTTAGTTTGGCAGAGTTAGTTTGGCAGAGTGAGTTAGTTTGGCAGAATATTTCCAGAATATTTGTACTGTTCTTATAATTAAATATTATTTACAGTAAACTTGACGGAACATCAAAAAAGTGTACACACCATGATAAATCATCCCACGTTTTGGGCAAGACCGCAGTGCAATATTTTTAAGAAAAAAGAAGAAGATATTAAACAAATCTGGAGTAAATTAGAAAATGCTGAAGAGATTGATTTGTTATTAATTATATACGAACTGTCCGAGTTAGTGGGAAAACAAATAAATTTATAAACATGATTTACTTTATATTTATCTTTTAATTTTCTTGAATGTTCCACAGACTTCCAATTCTTTGATTTCTCATGACTCATACATCTTCTATTTGCACAATACATGATTTATATTTTTCATCTTGCTACACAGTTGTCTCCTTTAAGAATCGATCCTCAATTTTTGGAGAAACTTCATATTTCCATATCAGATCTGAAATCCAAATAACCATATTTGTTGAGTAAAATATTGGCAGTAAATCCTGTTTGTTGAAGGATAAGAAACATACATCATTCAGTAGCCTACATGACAAGATAGTGATAAACTTTGATTATATCTGTCAAAAGCGTCTATGAAAAAATGATAATAAAAATGATTTTACAAACTTGCTCTCTCGTCAATCTGTCGTCGCATTGCTACTGATAGCTATTTGACGTTAGAATGTGACTTCTGCTTATTAGGACACACTCGACAGTAGCCTCAGAATTTGGCAACCTTACTCCGTACAGAATTGTTCTCCAGCGATTAATATTCTGCAAGCATATATATGGATGGCTGGAAAACTGAAAAAAAATACTTACATTTGGATGTACAGCAGTAATACGATTTATGCTATTTAAATACACACGCGCGCACATATGTCAAAGAGGTACGTAAACTGACAGCTTTACTACTTAAACAGTGGTACTAACTCTTAGGCCCGGTTTCACCAACGTGATTTAATCTAATCGGTCGATTAAACTCACTCTTTGTCTCTTTCTAACTGTCCCTTTAGAAAGAGACAAAGAGTGAGTTTAATCGACCGATTAGATTAAATCACGTTGGTGACAGCTTTACTACTTAAACCGGGCCTAACTCTTAGAAACTAAAATTAATCGTATAGAGATTTTCGTTCGTACCAACATTACCCCCACCACTTTTCGGGAAACTGTCGCCTAACCCTCGGAGGGAAGGTGAATGTCCGTCGGCGTCGTGCACGTTCGCCGTTTGCAACTTTGCGTGATTTCGAGTAAGTAATTTGCAGCGAGTGTGTCGAAATAGCGTATTCCGTGTTATAGCGAAATTATTACAGCTCTGTGTGAGAAGAGAAGGTTAAGGAAGGCCAAGGAATCCGCGTGATACGGTGGAAAGACACTCTAACCTCCCGGCCAGGCCATGGAGAAGTCGCAGAAGATGCCGAAGGTGGCGAAGGTGAAGAACAAGGCGCCCGCGGAGATACAGATCACCGCGGAGCAGCTGCTGCGCGAGGCGAAGGAGCGCGACCTCGAGATCCTGCCGCCGCCGCCGAAGCAGAAGATCTCGGATCCGCACGAGCTCGCGGACTATCAGCACCGCAAGCGCAAGGCGTTCGAGGACATCATCCGCAAGAACCGCATGATCATCACGAACTGGATGAAGTACGCGCAATGGGAGGAGAGCCAGAAGCAGATACAGCGGGCGAGGTCCATCTACGAGCGGGCGCTCGAGGTGGATCATCGCAACATCGCGCTCTGGCTCAAGTACACGGAGATGGAGATGCGCAATCGGCAGGTGAACCACGCCAGGAATCTCTGGGATCGAGCGGTCACCCTGCTGCCGCGCGCCAATCAATTCTGGTACAAGTACACCTACATGGAGGAGACTCTGGAGAACATCGCCGGGGCACGCCAGGTGTTCGAGCGGTGGATGGAGTGGGAACCGGACGAGCAGGCCTGGCAGACGTATATCAAGTTCGAGCTGCGATACAAGGAGATCGACCGGGCGCGACAGATCTACGAGCGCTTTGTCATGGTCCACCCGGACGTGAAGCACTGGATTAAGTATGCCCGCTTCGAGGAGTCGTACGGGTTCATCAAGGGCGCGCGCGCGGTTTACGAGCGCGCCGTTAATTTCTACGGCGACGAGAGCCTGGACGAGAAGCTGTTCCTGGCGTTCGCGAGATTCGAGGAGGGCCAACGGGAGCACGACCGGGCCCGCATAATCTACAAGTACGCGCTGGAGAACATCCCGAAGAGCAACACTCAGGAGATTTACAAGGCGTACACGATCCACGAGAAGAAGTACGGCGATCGCTCGGGTATCGAGGACGTGATAGTCAGCAAGCGGAAGCACCAGTACGAGCAGGAGATCAAGGAGAACCCCTCGAATTACGACGCGTGGTTCGACTATCTGAGACTGGTGGAATCGGAAGGTAACGTCGACGTGGTCCGCGAGACGTACGAGCGAGCGATCGCCAACGTGCCGCCCACCAAGGAGAAGCAATTCTGGCGGAGGTACATCTACCTGTGGATCAAGTACGCTCTCTTCGAAGAGCTGGAGGCCAAGGACGTCGAGCGGTGCCGGCAGGTGTACAAGGTGTGCCTGGAGCTCATACCGCACAAGCGTTTCACCTTCTCGAAGATCTGGCTGCTTTACGCGTACTTCGAGATACGACAGAAGGATTTGAGCAAGGCGAGGAAGACGCTGGGCCTGGCGCTGGGCATATGCCCGACCGACAAGCTTTATCGGGGCTACATCGACCTCGAGATACAGCTGGTGGAGTTCGACCGGTGCCGCAAGCTGTACGAGAAGTTCCTCGAGTTCGGGCCGGAGAACTGCACCACGTGGATGCGATTCGCCGAGTTGGAGACGCGACTGGGCGAGATAGATCGCGCCCGGTCGATATACGAGTTTGCTGTCGCGCGGCCGAGGCTGGACATGCCGGAGCTGCTGTGGAAGTCGTACATCGACTTCGAGATCGCCCAGGGCGAAACGGAGAACGCCCGGCAGCTGTTCGAGCGGTTGCTGGAGCGCACGTTGCACGTCAAGGTCTGGATAGCGTACGCGAAGTTCGAGCTGCTGAATCCGCAGCTGGAGGACAGCCCCGACAACGTCATCTTGGCGAGGCGCATCTTCGAGCGCGGAAACGACGCCCTGAGATCCAACGGCGACACCGAGAGTCGGGTGTTACTGTTGGAAGCCTGGAAGGACTTCGAGAGCGAGAAAGGCACCCCCGAGACACTCGCGAAGATCATGGAGAAGATGCCGCGCAGGGTGAAGAAGAAGAGGCGCGTCGTAGGCGAGGACGGCAGCGACGACGGCTGGGAGGAGGTCTTCGACTTCGTATTTCCAGAGGACGAGTCGCAGAGGCCGAACCTCAAGTTCCTGGCTTCCGCGAAGGCGTGGAAAAAGCAGACCGAGCAAGCTCAGTCTTGAGACGGTTAAATTCCACTGTTACAAAAAAGAGCGAAGCGCAACAATTAAGACTTGTAGCAATTAAGACTTGAGATTAAGAGAATTCTCTAAGACTCTCCCCCCGCCCCCCGTGACTGCAAAATTCGCGCATATTTTATATTTTATATTACTCTGGATAAATGAGAGAGCGTGACAAATAGATTTTTTATCTTTATGTGTATATAAACTGTGATATATTTTTCTATCGTGAGAAACGTCTGTTTGTGTACATCACGTTTTATGGATGTAAATAGCTTGTGTATATATACAATTTCATGTAATTTATAATAAATGTAAAATGTATATATTGTCCGAAGACTCCTAGTCTTCACATTACGTTCAATCGCACTTTGCACTCGTTTTGCTTGCAACTTTAGCTAAATGAAATGATACATTACACGATTCCGCTTAAAATTTAATCAATGTAAGGATACAATAGTAAAAGATGCGAGAAATTTTACTATTATTCAGTTTGAGCACAATTTTTAGGATGCTACGGAAAATTTAACAATGGTTTTGAAGATCTTGATTTGGTATCTATGAAAGAAATAAACATTGTGCACAGTGTATGCATATTGCAATCGTGAATTAAGTAATATTGCTTTTTGTCGTTTAACAGCTCAGCATAAACAATAATGTGTCTATATTAGCATCATGTTACTGTACAGTTAATAAATAAATAACTAAAATGGATCTAATCTAGTTCAAACCTGCTTTAGATTTCTGTAGGACTGTTTGCAAATATACGGTTTAAAGAAATCAATTAATTAATTATTCAATTTTTCATTTTCTTCCTTTAATTTTCATTTATTTTAATTTACAGTTATTTGTCTACATTGTTACAATAATTTACATTATTTTTTTGACGGTTCAAAGTAATATCAAGTTACAGCTAGATGGCGCATGCTATCCACAAATCGTGTTTCGGCGGCTCGAAAATGAAGTAGATTACCGCCCACAGATGACGCTACTGGTACCGTTTAAAGTTTAAATTCATAGCGCGACAGTGCGACTTGCGATTCACGATTCACCGTTAGTGTATCTGTATACGAGCGAGAGGGTGGAATAAAGAGGGATAGACAGGATTACAGAGGTGGGACGACCGGAGCGGAGCGGAGCGGAGGAAGAGAAGGGCGTGAATCGCGCGAGCACGCAGGTAAGGAGAAACGAGCGAGCGAATCCATGAGTTACGGTACTACCCGTGCTACTCGCGTTGTTTTTGTTTATCCTTTCGATTCTACGCGCGCGGCTCGCGTCTCGTCGCGTCGCGACGGAGACGCCGGCGCCGCGTGTAGCGCAGCGAGAGCGGCTGGCGCTTGTCCGGCTCCAATGTTCCGCGTACTTTGAATATGCTCTTCGACTACTCTTGCGCGCCACGTCCCCCGATAGCTATAATATCCTCGACAAATCGGATTCGCGTTCATATCCCCGCGTCCCACAAAATGTCGAATTTAGGACGCCGGAGCGGGAAGGGAGGAAACGTAACAGGAACAAGGTGGTTGCCCCCCCCCCCCTCTTGAAGGAGTTCGAAAGTCGGTGCCGCCATACACGAAAAGCGAGCTCCGTTTCCTAGTTGGAGATCAGGTCGTTCACACCTGCGCACCGCGAGACATCACACAATCCCGTCAACCGCCATTCATTATTCACAGACGCGCCTAAGATCTTCCCTTATCGGACTACCTCGAAAAGGCTATAAATAGCACGAATGACTCTCGAGTTTCTATTACAAGACTTCTCCCCTCCCCCTCCCCCGCCTTCCTTTTTCCCCCCTAAACGTCCCTTTCCCCCTAACCGTCCCTCCGCGCGCCGACCCCTCGAGTTTCAAATGGATTTCCACCGCGCTCTCGCGCGCGCGCGCGCGGCTCGACCTAACGTGACGAGTCAGGAAACAGAACAGGTAAATACGCCATCCGCGCGCGTTATCAAACGTCGACGCGACGAGGAAGCGACGTATTTGTCGCGGCATGGTTCGCGCGCGCGGGCGAGCGAGCGCGCGGGACGTAAGGGTTAGGGGGGCTAGGGGGGGAGGCATGGGGGCATGGGGAGGGAGGGTGCGCAGAGCGAGGCCACACCACATCCGAGTCTCCCTCCCGGGCGAGGAGGCGGGCGGGCGAGCGCGGAGCGCGCGGCATGTGAAACGTGGCTGTTTCGAAAGTCCCTGCGCGCGTTAGCGCGCCTATTTTAGACGCGCGGGGCGCTTTGTCGAGACGCGTCGCGCCGCGAGAGATCGAGCCCCGGTTTCTGTACTCGCCGACGGGCGAGAATGTCGGGGAGGGGGGGGGGGGGAGAGATTATTACGCACGGATCGAAAACGAGGGGATTCGTGCCCCGCTGGAGGATCCGCGGTACCGAGAATCTACCCAGACAGCACCGCGTCACGTCTTTATGACGATTTTGGACAAGCGTGCTGTGTCTGGGTAAGAATCAATCTGGAATTAGATGTCGGAGATCACAAATCGAGAAAAGAAAGTCAAGTCATTCACACTTTGTCGAATACATATGACATCGAGAGTTTGTACCGAGATTATGGGGCTATAATCTCGTGGCGATCTCTCTCTCTCTTTCTCTCTCGTGACTTTCTTCTCGATTTCTTCGCCCGACCGAACCGATAACCCCGTAACCCTCGAAACGGCAGCCAGCGCCAGCGGTGAGAGTCTTCTCTTCGCTAGACTCGCCGACGACGCGCGACGGGAGGAGCGAGAGATGAGGAACGCGTCGTCCTCCTCTCCGCCTTCTCGAGAGGAGGACGATTTCGCCACCGTCGGCACGAAGACAAACGGGGTACGCCCGGCACCCCGTCGTCGACACGCGAGAGACGTGTGCGTGTGACTTCCCTGAACCCTTCTCCTCGCTCCCCCACACCCCCCCGTACCCCTTTCCCCCGTCCCCTCGATGAGTCTCGACGACCCGAATCGCCTCGACGGCGAGGCTGGTTTCGTGGATCTCTTCATGAGAGGCACGTCGTGCGCGATTTGTCGAGGGAGAGAGATAGGTGGAAGGGTGGAGGGGGGAGGGCACGGGGTGTGACGGGACTCGGGGGGTTCGTAAAGGCAATGCACTGTAAGGAGCTCACCAACGACCGTACCCTCCCTTTCTCCTTCTTGCCTCCTGCCCCCTCCCCCCTCTATGTCTCTCTCTTTCTTTCTGACTTCTCGCTCTCTCGCTCTCTCGCTCTCTCTTTCTCTCTCCTCTCGTCGCGCGACTTTCTCTCTGTCCCGCTCTTTGATTCCTCGTCTCTTCATCTCGTTCTCGTCGCGCCTCTTCCCTCCTTTCTCTCTCCCCTCCGTCTCTCTTTCTCTCTCGGTGCCCTCTTTCCTCCCCTCCCCCTCGCTCTATCTTTCTCTTCCTCATTCTATGATTTCTTGTCGGTCCCTCTCGCTTTATCACCGCCTCCTCTCTTTCCCTCTCTCTCCGCCCCTATCTGTCTATCCTTCGGCCGTTCTGCCCCCCTTCTCTCTGGCCCCCTATCTCTTCCTTTCTCTGCCGCCCTCTCGTTCGAGGAGGGCGCGTTGGGGCGCGCTCCGCTACTTGCGCATCACTCGTGAATAACCGTCCCGACTCGAGCCGATCTTCGACTCGAGGGATCTCTCTCGCTCGGGTGATCCAAGGCTCTTTCTTTCTTCTCTTTCAAGTCGATTTCTTTAGCCGCGATTTTAAAGTCGGGGAACGGGATCGGCCGATACGCCGATACGCTTTTAGAGCATTCCGCGTACACTTAAAATTAAGGTCAAGCGGAGTCGCTCTCGAGGGACCGACGAGACTAAATACTCCTTATTGCCGGAGAATCGCCGTGTCGCCGTTTCGTCTACCGCGAACGGCGGACGCCAGTTATCGGTCGCTTCGCGGTCCAAATTCATAATCGAAAGTGTTATATGGAATCGCCGAGATTTCAGGTCGGCAGGCGAGAGAGGTGCATCACGCGCATGTGCACGCGGGCGGGACGTCCGGGGCCAAAGGACTCGGAAGTTACGACATCCGGCGCACAATGCCGCTTCCTGTCACTCCGCGACCTTTGATCTCCGTCTGTCCCACGTGCGATGCCACCTCGTTCACATGTACAATAACGCCGTACGACGAGGCGCCGCGCCGCGGTAGCGAATTCCCGTGGCGATCGATGCGTGGCAGAAGGAAACGGAATTGCGATAATCGGATGAGAGACAACGTGCGTGCATACGTAATTCGAAAGTTACGCAAGCCTTGAAAACACCAGAAGCAGCCACGAGAACGAGATATTGTACACCTAGACAGAAAACGGAATGATACTTTTTGCGGTACTGTTTCTTTTAATGATTGTCGCTCCGCTCGAATAACGGTATTCAATCGAATAAACAACGGTATACAGAAAATGATCGGGAGGGAGGGGTTTATCCACCGTTGATTCTCGAAAGTCTCGGGGCTTTTCGTGCTCGCGCCCGCGCCCGCGCCGCGGCGGGGAAGAGACTTTCCACACGCGCCGCGCCGCGCCGCGCCGCTGATCCGATTTCAAAGGCGTCGACAATGGTTGATTGATTCCTTTGGATCTCGTCACGCGCGGTTCGCCGGAGAAAGGCTTGGCGAGAGGACCGGGGATCCTGGGGGCCCCTTATTTACCGTTGCCGGTAGGGTCCAATCCTCTGGGCACGTCACGTGCCGTGTCGTGCCATGCCATACCATGCCATACCAATGCCATACCGAGACGAGCCGAGAGTTGCGTACATACATACATTGCCGCCGTGCGTTGTCGGGGTCGTTGAACGAGCCAGGGGGTACTCACGACGAGGACGACAGTAACGACCGACCGAGCGCGAGCGAGCGCCAACCCACTTGCGCCGACCCTGGACGCGAGTCACGTGCGTACGTGTACATACAGAGACCGGCAATAATGCGACCCGGAGGGTGTGACCCGTTCCACATGTCCGACTCTCGCTCTCTTTCTCTCTCTCTTTCTCTCTCTTTCTCCCTTTTCGTGCTGAACTCGAAGAAGACGAGAAAGATTAAATCCCCCAAATTGACATCGTCTCGCGTTATACAAAACACTGGTGTATCATCGGCTAGATTTATCCTAAGTTTGATGATTCTTTGTGTCTAGCCAGGGCACGTATTATGGAACTTTTCGGAATGAATTCCGATCGGAATTGTTATTAGATATTTCCTAGATTTCTTATTGTGTTTTCTAGGGAAAACGGAATAATTCCGAGATCGGAATCAATTCCGAAAAGTTTCGTAATATACGTGGCCAGGTGGAAAATATACGATGAAAGATCGAAACATTCCTGTATTATCGTTTTTATTTGTTAAAACTCATTGTTTCTTTCGTATTAAAATTCGAGATTATCTTATCGAGGAATTCATGAGTTCTCAAATAATTCGAGATAAAGAGAGAAAATGATACCTCATCATCGTGAAAACGGCACCCTTTCCGATCATTTTCGGGTAAAAGCACGTCTCGCTCGACCGTCCCTCGTCCTCTTCCTCGTTTTTCGAATACCCGGAATTATTCTCTGCATCTTGCTCCTCTCTCCTTCTCTCTCTCTCTCTCTCTCTCTCTCTCTCTCTCTCTCCTCTCGACGATATACGAGGACGAAAGTAGGTAGGTAGGTAGGTAGGTGGGCAGACGGAAGTCAGTTTAACGGTATCACCCGAGAGAGCTCAGTCCGTCTTCGATCCTTGGCGCGTGAAATGGGGTTCGACGAAATTCTAAGATTTCTCGCGCGATGCTGCGTACTCTTTCCCAGGGTATCACACCCTACATAAATGAAAGATCGTAGTTTTCCTCATCCTTTTTATTGGGATAACCGTTCCTGGATTGGATCGCGGTACTATGCTTCTCGAAACTTTCTAACTCTTTCCATTCTTTAGCTCTATGTAATCAACCTCTTATAAGCCGAGTTATATATCTTTAACCCTAACGCAGTTCATCGCTGGTCAATTTAATATTCTTCGCGGTAAGAGAAACGCGCAAAAGAGTCCAAGAGAGCAGTTGTCGGTAACTAATTAGGCGCCAACAATCGCGTTCATGCTCCCATTAGCGCTATCCCTCTCCTACCATTGTGATTGCATCAAGGAGCCTTCTTTCATTTTAATCATTCTTCGTTTATCTCTATTTGACGTCCTCTCTTCTTCCTCCTTCTTCTATTATCCGGATTTGGATCGTACTAGTAGACGAGCTCTTATTAAGATTCCTCCGCGAAGAGGTCAGTTGACTTTCGAGGGGGCGATTGTGCCCCCATCCGGATGGGGTTGTCGACGAACAATGATCGTCGGGAAGGAGGACGTTGACCCTTACGGCGCTCCCACACAGCATTACGTCAGACCGCGTCCGCCTGTCTCGTCCTCACGGTGTTTTACGGGCACTTCAAGCACGGGGTTGCACCTTGCGGAGATATCATCTCCGGTATTCGAACCTCTTCGAAAAGGGAAAACAGTGGAGGAAAGAAAAAATACGCCGTATTCCTACTAAGAGTTCTTTCCCCGCAAGCTATTGTCTCTTTCGTTGCATCGTAGCACGTACACGCGTTGTTGAATTTGAAAATACGATTGCAAGTCTCCATGGGCATCCGATATTTAAAACGTTCGATGCTTAGCTCCCTCAAATCAAGTTCCTCAGATTACAGAGACCGTTAAACTTGGTATGTCTGGCATGCAAGAGGCGATGATCTAAACGCGTTATTTAAACGTAACATGCGCATCAAGGAACTATCGCCTTTATTTAAGGGTGATAATGGGAAGATAAGTATACGCTTTCGTGTCGCCGTATTATCGCATGACGAAAATTCCAATATAAGCTCTTTATCTTCTGTTTTCCGAAGGATTCTCATTTATATTCGTCGCCTTTTCCCAAACATTTATTTTCCCAAAAATTTATTAAAAGATTATACATGTAAAAATTTTATACAAAATATTATTATTATTACACGCTTATCGATATCGCCATTATCGAGAAAAACATATCTAGCGGAATGCGTCTTATGTGAAATACGGCACGTGCCAATTAGAAATCGTTTTCGAGTCGAACTCGATTCACCTTCGACTTCTCTCTTTTTCCTTCTCCGCTTGAAGAGAGTATCCGCATAATTACGGGGTTCCGCACATTATTCGGTGGATCAAGGGAAACGCCATGGAGGCACAGCTGCAGCAACCTGTTGCAACCACCCCGAACACTGGGCCGTAGCCAGCGGGAGGCGTCTGACTGGTCCGAAACTGGGAGGGATGCTTGGACGGGCTCGCTTCGCGATGGACCGAATAGCGAACCGGATAGCGAATAATGAGCGCGTGCTCTTTCGGCAAATTCGCGCAGGTGCGATTTGAACCTAGTAGTCTCGCACATTTCGTTTTGCGAAAAACCTTTCAGGCATGACAAACTTGACGTGATTACCATAATGGAACTTTTTCAAGATTCTCACGAGATAAAATCCGACGAAAAATTCACCCAAGTTATCGATACCTGTTTTTACGTAATTGACATTCTTTAAACAAGCATTAATGTTGTTACATTTCTTACAATTTTGTACTATAATTTTAGTGACTTTACAAACACCGTGACTCAGCTTTGCGATGGTAAACATCCTTGATAGATTCGATTAGCTGAAGTAATTCCGTGATCTGATAATCCCCATGCAGGCGGGTCGTTCTCTTTGAATCAAGATGGAATGGACTGCGTTACCTGTCTACCTGGCGACCCGACAATCCGCAGAGGGATGAAAGGGCGAGACGGCGCGGGGAAAAGAGAGAAGAATGAGAGAGAGAGAGAGAGAGAGAGAGAGAGAGAGAGAGAGAGAGAGAGGAGGAGAAGGAAGGGGAACATGAACAAAGGGCGTATTCACGCGTCAAAAGTCACCACAGCGTGACGGTAGGGTGGTCCATGAAGAGAAACCTGCGGGACCTACTTCGGCATTTCAGCGCCACGAGCACTTGTCGCACCGCTGGTTGTTTGTTCGCCCGACAAAATGGGCGACGCTCTTTTTCAGGGATTACCTACGCGACCGGTGCCTGTATCAGAGACACATATTTGACTTTCCAATCATTCGGTTATTTTTAAATGGCATGCAATAGCACGCCAGCGTTATAACGTTGGGATTACACGGTATCCTTCGATTATCTGATTTCTCACTTTTAATTATTGACAGAGCGATAGTGATAAAGCGTGATAGTGTGATATCAACGGTAGCCGAATGACTAATAAAATTCCAATCTAAGGATTAATACGAACAATCGAAAGACACAGAACCAACAATTGGAAGATACAGATACCAACATTGCGTTGCCGCTGCGAGCGGAGATTCTTTTTTTTTTTCTTTTCTTTTTTTTTTTTTTTTTTTTTATCAGACTCCTGACCGTGAGCGGCTCGGTCGAAAAGTCAACGCGCGCGGTTACGGCTGGGCCTTTCGAAATACCAAAAAGGCAGGGCGCGCTCGGAGGAGCGCGTGCGAGAAAAAGTCGGCTCTTTAGTAGGTCAACGCCGATGTTGTTCCTTCCCTTCGTCAGGATTACGTCACCCGTGTGCCTCTCCGCCCCTCCCGCCCCCCCGTCCCCCTCCGACTCGCGCCCGCACGCCAACGCTCGTTCGCTCGCTCTCTCGCTCGCTGGTACACGTGAAGATATGTCGTGTGTGCGCGCACATGTGCGCGTAATGCGTACACGCGTACCCGTCCACCAGGTTTACACGCGCGATACGTATGTGTGTGTGTGTGTGTGTGTGTGTGTGCGGTGTGCTACAGCCGTGCGCACTTGACCACCCACCCGTCCACCCACTTAGGAAACTAGGAGTCGTTTTATCACGTCAGGTATAGCGGCCGATCTTCGCTGGAGCCGTTGCCCGGAGGAGGGGAATCTTTACGATCGCGAACTTCGTGATTTCGCCCGAAGAGACCCTTTCGAAATGGAGGAATGTCGCGCAGTAACTTCGCTCGCGATGCAAACATTTTTTTTTCTTTGCTGATTCCCGTCGTATAGTTTTAGTGATATAATCAATCGTGCATTTTCATGTTTAACGTAGAAATTTAAATGGCGATCGGAGGAAGGAATTTTTCTGCACGTCACTCCGGGATCGGTGAGCTCACGAGGGGTTTACGAGCGCGTACACGACTATCGCGTTAGAGGGAGGAGACGTGGGGAGGGAAGGAAGGCTATGCGGGTCGGGGTCGAGTCATGCATATCGATGTGCCGACGTGCATGAATTTTTCATACTCTCCTACGATTTTGAAAGCCGCTCGCTCGCTCGTAAATCCATAAGCCCGCCACTCGGCCGCGAGCGCGATGTTGAGACGAAGTCGCCGATGTGCGATACTCGATACGATCTTACGTAAAATTAAAGATAAAATTTTCCGTTTAACACACAAGTGTGGAGTCTAGATGTCAACGGAATAAAACAATAGAAAATTAAAGATTCGTAGGCGTTGAATGTTAAGGTTACAACTTTGATTCGGTTAATTTCTAAAATTAATTTTATTTTTTAAGAAACATACGAATGAGGGAAAATTGATAATTGATATACATATACACAAATTGTGGACTCAAAAACGTTTAGGAATTAGTCTCATAAATTTGACTCAAAATCCAATCGAGTGATAACTGATAATTCTTGAGAATCGAAGGGATATCTTGTCAATAAGTTCCAAGCGGAAATCCGGGAGTATCCGGAATACTCCATCTAGAGTCTACGACTCTGCGGGGTTAACGCTTGAGAGATACCGCCTACGTGGTGCGTCCTCTCCACCGATCGCAGCCAGCACGGTGTCGTCCATTGATAGTTCCCGATAGAGAAAAAAAATGCGCTCGCTCGTGGGGCTCGCGCCACGCAAGAGAAAATGGAAAGGAGAATGAAAGGAGACGTTGGCGGAAAAGACGGTGGAAGGGGGGTGAGCGGGGGGGGGAGGGAACGGGCGAGGGGCCGAGGGGAGGAGGAGGGGGAGGGGGAGGGAGGGAGGGCGAATGAGGGAAGCGAGGAGTGAAAGATATTGGTAATCGAGGAATCCGGGAACTCAGAACCGTTCGAACGGTTGCCGCTGCCGCAGACGCAAGGTCGTTGTCCTTGGGGGATCAACGACCCCTCGACGAGAGGGTGCCGTGGTGGGGGTATCGCGTTCGTTCGCGCTCGCCTCCCCGACGCCGCCGCCGACGTCTGGACATAAGGGCGCCCCCAGGTTGTGCTGTGTTAGAGCCGGGGTTAAAGCCGGCCGATAGAGCCGCCAAGGTGGTCTGAGTTAACGATTAACCCCGGCTCGATGACTCTTCGTTTCCCCTCTCAGATTCCGAGTATGCGGAAATGTAGATTCGCTTTATCTATTGATAGCGTATCGCCGGTTAATTAGTTGAGAGTTGACACACGCTACTTTCTGGATTTCGGTACGATTCGCGGGATACAGGGGAGAAAAAGAGAATTGAGGCAACGTTAACGTATACATTGGAAATATTAGATTATAATTCATCGATTATAATTCTTCGATAGAGACTTTTAGGAACTATTCAAAATTTCTGAGACTATTCCGGAAATTTCCCGCAAGAATGCTTTTCCTAGTAGCGACAAGACGACAATAATTTTCGACTGATCTTTTGCCCCAATCTATAAGACGGGACTTAAAAATATGAACTTTTGTCACACGTAAGAATTTAAATGCCGGTAGATGGTATCAGTAGAAAGAGACGAGACTTGTGAAACACTCTGTAAAGCGCATAATCGCCGTTGGGTGCGACCCTGGCCCTTAGAGATCAAGAATAAGGATACGATCGGTTACGTACACTAAACAGAAGAGGGGTCAAGGGGAGCAGGGAAAAGAGTTAAAAGGCAGCTCAAGGGGATAGCAAGTCCGGGTGGTATGAAAGGACCGGGGAAGGAAGAGAGAGGGAATAAAGGAGGGTTGGAAAGTTTTATCTTCGGGCCAGAGAATACGACGTAACCACCTGTTGGGGTGGAGGCGGCGGCGGCGGCGGCGGCGCGGGCGGCTCGGCTCTTCTTCGTGACTGTTTATTTTCGGCCGCGAGTTAATTTCGAATATCCTGCGGCCTCTCTCGGCGGGTTGATAGCGTGCGCCGGAATGTAGGCCCTCTCGCAGAAGGGGGCGGGACTGGGGAGAAGGGGTGATGAAGTACAAATAGCGAGAATAGAATACACGCAAGACGAGGCGCGGGTACAGAGCGTTCGAGAAACCTACGTCGTTTCTCGGCCTAGCTTTGACGAATTTGGAGAAGAGTCACTATAGAAGAAGGGCACTCCGTATCCTGAAACGAATAGAATAATTTTAATACTAATAATACCGTAGAGGAAAGACGTGTCATTCTGATTCAAATCCGAGATGTTCCGGCGGGGGAGTTCGGTATTATCTCGACTCAATCACATCGACACACAGAATCCCCCTTCCCCCTCTCCCTTCGATATGTCGACGCCACGCGAGAGAAGGCGCGCGGGGCGGTTCGCCGACGTCCTTTCGCGTTCTCGCCGGAAGGACTCGCCGGTGTTACGCTCGACGAAGGCGCGTGAGAGCGCAGGACGAGCGAGCGAGCAGGGGGAGAGAGCATAGCACGGGCGTGGATCCTGAGCTGGACACGGAACGCGGTAAGCGCTGAGCGGAGCGGAGCAGAGCAGAGCAGAGCAGGGCAGGCCAGGCCAGGGAGCAATGTCCCTTCGGAGTCATCCCCTTCCTCGCTATCGCGCGTATACCCGCGACGCGAGGTATGCATGCCGTTACTCGCCTCCGCGCGCGCGTTCTCTCTCTCTCTTTCTCTCTTTCTCTTTCTCGACGCGGCGCTTGCTCGCTTTTTATGGAAGAGCCGTAAGTCGGGATCTTCCACGAGAGGCTTTCCCGAAAGAGAAAGAGAAAGAGAGAGAGAGAGAGAGAGAGTTTCCCGCAGCTTCGACTAATCTCTCTACCCCGCGCCGATCGTGCACGTGTATATGGAACGAGCCAGTTGGCGATTTTCGTTCGTTAGCCGTAATTAGGTAGGGTGGCAAAAGACAATAATAGGATTGCATATAATTATAATTTTCCGAAGACAAAGGAACACGTATATATTAATATTATTCATTATCAATTTCTTAGCTGTCGTTCAAATTGAAATAAGAGGAACTAATATTTTCTAGGTTTTCCGGTATTTCTCTGCGGAATCTTTTCGCGACTGTTCTCTTTTTTTTCTTTTTATTTCTCGGAGTGAGTCATCCGCGACGATCGTGTCGAGTGACGATTGCGTGATTCGCAGGAGTGAAACGAACTGAAAGGAGAGTCGACGCGCCATTTCCTTCTGTGCGGGTCGCGGTTTCTCGGAATATCCTTTGCGGTCACGACGATACGGATAAGGATATCTGGGCGTATGAGGTAACGCGTGTATAGCGCGTGTAACGCTTCGGAATCGTCGGAACGTCAGGAAGCTCAGCGGGAACTGGTATCTCTCTCTCGCCCTTTCTATTCGCCGCGACCTCAAAACCCTACGTTGACCTTAGAAGGGCAGCGCGCGGTGCTGGGCACCGTCGAGAGTGCTACCAGTCAGCCGCGAGGAGAAAAAGAGAAAAAAAAATATCGTTCACGCCTCTTCGGGGTGTAGCCGTGCTTGATAAGATAGCAGCGTGTCTGTGTACGTGGCGTTAAGGCGAATTTACACGGTCCGCTCTTGATGATCCTCGCTTGATGATTCATCCAAGCCGAATGCATTCGACGAAGGAGTTTTTGTTTCGCGCGCGGGTACCGGCATTATTCGTGGAAGTAATCGAAGAGCCCGTAAATCGGAATTCTTCGATCGTCGTTACTTGAAGCTACAGAAATGCGCTTCACGGATCTTTCGAATCGTAGAAATCCAGATAAGAGCTCCAGATAAGAGACACGTCGATTAGGGTCGTCCGAAAAATATATATCGTGTCATCGGAGCGATTATTTAGGGTGACTTGGACCGCGAGCGATCAAGCGGGAGCTGCAGATGCCGCGTACGGCTGGCGATATGCAGATCCCCCGTGCTTAATTGCCCCCCGCATATGATCGGTGTCGTTGACACTCCGTGTCGTCGAGAGTTCGCCATTGGATCGCTGGTCGATCCGAGGAGAATTCAAACACGGCACGGTAAAGAGGTTAAGACGACACTTAACCCCCCGGTCGCATATGGTTCCCAGTTGGTACGGACGGCACTGGCGGCGTGTCGTAACACACGAGCCTTATGTGTACACTAATTAGGACCATTGAAGACGGAGAGAAGACATTCGATATATAGGACGCCACCCGTTAGCTCGTCGCCGGCGGCATGCGGTTGCGCGACGCATTAACATTTAACATTAACGCTAACCCGTTCCCCCTACTAGCCTCCACGTGTTCTCTCCTATCAGCTCCTACCGCCTTACCTCTCCGTTACAGACGATTGATATCGTTTTCACAATGTCAGCTGGGTTCTCACGTCAAATTCAGACACCCGTTTCTCGTTTCAAAATAAGAATTTAATGTGACGAGAAAACACTTCTCGCTTTTAACTAGTAAGGTCGTGGGACCATAAACGAGCAGATCGGATAATTAGAAATTAATTAAGTTGTGATTTATTATCATTTATCTGTCGGAACGTTTCAAACTGAAACCAGAGTCTTCGTCAGCTGACAAATAAAGTAAATAAATAAAAATTAAGATACGAGTAGGAAAACATAAAAAAATAAGTAAAGATGAAATTTAATTAGTTATTATAATACGATAAAATAGAAGGTAAATATACAAAATAATATAAAATCAGAGGGTTCCGTTTTTATTTGATATATATCTTTTTATTCCCACGTTCCGCATATTATGTATGTGTCCTACATATTAATTTTTGTATATGACTGAATATTACATATTCAGATTTTGTCATGAGAATGCAGCTCGTTCTTTCTCCCTCTCCCTCTCTCTTCCTCTTATTTCCCGTTCGTTCGCGCTCTCTGCCGCATCGCTACGGCTCGTTAGTTTTCCGGAAATGTATTCGAACACTGTTGCAATCGTGCGTTTGTCATGAGGTGCGCCACCCTCGTCGATCCGATCGCCGGTGCCCCACCTCGACCTGCGAGCCTAATCCCGATTCGCAAATAACAAATGTAAATTTGCGGTCCCGCGAGCTGCGCAGCTCATTTCCGGATGAATGCGACACCGTTGGGTAGTTCGTTAGAAAATACTCGACAATTCGCCACCGCGTCTGATTCTTTAGAAAGAGAAATATTTTCACCGCGGTGGCGGTGCTTCGACAAGAAATTCCGTATTCATTTCGCTCTCCGAAGTAAATAACGTTTCGTACTTTCGCCTATGTCTTCGCGCGCACATACGTGTATTGCGTGACGTAGAGATATTGTCGCTAGATACTATCGCAGTCTTTTCTATGGTATTTTAACGAGGGTCATTTTGAATCATCATTAAGAGTCGTCTTAATCCTTTGTTGAAATTCTTCTGTTGAACATATTTTGAATTTTAGTACATGGGAGTATTTAGGGTTACTTGCAAATTTTAAAATAAAATTTAATAAATCAAATCTTTTTGCGTATAAAATTTTATACTTAAGTATTTTAAGCTTCTGGCGATCACGTACTTTATTTCTCGTAGGGCGGATACGTGAAAAGTGAAAAGTTTCATGTAACTATTTCTTTCTATTGGTGCTGAATAGAAAGAGATAGTCACATGATCACTTTTCACGTTTTCGCTCTAGGGATAAAGTTACATGATCGCTACCCTGATTTTATAAATCTATCTACAGTCAAAATTTGCAAAGTGTCAAATTCCGATTGTAATAAAATTTTATTTTAGAAGTGATAGATGAATTTAGAAGTTATCAGTAGGACCAAATAACGGAAAAATAATTACATAAATTATGTTATTCATGTACATATACAAGTCTTAGGAGTATAACGATACGAAAATAGAAGAACTGCGAAGAAATATGTGTTCTCATATACGGACACTATAACAAAGGATTAAGAGGAGCAGAGACGAGATAAGAACCTTCGGGTAAGATTTCTGATACTGCGGGCGAATTCGAGATATAAAGGAAATTAGGAGAGAAGCGTAAAACATTTTGTATATTTATCGCGGATCACAAGAATCAACTGATCTACCCTCCAGAATAAATCGGCCGTGTTTTTCGCACGCCAGTCAGAAACGCGCGTTTCGAAGTACGAAAGGATTGTTCCGTCCACATAACGGGGAGCCGCGCTGGAAGGCAAGGAGCCGAGCAAGACAAGACGAGACAAGGCCTGGCCAAGACGCGAGAGAAGGCTTGGCTCTCTCTCTCTCTCTCTTCTCTTTTTCTTTCTCTCTCTTTCTCTTTCTTCCGAGTTCGAGGCGAAGTCGCGTCGGCAGTCGCCACGGCCGTTTCTCAACCCTTTCGCGGTTACGTCACGTTAAAAAAGCTATTTGGGGTCAACACCCCGCGCTGCAGCGACACGTGTAGTACTCCTTGGATCCCTCCGTTCCCCCCGCCGCCC
This sequence comes from Temnothorax rugatulus, assembly GCA_035220575.1. Taxonomy (NCBI): domain Eukaryota; kingdom Metazoa; phylum Arthropoda; class Insecta; order Hymenoptera; family Formicidae; genus Temnothorax; species Temnothorax rugatulus. The sequence goes on along the minus strand of JASTWL010000189.1, from coordinate 313,192 downwards.
CGCGGCGGCCCTCCACCCCGCGGTAACGCGAAGACAGCCCTCTCTCCCTCCTTCTCCTCCGCGCGCGCAAGCAATGACGCCATTGCTGTCACCTCCCTTCCCTCCCTTCGTCTTGCTCGCCTACTCTAAGTGTTCCTTCTACTCTCGCTGAGGTTTCTAAGCTTCCTAGACGCGCCAGGGCCAGGATCCCGGTTCTGGACGGGCGCGCGAAGCACCGGGCGCCAAAGATTGCCGATAGGGTTGTTGCCAAACTCTACAGTAAAACTTGTTATATACTTTCGTCATTAAAAATTCTCCATTATAAATATATACACATACATATACACATACGTAAAAAAAATATGTATATTTTGTACAAGGAAAATGGAGAAACTATGTCAAATCGTAATGTCGAAACATTAACCCTCGAGGAAAAATAATCATAATGACCAGGTTTCTGCAATACACAGCAAGCTTTCTTGCGACACAGAGGAAACGTTAGTCGGAGGGAGAGAGTGGATTATTGGGAAGGGATAAGACGGAGAGAGAGACGGGGGAAAGGCAAAGCAGCCCCGAGCGATACAGCCCTGGCCGTGGGCGCAACGAAAGAGTGGTAGGAGAGCCCAGCCGAGTTACTCGAGGAACGAGCGAATGAGCGCGCACGCTCCGAGCTAGAACTAGCTAGACTCTCGCTAGAGCGGAGCCAAGGACACTAGGCGATCAGCAACAGTAGTCGCAAGAGTCAAACGACAGTGGCGGCAGCGGCGGCGGCGGCGGCGGCGGCGTCGGAGATGGTGGTGTCTCCCCTTCACCCCCCGACCCACGCCGTCTGCACGCTCGTTTACCCTCAACCCCCCCTCCTGCCCCTCGATATTACCGTCGTCATCCTCAACCCCCTCCACATCACCGCCGTCGCCGCCACCGCCACCGCCGCTGCCCCGAGAGTCTCTCTCCGCAGCTTCCCCTTCCAGGCACTTTTTTTTGTCCGACTATACGCCACTCTCGTGTCCATCGCGACAAGGCGGCCGCTTCGGTGCCTTTTTATCAGTCGACCGAAAAGATCTCGCCGAGGATTCTGCCCCGTCGTACCGCGCCCCACGATCATTTCAGAACAGAGTACGCGAGAAGGAGAGAGAGCAACCCTCGAACATGCCGCGATAATACAAATATATAAATACATTGCACGTATGTATGTACGTATATCGCGCCAGAGCTCCCCTTTGCGCTCGTCTGGCCGCGCGAAACGGCGCGGGCGTCCCGTTAAACGCGACTGCCGAGGGGGTAGAGGGGCGGAACGAAGGAGATAAAGGGGAGGGCAAGCGAGAGAGAGAGAGAGCGAGAGAGGACAGAAGTACAGTCGCGGAGTGCGGGCGATATGAAGTCGCGGCAACGTCAGCGCATTTGCGACGCGAGGCACGCGTGTCGGGGTGAGCGTGTCGCGGTCCTGTTGCCAGCGTAGCAATTCCGCCGACGGGACGACGCGGGAACCACCCAGGATTACTCGGTCGCGTTTTCGAACGGAACGTTCGACTTTGCGAGATTCGGACGGGTGAAGAGGAACATTTTGGGAGCGAAGCGTCATCAGCGAGCAACTTCAGGGACTTGCTGCTGGACACGCAACAGTGGTCGGGTAGGTTGGCGCACAACTTGAGGTTCCGTTGCGAAGCGACCTCGTGGCGGCGGCGGCGGCGGCGGCGGTGGCGGTGGCGATAGCGAAAGAGAGAGAGAGAAGGAAAGAGAGAAAGAGAGAGATGAACGCGGTTCGCCGCCGCCGCCGCCGCCGCCTGGCGGAAAAAAGTGCGCAGGCGCGCGAATCGGCGCTCACGCTACTAACCCGCGACGACACCACCGCACACCTTCCCTTCTCTCCCCCCTTCCGCCCCTCGTCCACGTTCCGCGCTCCGCGAATTTCCTGTCGCGCGGCCAGGGGAGGAGATGGCGGGAGAGTATCACCTCCTCGCATCCCTCTCCACATGCATCCCTGCACGACGTTCGAGGCCGGTCCATCCCCACCCCTCTTCCACCGCGCAGGAAAGGACTTTGGTCTCGGTTTCTCTTCGTCCTCCGCCTTGACCCTCGCCCCATACCCACCCGAAATGGTCAGCAACTTTCGCGACGGTCAGGATGAAGTTTCTCGGTAACCGAGTCGACCCGACGATAACTCGACGCGCGGCGGGAGCCGACTTCAAGGTCGAAGGGTAGTCTAGGAAATTTAGGGAGAATCCGCCCTGCTAAATTAAGTTACAACGGTATTGTTCGCGCGAGATGGCTTGATATTCGCGCACCGATCTATCCAACCCTTTCCACACGGTCTCTGACGAGAGTCATCGGGATTATGCGCAGCGTCTGTACTTCTTGAGAAGCGGTACTCGTGGTCGGGGGGAACGAAGGGCGGAGGGTGCGTTCGAAAAAAAGAAGCCCGCGATACAGGGGCGTCATGGGGGCGGGCGAGGCGAGCGCGGCCGTCTCTCTCCGGGTCTGAGAGCGTGAGAACAAAGGGGCGAAAGCAAGTGCCCTTTTTCGAGGGTGAGGGCCAAAAGTAGAACGCACAGGAGCGAGACGCGGCTCACAAGTCTGTCGGCCGGGCGTCGAACGAGGACAACGCGACGTGCAATAAGAACGCGAGAGGGAATACGAGAGAGGCGTCCGTTCCTTGCGGGGGCTAACGCGAGGAAGAAGCAACACATGGGGCGGGTGAAGCGAGGGACAGGGGGGGAAGTTTCACATTCGCGACGGAGAGAGGCGCGTCGTCGTCGCGCTCGGGATTACGCGAGGGACGGAGACGGGACGAGGAGAGAGAGAGAGAAAGAGGAGAGACGAGCTGTGGCGAGGAGGACGGTGCGCGAGCGAGCCGGGGGTGCGCGGGGAGCGCGCTGCGTAGGGTGCGGGGGTGGGGGAGCGAGCGAGAGGCCTCGCCAGGGTAGAGAGCGCGAGAGGGTGTAGTGGGGGAGCTCTGCGGCGGCGGCGGCGGCTCGTTTCGTTCCGTCGCGTTGCGTCGCGTCGCGTCGCGTCTCTAGGTGGCGGGCGCGGTGGTGGTAGAGAAGTTTTGCGCTTTTGCGGGAGGTTGTGCGAAGCGAAGCGCGCGACGGCTCGACTCCTCGACTTCGGACCTCGGTTCGGCTCGACTCGACTCGGCCGTCGTCGGCGGCTCACGGTGGTTCGTTCGGTTGAACGAGGGCGCGCGAGCGACCAGCGAGCGAAGGCGAGCGTATACATTCGGTTCGGTTCGGGAGGTTCGGATGGGTGGGGTTGGCCGCTCGCGACTGCCCGTGCGTCACGTACCGCACACAAGCACGTACCGTCGACGTGTGCGCTCGCGGCTTCGGGCAACGGCGAGTAACAGATCGAGATCTAGAACTCTATACATAATATGTATAGAGAAATGAGCGATATGTTTCTGTCTTTTCTCTCTTCCGGGCCGCTCGAGCGCGGCGCTGACGATACGTTCAATAAAGAAAGAGTTAACGAAATCCACATTATAAGTAATTTGTTTTGAACAGTAAAAATATTTAGATATACATATTCTTTGTACATAATATATTTTTATATGTATATAATAAAATTATAAAAATCCTAAAACAAAAAATAATGAAATGCCACTCTTGGCCAACGTGTACGTTTTGTTTAATGCCATATTAAATATATTTTAAAAACATTTTTTTATAAAAATTTTGAAAACATTTCTTAATAAAAATTAAGTAATAATTTTTAATAAGTAGAGTAACTTTTTTTAAAATTAAGATCGATATTTATATCTCGTACTTATATTACATGTACAACGTACATGTTGTTGCTCGACGGAAACCGCGAGAAGGTGGTGGTCTCTTCCGTCATGAAGTTTAAACAATTGTTATTAATTAATAAAAAATTTAATTAGAAAATTTTATAATTGTAATGCACACAATTATTGCACACAAATATATTCAAACATAATATTAATACAATATATACAATACAATACAACATATTACAATATAATACAATATATTAAACAAACAATTGTTTATACTTCCTATTCACTGAGCTCTCCTAATATAAGATAAAAAGTAAAATGAAAAAAAAGAAAGTTATTGCAAATCGAAACTGAATAATGGATATAAGATTTTATTTACATCTGCAAATATTTTTTGTTATTTGTTTCTCTTTGGACATTATTTTTAGTGCGTTGAAGACGAAGGACCAGCAACTTCATCTGCAGCATATAAAGTAAGACTACTTTTTCGTTTTTTACTATTTGCATATAATACATCGGACGACATTCGAGACAAATGTTCTTCAGTTACTTTCAAGTTGATAGCTGTTTCGCCCCTCGCCTTCAACGTTGATTTTATTACGCAATTAGCATTAACAGAGATGGCAGACAGTTTGTTGCGTTTCTTAGATTTTAAATCAGTTAAAATGGAAAACATTCTCTCTGGATCTGCATTGGAATTAGGGAGTGATCTAACAGCGCTTACAAGATTTGTCAAAGTGGGAAATTTATAACAGTAAGTACCATTTGATAATTGTCGCTGCAATATTTTTTTCCATACATTGTCAAAGGTACCCTTTGATATATTTTCTTTTTCAGATTCACTGAACTCTCCTGGTAATTGTAACCACTCTTTCTTTAACAATTCTTCGTCGAAGTCGCCAAGAGTTTTTGAAATAAAATAAATATTTTTTAAAGATTTTTCTCTATTATCGGATTGGAGACAGATAGTTGGAGTCGGATGTAAAACTTGCAGATTTTTCAAGAATTCATTTTTTATGGGCAACCTTTTATATATTCCTCCGCAGCAGTGATATAAAATTGTATACAATTTTGTCGGACAGTTATAACTATGTCCGCATGATCTTCTTTAATTAAATTATTTAAGTATGTCTCGCAGTCGGATCCGAGGAAAATTCATTTATATCTTTTTGAATATCTTTATGTGAAAAATTTACAATTGTGGTTACGTCTTCTAAATACTCTTTTTTAACAAAATTTGACAGATTTGGGAGAGAAAGTCAACCGATTTTAACTGTAATAAATGAATTCTCGTTTCTGTCGATTGAAAGTATGCATTAAAAGATTGAAATAATGTAAGATATATTTAAGGAAAAGGAAATACGCTTTTAATTCAACGTTATCCATCATTGACAAAAGATATTCTGCAGATTTTGTCTTATCACTCACAACCATTTCTTGCAAGAAGTAACGAATGGTTTTCCATGAATGGAGAAGTCTTTCGACGCATGCGTGGTGAGACAACCAGCGTGTCTCACTTAATTTTAACATTTTAAGATGCTTGTCTTGGAAACACTCAGTAAATTCCTGAAAAATTGCTGAACGTTTTGGACTACCGTTAATGTAGTGAACAATTTTTTTCAAAAATTCATCGCAAAATGATGGGATTTTTGCACATGCAGCGTGCGCACTTAATGCAGCAGAATGGCATGGACATGGCATGGTTATGAGTCGCTTGCACCATTTTTCCAATTTGTTTTAAAGGATGAGTGTTTTCCGGTCATAACTGATGCATTATCGCATGATAATGCAATTATATTTGTAAAAGGAATCTGTAGCTTCCACATTTCTGACTGAAATGCATGGAATAACTTCTCAGCACTCGAATCTCTTGCATCAATATTTATCAATTTCACTAATTGTGAGCGAATATCTAAAGTCTCAGGATCAACGTATCGAACAAAAAACGTCATCCATTTTTCATTAGATATATCCGACGTTTCGTCTACGAAAATAGAGAATTTTGTTCTCTGAAGTTTCTTTGCGAGTTGTTCAGTTTCAACCGGGCACAAAACATTCGAAAGAATCTTTGTGCATTTTGTTCGACCCATTTTCATATTTTTCAACGCAATAGGATCTTCTCCTATGTGTTGAAAGAACCTCAGAATCTTTTCTGCATTCTGATGAGGTAAATTAATTTCTGCAATTAAAGCGGCATACTGTATTTCCGCTGATTTGTACGTTCATCAACGACAGAAAAGATTCATTATCTTGCGTAACAAAATCATCATTTGATTTACTCGCTTCGATACCTTGTATTTGGCATAAATTTATGTGACTTTTGGATTCTGCATGTCGACGAACCTGCACTAAGCGAGCAGCAAAATGTTTGTCGCATATTGCACAATAACATGCACTTTCGTCACGCGGAACCGCACGCAACCATAATTTAAAATTCTCAATATCCAGCCATCCGTATTAAAAACTGGCTTACTTATATTTTTATATAAATAGTTTCATCATTAGATAATGATGGAACTACGTTTTTTTTAAATTGTTTCTGTGACACGCAGAATCCGCATGTCTGGAAACATGTGCTGCATTGCATGAAAAACTTTCATTGCACACAGTACAAAAGTAGAGACTTTCGTCAGATGATACTTTACGTATCCATGATTTATAACGCTCGTCATTAAGCCAAGCTTCTACAAAACTTCGCTTAGGTTTTTGCGCAATTCATCACACGCTTCATATCGAAAAAAGCGAAATAAAACAAAAAGAGAAAGAAATAAGTGAAGAAAAAAAAATTAAAAAATAAAAAAGAAAAAGCAATGGTATGTGCTGTGTGTCTGTGTATTACAGAAAGAGATCAGGACCCCGTGGTTCGTCACTCCCACAGTATTTAACGACTCCAAACCCTCTCTCTCTGCGTGTGTGTGTGTGTGTGTGTGTGTTTTGCAGATAGAGATCAGGACCCCGTGGTTCGTCACTTCCACAGTATTTAATGACTCCAAACCCTCCCTATCTGCGTGTATATGTGCGTATCGAAAAATTATGGTGATCTACCGTGATGGAATACCGTGATACACGAGGACAATCAAGTTTTGGAGAGCTCTGCGACACAACGGCAATCAACAAGACGTCAAGACGTTTGTTAACCTTTAGAGGGCGGGAAAGTTTTGGGAAAGATTCTTTCGAATGTTTTGTGCCCGGTTGAAACTGAACAACTCGCAAAGAAACTTCAGAGAACAAAATTCTCTATTTTCGTAGACGAAACGTCGGATATCTAATGAAAAATGGATGACGTTTTTTGTTCGATACGTTGATCCTGAGACTTTAGATATTCGCTCACAATTAGTGAAATTGATAAATATTGATGCAAGAGATTCGAGTGCTGAGAAGTTATTCCATGCATTTCAGTCAGAAATGTGGAAGCTACAGATTCCTTTTACAAATATAATTGCATTATCATGCGATAATGCATCAGTTATGACCGGAAAACACTCATCCTTTAAAACAAATTGGAAAAAATGGTGCAAGCGACTCATAACCATGCCATGTCCATGCCATTCTGCTGCATTAAGTGCGCACGCTGCATGTGCAAAAATCCCATCATTTTGCGATGAATTTTTGAAAAAAAATTGTTCACTACATTAACGGTAGTCCAAAACGTTCAGCAATTTTTCAGGAATTTACTGAGTGTTTCCAAGACAAGCATCTAAAATGTTAAAATTAAGTGAGACACGCTGGTTGTCTCACCACGCATGCGTCGAAAGACTTCTCCATTCATGGAAAACCATTCGTTACTTCTTGCAAGAAATGGTTGTGAGTGATAAGACAAAATCTGCAGAATATCTTTGTCAATGATGGATAACGTTGAATTAAAAGCGTATTTCCTTTTCTTAAATATATCTTACATTATTTCAATTCTTTTAATGCATACTTTCAATCGACAGAAACGAGAATTCATTTATTACAGTTAAAATCGGTTGACTTTCTCTCCCAAATCTGTCAAAATTTTGTTAAAAAAGAGTATTTAGAAGACGTAACCACAATTGTAAATTTTTCACATAAAGATATTCAAAAAGATATAAATGAAATTTTCCTCGGATCCGACTGCGAGACATACTTAAATAATTTAATTAAAGAAGATCATGCGGACATAGTTATAACTGTCCGACAAAATTGTATACAATTTTATATCACTGCTGCGGAGGAAATATATAAAAGGTTGCCCATAAAAAATGAATTCTTGAAAAATCTGCAAGTTTTACATCCGACTCCAACTATCTGTCTCCAATCCGATAATAGAGAAAAATCTTTAAAAAATATTTATTTTATTCCAAAACTCTTGGCGACTTCGACGAAGAATTGTTAAAGAAAGAGTGGTTACAATTACCAGGAGAGTTCAGTGAATCTGAAAAAGAAAATATATCAAAGGGTACCTTGACAATGTATGGAAAAAATATTGCAGCGACAATTATCAAATGGTACTTACTGTTATAAATTTCCCACTTTGACAAATCTTGTAAGCGCTGTTAGATCACTCCCTAATTCCAATGCAGATCCAGAGAGAATGTTTTCCATTTTAACTGATTAAAATCTAAGAAACGCAACAAACTGTCTGCCATCTTGTTAATGCTAATTGCGTAATAAAATCAACGTTGAAGGCGAGGGGCGAAACAGCTATCAACTTGAAAGTAACTGAAGAACATTTGTCTCGAATGTCGTCCGATGTATTATATGCAAATAGTAAAAAACGAAAAAGTAGTCTTACTTTATATGCTGCAGATGAAGTTGCTGGTCCTTCGTCTTCAACGCACTAAAAATATGTCCAAAAGAGAAACAAATAACAAAAATATTTGCAGATGTAAATAAAATCTTATATCCATTATTCAGTTTCGATTTGCAATAACTTTCTTTTTTTTATTTTACTTTTTATCTTATATATAGGAGAGCTCAGTGAATAGGAAGTATAAACAATTGTTTGTTTAATATATTGTATTATATTGTAATATGTTGTATTGTATTGTATATATTGTATAATATTATGTTTGAATATATGTGTGTGCAATAATTTGTGTGCATTACAATTATAAATTTTCTAATTAAATTTTTTATTATTAATAACAATTGTTTAAACTTCATGACGGAAGAGACCACCACCTTCTCGCGGTTTCCGTCGAGCAACAACATGTACGTTGTACATGTAATATAAGTACGAGATATAAATATCGATCTTAATTTTAAAAAAGTTACTCTACTTATTAAAAAATATTACTTAATTTTATTAGAAATGTTTTCAAAATTTTTATAAAAAAAATGTTTTTAAAATATATTTAATATGGCATTAAACAAAACGTACACGTTGGCCAAGAGTGGCATTTCATTATTTTTGTTTTAGGATTTTTATAATTTTATTATATACATATAAAAATATATTATGTACAAAGAATATGTATATCTAAATATTTTTACTGTTCAAACAATTACTTATAATGTGGATTTCGTTAACCTCTTTCTTTATTGAACGTATCGTCAGCGCCGCGCTCGAGCGGCCCGGAAGAGAGAAAGAGACAGAAACATTATCGCTCATTTCTCTATACATATTATGTATAGAGTTCTAGATCTCGATCTGTTACTCGACGTTGCCCGAAGCCGCGAGCGCACACGTACGACGGTACGTGGCTTGTGTGCGGTACGTGACGTCACGGCAGTCGCGAGGGGCCATCCCCACTCCATCCCCTCCCTATTGCGGACAGGAATGCTACCAGGCTCAGGAAATGGCAACTCTGGAGCGCGAACGGACCAGCGAGCGAAGGGCGAGCGTATACATTTCGTTCGTTCGTGTTCGTTCGGGTTCGGGGCGGGTGGTGTGGCGCGCGCTCGGGGGCTTGCTAAGCTGCGGGTGCCTGCTGACGATGGCAGGTTAGAAGCGAGGTTTGCGTAGCCGGCAACCTGACGGACAGGTGAAGGGTACCGCGAGTGGAAGACACGTCCGTGGCTGGCTGGTCGGGCTAGGCGGGCGTAGGCGAGGTTCCGTGACGGCCGTTCGGTGGCGCAGCAGAAATTCCCCGACACGGCTCTGGCGCGCGGGTTGGTCGGGTTGGTCACACGGCGTTGGTGTGCGTGCGCCTGCCGTCTCGCTCTCGCGCACGACGTCCGTCCGGCGTGTGTGCGTGGCTCGCGCGGCATATCCGCGTATATACGTGTACATATACACATACGTGCGGCTCGGCCCCGCGCGCGCGGTACGTATCTGCCCCGAGAGAGTCCGTCCGCGCCTCGACTTGCTGACATGGCGTCCTAGTGCTGCGCACGGGCCAAGTTGCACGTCCTTACGCGCGCGCCACGGAAAAACGGATCTACGCTCCCTCGTCTCTCAACTCCGTGCGTGGCCGTCGTCGTCGTCGTTATCCTCGTCGAACAGCGAGGATGCCAAGGTAAGTGGTGAGTGGTGCGCGTCGCGTGACGCGAGCGTCTAACGATAACTAACCAGGCGGTACGTCCAATTTTTGACGAGCGTCTACTCTCGTCGTCGTCGTCGTCGTCGTCGCCCTCCTCCTCGTGGTCGTGTCGCGTTGTGTCGTCGCGTCTATCTCGCTGGTTCTTCTCGTCACTCGACGGCAGCGACGAGGAGTCAGGAGAGGAAGAAACCGGAGGTGTGCCCGCGCGACTCGGACTCCGTCGTCGGTCAGGACCGGGGCGCGGTGTCGATAAGCTCGAGAAAAATATTGCGACGGGGCGCTCGCTCGCTCGTTCGCGAAACGAGACGAGACGGGACGACGGGACCGTCGGCAGGGTCGTTGCCATCGCGCGAGCCACCCTCGCGAATCGATATCAGCGCGACCAGACGATCTTTCTCTCATTTCCTCCCTCGCGCGACACGTATACACCTCTGCGCGCGCCCCCTCCCTCCCCCGCGTCACCCTCGTCGTCGCTCTCATGCCATTCTCTCCCTCTTCGCACCCTCCCTCCGTTCCCGCACATTTGACCCTTGTACCCATCTCGGTTTTTCATTTTCTTCCACCTCGGCTGGGTGCCGCTCGGTGTGGCGCGTTCGTGCGCTCAGCCGCTCAGCCCCGCGAGTTGCCGCGCCGCGAGTGTACATGCCTGCGCTCGCGCGCGTGTCTGTGTTTACGTATGCATGTATGTGCGCCGAGCGCTCACGCGCGCGCGCGCGCTCCTACGTGGCTGCGTCGGAAGGGTTAACAGCGGCGAATCGGCGGGGCAGAACGGAAGAGGTTAGTTTCGAGGTAGTTTCTTTTCCACGAAGCGAAACCGCGGACATAGAAAGAACTCTCTCTCCGTCTCTCTTTCTCTCTCTTCCTCCCTCCCTCCCACCCTGCTACCCTTAAGGAGGAAAGAGACGGAGAGCGCGGACCGAGAGGGTACTACGTGGCTTATCGGCGCATCGACGGGCGGCGTGCTTCTCGACGTGGATTTTTCGCTCGGGAGAGGGTTGCGTAAATCCCTCTCCCCTCTCCTCTACTCCTCCCCCTCTGCCCCACCCTCCCCCGACGTGCCACTCTACCCTACCCTCCCATTACCGTCCCCTCGCCCGCCGCCGCTCCCCCGACGTGTCGCGCGGTCGGATACGGCGCTGCCCATAGGCGCCGATACGCCCCGGGGTGTCGAGACCGACTTCAGCCCGCTCGGTGGAGCTCGGTCGTTCTCGGCCGTGTCCGTCCGTCAGTCAGTCTGTCCGTCCGTCCGTCCGCCGGGCATCCTCCCCCTCGCCAGTCGTCGGTTGCGCTCATTGAAGCCGCGTGCGTGCGTGCGTGTACCTCGCGCTACTCCCGTTCAGTTTTTTTCCTACCTCGCGCGACCGCCGGATCCTCGGCTCGCGATTTCTCCTCGTTCCCTCGTTCGCGGCCCTAATAACCCGGACGTCGCGATAACAGGTGAGGCCTCGGGCGACCACGACGCGATTCTCACAAGTCTCGGAGCACGTGTCTCTTTGGCGCTCCGCGCTTCTCTTCTTCTTCGAAGAGGGGAGTCGAGGGGAGTGGAGCGAATGGACGGTTGATGCTGCGTCGCGCCGGGTAATTAAGTCGATCGACGCAACTTTGTGGTGTGATAACGAGAATTGTGCAACCTGTGTGCGTCCCCCCCTGCGCGCGCGCGCGCGCGCCCCCCTTTTCGAGAAGGAGGCACTGGCGGTGGATGCGCGACGTGTTCGTGAGTCACGTCGGGGTGCTGCCGGTGTGTGGGTGAGTTTTTTTGTACTTCGTATGCCTGAGTGCGTGCGTGCGTGCGTGCGTGCGTGCGTGCGTGTAAACCGCGCAGTGCCGTGTCTCCCGCGATGGTTTTTTCCCGGCGGATTTTTGCGAGCGGGAGAAAAAATTACGTCGGTTACGTTCGTGATGCGCAGAAGGAGAAAAATGTGTGAGTCAGGAGAGAGCGAGACCGTTCCTCCGGGGTGAGCTGTGTGGGAGATGTTGTCACGATATTTCTTTATTTTGAAAACCGTCCTTATCTACTCTGATAAACGTGCACACGCACCCACGTAGTGCTCCAATTGTCTTAATCTTCGGAGCCGAAATTTCACGGTGATAAATGAAGCGGTTTGCCGCGGGGCTCGTCGTTCTATCCTCGAGTTATCTCGATATACGGTTAACGGGGGATTCGTGTTATCTTGGAAGATATAGGCGCGCACTCGAGCTCTCGGGTTGGACTTGGCTCCGTGTTTCGCAACTCCCGGCACCCAAGGGCCTTCACACGAGATTTCGAGTGTTTATTCCACGCACGAGGTGTCAAGGAGCTCTATCGCCACGCCTCTCTATGGGAGAAGCGCCCGATAATGACACCCTGTATATAGTTACGTAAACACCGTTTCCTTTGGAATTTCTTTCAATTACGGACATATCCGAGAATATCTGAAATCTTTTTAATTGAAAATTAAAGGGTTCGTGCGAAAGGGTTTGCGATTAAATATTCCATTGTAGAAATCGATCGGTACATGTGGAAAATACGTTGCGTTTCTTCCTAACTCCATGATCCATGATATTAGCGTTCTAAAAGTTATCGAATTATTTCCTTGGATGGTTTTTGAAAGCTGACAAATGGAACCTTTCTCAGAATTTTTTTTACGAATGTTTCTTACAACGATTCGTTTTCGTTTGATATATCACTCGCTCTTCTGGTTATCGAGAGAGACCGGAAAAAAAGGTCATCCGAGATATCCTTTCGATCGTACCCTCGCCCGTTCAAGGACTCGAGTGTCTCGACTTCACAAAAAGTGCCGTAGATTTGAAAAGCATCGGAGTAAAGAGCGGGCTTGGGGGTGGGGGGAACGGAGGGGGGAAGGAGGAGGGTGGAGGGCGCGGAGGGCTGCGGTACACGCGGGCGACAAGTGCGTGCACGCAACGAAGCGTCGACACGTCGAGACCGTACCCACGTGCGTTCCGATGAGAATTTACATGCGACTTCCTGCGGGCTCTCGCTCGCCCTCCCTCCTGATTAAGAGTAGCGTGACGATTTTATCGCGGTACCCGCGAGGGGTTGAAGCGGCGCCAATTATGGTGGCGATGATGATGATGATGATGATGGTAGTGTAGTCACGACGAAGGGAGAACGTAGATAAACAGTGCGCAGGGTTAATATATACGTTACGCATCGAATACCATGATTTTTCAATCTTCAGCGAGGATTCCGAACTTCCTCCGTTAATTCGTTTTTATATCTCCTCGGCGTTTCCTGGAATCTCCGTGACGCCTCGAATCTCGGATTTTCCCAGGTGTCTAATCTCCCCTCCAGAATTCCTGCCAGTTTCTCCCCTTGTGAATCTTTTACTATCTGACATTTCGTCCCTTTTGATCGTTCGAATGGAAAATTTTCCCAACTTTTCGACTTTTGGCCTTTTATACCGTACCTTCCGCATTATCTGATTATTTTCTCCGCGTTATTCTCTTTGAATAATGCAGAGTTTGGAGTAGAGGAGAAAAAAAGCCGGGGGTGTTCCCTGAACCGAGAAAAGGGGTTTCCGTGTATCGCGACTATAAAACGATGGGGGTTTCCTTTTTCCTGTTCTTCCACGGTGTACTGAAATCATGGCATTACGCGTTTCTCTCTCTCTCTCTCTCTCCGCCGTTCCTGTTTCCTTTTGCTAATTAATGTACATTCAGTCGTATTTGAACCGTGTCCAAAATCCATATCATCGAACTCATTATCGCGCGGTAAGCTTTATCTCAAAACTAATTCCTCGTACGTCACGCGAACTTATACAGGGTGTTCCGAGCTGTTTCTACCTTGTACCACATACGATTTTCTTAATTCAAATGTAATCGTGTCTCGCCAAAAGTGCCGTCCATTTAATTCCGATCGCGTTTTATCATGGTCATGGAATTTTTTTTTTTATGATTAGCTCTCTCGTCTCGTAAGTAAACGACGTAGAAGACAAGCGGTTTACGAAATTTGCCTATGTAATGGTGACAACTGGCGTATCTACTTCCCTTCCCTTATCCCCTTTTCGTTTATTACGTGTGTCGATTTACAAGTCGCGATCGTCAGGATATATCCGTTACAAGGAATGTCGAGACTCGGACAGCGGTTTGCACTCTTGCCAACTCGTTTGAGGTTTTGATTTTCAGGAAGATAGGGTAAATTGCGTGCGTTCGTGCACTGCAAGCGCGATTACGGCCGTAAGAAGAGATATCCCGAACTATTGTCTGTTATCGTGTTTTTTCGTATAATTAAGAGTTGATTTAATTTTGGATATTTCCCAAGTAGAAGCACGATGTTATTTCTCAGCACGTGTATATATATATCTGGCGTCTCTTTATATATTAATAATTATTAAGAATAACAATGTATTTTTGAGTGTATGTATTTATATACCTACATAGGTAGCTATGATTTTAGATTAAATATTATATTAAATAAATTATAAATTAATTTAATATACGTGTAAAATTCAAAAAATGTAAAATAATTAGGCGCGCTTTCTTATTGACGTAGATATTATCGTGCTTGAAAATACTATAATTTTTGTCGTGATTTTTGGTCGTGATGATCGCTCCAACAGAGTTATTCCGAATCTATGCACTCGGGCTCGTGCCTCGTCCCCTTCTCCCCTCTCTAAGCCCTTGATTCAATTAGCCGATCGATTTTTCGAATGACGTCGCTTCGTTTCTTGGACGCGGCCCTCCGGGCGCGTTGTGGAACATTATTCTGCAATTGTCATATTCAGAAGGGTGTCGAATATCCAACAATGACCGCTCTTTCGTTCCCTCTCAACGGCGATGGAGGCTGAAGGTCGTGGTTGGGGAGGGGCGCAAGGGTTTATTCGCGGGGATCGCTGTTTCGAGCCGACTCCCTTTGTCCTTGCATTCGCACGTAAGAGAAGAAAACAAAAAGAGAGAGACTTTGCAACCCCGCTGCACTTGCGTGTACACTTGTTCCCGCGACCACGCCGTGCGACTACAAGCCCGAAGTGGATGTCGCGTCCTAGTTACACCTGCTGCGTCTCATTTATGCCTGGCGTATAGGGTCGAAGTTTCAGGTAGTCGGCAAACCGGGGAAGAAAAGAGGTATTGTTGCCGAGCAGTCACGATAGAATGCAAAATTTTTGCGTTTTTCAAACGAGCAGGGTGAAATACAATCGACGGGGCAGCTTTCCAGAGGTTTTTGCCGGAAACCGAAACGGAAAGAAAGATTATAGGCGAAAATAAGGGTTTTGCTTATCCCTAACGGACGGTCTCCGCAAATACGTAGGAGAACGTTCCCGGGTCTTGTTATTCCGAGAAGGAGGAGTCTCTCAGGATATACCCGTCCTCAAAGAATTTTCTTGGAATATTCATAGGATTCTTGTTTCCTCGCTCAGAGAAATAGCAAGTCAGAGCATATGTAATATTTTATACGCTTTCGAAACCTTTCGAAGATTTCGTAGAAAAGCGCGAAGCTTAGAAGAAATAATTTTTAATAAGTGAACTTAACCGTTTATGAAAGTAATACAAATTATAGAAATATGACTTCTACAATCGGGCTGGATCTTAGTGCCTGATAACATTTTTGCGTATACATTTTATAAAACAGTTTTTAAATATTTCTAAAACATTTTTACTCTTTCAATGAATGAAGGTATATCTATATACTTAAAATATTCTAAAAAATTATTTTTTTGAGATATCGTTAGAGAATGGTCGCAGGACGTTTTCTGTATTATTATTAGGGCGAAATTCTCAGAATGGTTAGAAAATATTCTCAGGACACGGTTTACGGATCGTTGAATTTACGGACTTAATGACTAATTCGGCGGTGTCACGTCGGATTGTCCCCGTGTCACAAATCGAAGGTCTCAACGTTGCGTTCCACCGATTTCCTACGCAATTTCTCGTTCCCATAGAGCGATTCGATCCATGCACCGTTGCCCACCCCAACTCTCGACCGCCCCCTTGTTTTTTTGTACCTCGCGGAGCCCTCGTCACATCCCCGAGGTTCTTTTATTTTTTTGTCCGGCCGTCGGTGTCTCGTCCTCGTGCAACATTCAGTCACCGGAACCGCGACATCCTTTCGCGGATCGCCCGCGTTTCTTGCGATCCTTTTTTTCCCTCCCCTTGACGCGCGCGCACCGTCCATTGAGGTCGAGCGTCACGCACGACGACGTCGCGAGCGGCGTGAGGAAAACTCGGTAAAACTCCTTCGTTTTTCCCCACGATCGCTTCAATTAATCCCACGTCATCCTTAGACGTTATTGTGTGTTTTGCGCGGTTATTGAGGTTTCGATCAATTCGATTCAAAAAGAGTGCCTGGATGTTAAGTTACTTTGTGTCGATTACACGAGTGCAAAACGAGAGTAAGAAATACGATGTAGGAAATGGCTGCGAGCACGTTCGTGCAGGCTTCGTGAAATTTTTGCGACGCTGAAAAAAAATTTTTGCGGGATGGGCGCCAATGCGCGCGGCGAGGTCGAGCGTCGTCATCGCCGTCGCCGGGAGGGTGGCGAGAGAGCGAGAGGGACATCGGAGAGGGCTGGGAGATGTAGGACTGCCGGAGGCCCGGGGGGGAGAGCGGGATGCGGAGCCACAAAGATGGCCGCTCGGCGGCGAGCGCGCATGAGGGGTCGACTCGGCGAGGGATTCTTAAACGCGGCGTGTGTCGGCGGCGGGGATTAAATCCTTCTCGTTCGATATTTATGCGAACGAAGAACTAAAAGCAATAAATAATACTGCTCGTAAAGCGTGTCTAGAAATCGGACGACGATAATTGCGACTCGTCCTAACTGGACTAACTTCAGGTTAATCCCGGGCGTGCGCGAGCGTGCGAATCGGGAGTATCGCGCCGCTTCTCTCCGCGAAGCTTCGAAAATGTGGGACACGGCTGTGTGCTCGGCGCGGCGGCGGCGACGGCGGCGGCGGCGGCCAGCAGGGCCCGCGGCTCCCCCCCCGCGCGTCGCAAAATTCTCCGTTAACTCCGCCGTACCTGGTGGCACGCCGCGGCTAACGGAATGAGCAGTATACCTGCGCTGACTGACGGCGCTTCCAAACACACACACAACACACAAACATACATACACGTACACACTGGCTCGCGAGCCACATATAGGGTGTACCGGGAAACCCCACCCGCCCGCACGGCTGTGTACCCGAAGCGACACTTTGTCGCCGTAAACTTCATCACGCGCCCACAGAACATTCCCGCTGGCCAAGATAAAGAACGTTTCCTCATAGCTTCTCAACGTTAATTGTCTTTGCAAATAGTGCAGCTGTGGTTATTCGGTTAAGGTCGCGCGGCGAGAAATAATTTAATTCAACTCGACGAAAGCTTCCTGCATTACTAATTGCTTCTGCGGAATGTTTTCCGATATTCTCGATTACCCGTCCGTTGTAGGAATTTGTGCGGACACCTCGTATGCGTGAATTCGTGACGCACGCAGGCGTGTGCGTCAAAGAATGTGTAAGCCCGTCGTTCCAAGCGCATCCTGGCACTCCCCCAGTGGGTGGAGGTGCGACAGGGAACAGATATCCGAGTGCGTTCGTCCTCCTCGAATTATTATTATCGCAGTCCCACGGGAAGGAGAGAAGAACAGATCGTGTCAAGTATCTTCGTCGCGATTAAAATATCGTTAACAAAACAATGATAGTACAAAGATAAATAATATTAGAGAGGAATTTCTAATATCTGTCAGAGGGAGAAAGAGATGTATTTAATTAGAAGAATATGACTTGGCGATTTGCAAAGAAACAACACGATCGCGTCGACGAAAGAGTTGCTGCATTCGTGCGCTATCGCATAATTGCTAATTAACGATGTAATCGCGCCGCTTGCGGCCTTGTGTTTTCCTTGCCCTGATTGTTATAGTCGCACGAGGTGGAAGATATCCGAAAGACTTCGAGATCCGAGCCAGCCCTCCGGCGTATCGCGCAGTTCAATCTTTGCGCGTCGATTTTTATATTTGAAGTTACGATAGAAAAATGTCTCGGCAACGTCGCATATCGAACGGCGAGACGTAGGGTGCATGAATATGAATCGGTGAGCTCTGCTCTTCAATTTTCTTCGTCGGGGGAACATTCTGCATCCGCGTTCGACCCATCTCCCTCCCCTCTTTCTCTCTTTTTCTTTCGATTTCGACCTCGATCCTGTCGTCGAAATACGGCCAATCGATGCAGCCAACCCCCTATTTGTAGGACGAGCGCGTCACCTCCGAATGCGCGTCCTCGCCGCGCGATTTTCTCTCCCCCTTCCCTCCCGCCGCGTCCGCTTCTCCTGCTCCTTATCCTCGTCCCCTGCCACCCCCCCACTCCCCCCGTGCCCCTTTCGTCGCCTAGCGCGAAGTAGCGCGAAGGCGACGAGATCGCGGCTGCGAGTCACGTAAATCGCGACTCGAGGAATCGCCGCGGATGTCGCAATCGCGGTAATATTCGCGCCGGTCTTCCTTCCCGCACTCGCGCGTGCGCGGTGGAAAAGGCCAGGAGGGGTGGCGACGGGACGGGTACGGCAGAGGGCGGGAGGGAGGAGAGGGCGAAAAGAGAAATAAGAGGCGCGTGTTGCACCGTGACGGAATCCCCGGCACGAGTGATTTCGCCGACCGGACACGTACATCCTTGAGCAGCTGACTCAGCGGAATGTTCCTCTAATCGATCCGTATCTCTCGCCTTCTCGGCAGGAGCGACCAAGATGAAAAAGGAAAGGATTAATAATAAGCGGAGAAGAGAAATAAAGGCCTGCTGCAGAGAGAGAGAGAGCGAGCGAGAGAAAAAGGGGAAAAATAGAAGACGTGTTTATTAAGTCGTCCAAGTATTGAGGCCAAGGGGGAAAGGGGGCGGAAAAATGTTCGCCGTGCACGGAAGCGCGGTATTGTTTTGCGAACTCCTTATTTGTAAGAAATATGAATTTACAAGGGCGAAATTTTTATCATGAAACTAAAATAATGGGTGACACTTTATTTGAGGACAATTTATAATATAGAATTAAAGAGAATGAAAAAGAGGAAGGGAAAACGAGGAGGGGCCGCGCGGAACATGATTTCTCACCACGAACGGTCTGAAGTCAGCCGGCGGCCCGTTTTTGCGGAAACGCGCGGTATTCTCGCAAAGTACGCGGAAGAAGAACGCAGGCGCGAGACGGAGGAAGAGAGAGAGAGAAAGAGAGACGCGGCTATTTCGCGCCGGGGACGGCCGAGCGCGGCCGAGACCGGCCGAGGCGGATTCCGGGCCTCCGAAACGCGCAGCGGTATTCACGCGGCGCGCCAGAGCGAGTGCGTGTAACGCCCCGGCTTGTTTGTCGTTGTTCGTTTTATACCTCGCGCGCGGCGTGACCACTCCGTCGCGCTGATTACGTAACGCGTGGCCATGAGAGCGCCCCGCGTTCGCGCTCGCGAGAATGCAGCCGCGCTCGAGCGCGCGCGCGCGCGCGCTCGTATCGTCGCGCAGGAGATTGGCGGGATTATCGGTTATCTCGCGATATTGTTTACAACAACAAATCGCAAGCTCCTAAACTTCCAAGCACCCGGTCTCGGCCGTTATCGAATTTAGTAGAGTGTTGATAGTGGATTCCCCATCCGGTTACTCGATACGAAGTAAATTTATAAAATATGCGGCGTCGAATTTTATAGCTTATCCGCCGTTCGGCGTTACATAACGTTTCCTTCGGCCGTCTTGTTGCTATACGACGACTTTTTTTTACCAGTCGACGCTCACCCGCGTGATGATAGGAGATAGGGTTGCGAGGCGCAACAGCTCGACCGGACTAGTTGAGAATCGCTGATCTAACGCGACGTGCAGGTTCACTATGCGCGCGTGCATGCGCACGCGTGTAGGCGTGCATGGCGCGCCATGACTTGTAGGATGAGTGTGCAAAGGCGTACGTCGCGTTTAGAAATTAATGTACCAGCCAATATTGGGAAGCGAGGACAGCCCGTTTCATCGTGCGATGTAGAATGAATACAGGTGTCCCTAGAAAATGTCAGAAACGAAAACAGTTGGGAGAACGTGGGGGGATAACCGGATAAATCTGATGATTATTAGCGTTTTCACTCGAAGAGACGGACTTAGACTTGCGAGGATAATTTTTTTTTTTTTTTTTTTTTTTTCTTAATAGAGCTCGCGAGATTAACCAATCAACAACCGCAAATGTAAGATTGTATCGTGTGAAGTAGTATGCCAATTACAGCGTGATTTTTATTTACGTCGTTCCAACGCGCGAATTGAAAAATATTTTACTGGAGCCTTTTTCACTCGAGTTAAAAACGCGCCAAAAAGATAATCTTAAAAATAATTTAGTTTATTGATAAAAGAAATATATATATATATATATATATATATATATATATATATATATACATTTGATGATCGCATTTGATATATCTGCAATTATAATGCTCGCCGGCTTGGATGAAGCAATATCGAATTAATCTTGCGGCATCATCGAATTCACATGCTTTGGATCTGCGCGGGAACGCGTCCGCGCGCGTCGTAAAAGAACAAAAAAAAAAAAAAAGAGGAAAGAGCAGAACGGAAAAGAAAAAGAGAGAGAAACCGGCCGAATATCACGCGAGTATCGGAGCGGCTAAGTAAACACGAGAGCGAGAGGAGCATCCGACATTCGGTGCCGGTTTTTATCCGGTGCGCTCTCTGCGTTTCGGGGAACGCAGTTGTGTACACTGTCGTGGTCTTCATTTACGTCTGCCGGCGAGTCCTTCCCTCGTCAGGTACCACCTTGTCGCGAAAATCGAGACACCGATACTCCAACCGCGCCGGTCGTGTCAATAAAGGAGATAATCATGTTTGTCGCGAAAGAAATTCGAAGGGCAAAGTATAATTCTCGAACATACATTTTAATTGCCGTACAACGATGCTTTAGTTTAGGAAATAGCACGATATACCTACCGCTTGTAATATCGATGCTTGAAATGCGCTTAAATATTGCGGGGATTTATCGAGAAGATTATAGTTTCCAAAGGGACCTTTATCCAAGCTTATGACACGTCGAATTCGAGCGTAGAATTTAGTTATGTTAACTTCGGCGAGGCTCACCATTGATCGGTGCTCACGGGGTTTATTTCTGTCTCTATATTTCCCTGACAAAGCCAGGTTTCGGATAACACTAAAGTCAATTTGTCGCACGAGTGAACGATACAGAAATACATAACGTAGAAAACTGTCCTGGATAATTTCGACAGCAAAAACTTTAGAAGTCAATTCCGACAATTACAAAATGAAATTAACGAGGATGTAATAATGTGATACATTTATTTGTCCTTTGCAACAAACTGACATATTAATAGATACTGTTAAAATGTAAATCAATACTATTAAAATACTGTTAAAACTATTCTAAAGTAAGAGAGAGAGAGAGAGAGACTGTCGTTTCGATCTATTAAATACCACGAGCAGGATCGTATTTCTTATCGCGAGATCCGCATGCTGTGCATTAATTAAACGGAATACAGGTCTACAGGTGTTTCGGAATTATCATTAATTCCGAATCGACAATTCTTCAGCGTTCCTTCCCCGCTGCCGGATCTGCAGATGACCACCATTCGCAGCGGCGATGCGAGATCGTCTCGTTACTGCGTTCGGCCGCGTAATCCGATCTCGCCGCGGGCGTTTTCCTGCTTTCGCGAGTTAATTGATACCCCCTCGAATGCCGTAATATAATTCGCGTTCCCCCTCCCTCCCCCCCCCCCTCCGGTAGAATCGCCGATCCCGATCGTTAAAGATCGATCTCTCGTCTCCTTCTCTCTCTCGGGCGCGCACTGCGCCTCGCCTCGCCTCTCGCCATGGTGTCGGCTGCCATTCACCGTGAAAACCGTACGTACACTCGCGCTCTGGTCACCGACAAGGTCGCGCAAGGTCGCGCAACCATCCTGCATCCCATACGCGCATACGCCATACGCAGCTGTGTGCATGCGTGCGTACGTGCGATGCAGGTGGACGATATCGGGACGCGAGGCGATCTCCGGGTAAATAGGAATCTAAAATTGCGTTAACATCACAAAAAAAGAAAACGACTCCGCACGATTCTCAGCTGTACAGTTGAATGAAATATTTATTTCTGATTTCTCGTGGAGAAATTAAATTTATTGTATCGAATAATTGCCGTTTCTCGTTTCACCGGATCACGAAGGTCCTGTCGATTTATCTCCGCGTCTCGCACGATGCAGCCGTCTACATATATGTAGTGTGATTTGCGCGCGAAAGCACCAGCGGGTCCGGGTATCGATCCGAATGCGTAGAAAATGCTATTGATTCCCTCGGCCGACCCGACGACCTCTTCTCTCTCTTCTCTCCATGGCGACGATCCGATTGGAGAGGACCGAGGCTTTCCTCCGTTCTCTTTTGATCCGTTATTTTCATCTTGCTATATATTACGTGTACATGGTTGTGATGCAAATGCCAGAATAAAAATGTACGTCAAATACCATGAAAGATCTTAAAACCTCGTATGAGTAATTTTAAAATAGATTCTACCAAAATCTAGTAAATAAAAAATAATTTGTTTTAAATCTTTACGAAAAATACTCAAAAAGAATACTCGTAAGTGTTTGAAAGGGTTACAATACTGTCAAAGTAACATGCATGGTTATCAAATAATGTATATGAAAATAATTAATCATGGCTTTAGTGAAAAATATTAGAAGTGAAGAAATTGCAAATTAAACTTGAATGGAAACAGAGGAGAATATTTTAATCTTTATTTAATTTCAATAGATCGTCTCTCACCTCTCATCTAGAGATAAAATGTCACGTACGTGATGACCGCAATTGGAAGGGGTGAGAGGAGAGAATTGCATAAAAGGCACACACGAGCCGAGTGACTCGCCTATTCGTTTTCTGCCTACGCCCTCCAGGGTCGTACAGCCCACGTTCATCCTCCATCGTATTCCCATCCTTTCTTTAGAGTCGCTTTCGCGTCTTTGAACACTCGGTGCACCTGCTCCAATGCTCTTTACTTGCCTAAAGTATTTTAGTATACTTTAATTCGAAGATATCAATCATTTCGTGACGCTCGCTGATAACAAAGAATTATCTTTTAACGATTACTATATATCTATTAAAGTTGCTATCGAGATTCGATTAAGATTCAAAACAGTTAGGTTTAACAAGGACATTTCTTTCATGTTACTATTATTCTGCGACAGATCACGAGTAAGACGGGCACGATAATTCTTGGCCGATGAGGAGCAGAGCAGCACGAGGGCGAGTAGTAGAAGGAGCAGCAGTACGAGCAAGAGCGAGCGGCTTCGTCGTCGTAGAAGGAGGTGGCGGTGTGGAGAAACAGAAGAAGGAACGAGGACGAAGTGGCGGCGGCAGCAGTGGCAGTGGCAACGGCGGCAAAGCGGCGACGAACAGCCAGGTCCCCCCATGTTAGCGGACATCAACGGCAACCTGGCGGATCTGAGAAGCGAAGCGATGGCGTCGCAGAGATTTTGTCTGCGCTGGAACAACCACCAGAGCAATTTGCTCTCCGTCTTCGACCAGCTGTTGCACGACGAGTCGTTCGTCGATGTCACGCTGGCCGTTGAGGGCCAGCTACTCAGGGCGCATAAGATGGTGCTGTCGGCGTGTAGCCCCTACTTTCAGGTAAGTCCGATTTTTCATATCTAAAATTTATTCAGATTAACATCTAAACTTTAGATGAATATATCACAACAACGTGACTGTCGCCAGTCATTTATAATTGCGTAATAAAAGTAAAGAGGCAGTACTTTGTAGGTTTTATGATAGATCATAATTGGATCCTATTGACACAACTTTTTGAAAAAATAAATTGTAATGTAGAATCGCTACGTGCAACTTGCAGTTTGCTAAAGAAACTGATAATTTGTATTTACAGGCCCTGTTCGTTGGACACCCCGACAAGCACCCGATAGTCATTCTCAAGGATGTTCCATATGTGGACATGCGCAGCCTTTTGGACTTTATGTACCGCGGCGAGGTGAGCGTCGATCAGGATCGACTGACCGCTTTCTTGCGGGTCGCCGAGTCCTTGAGGATAAAGGGCTTGACCGAGGTGAACGAGGACAAGTGCGATTTGCCAAGCATCACGTCCTCGCTGCTGGGTGGCAGCCAGAATGCAGTGGCACCGCCGCCGCCCAGTCTCCATCGAATCAACCAAATCGGTCAGCATCATCATCATGTCGCGCAGAAAAGGTTCCATCATATGTCCAGCCATCCGTTGCTTGGCTCGGCCCTGACGGCGCCCAAGAGAAAACGTGGCAGACCCAGGAAGTTGAGTGGCTCGTCGGACACGCCAATCGGCGAGGTCGGCGGTCAGGACCTGCAGTCCTGCTCTGGCGCTGATCTAGTTCAGGGCTCACCCGAGATGATGGAAATGAAGATGGGATTGGACTTTCAGAGTGAGGTCAGCGGTAACGGCAACGTGAGAAGCACCTCCTCCTCCAACAACAACGCCAATTCTGCATCGGCCGCCAATAATCCCGCCGCCACGGCCTCCTCGGGATCATCGTCGGCGAGGAGAGACGAGCCTACGGAGAACGGTACCGACACACCGGAACCGCCAGTCACGCGGGTCAAACGAGAACCGGAACCGACGCCTAGCACTTCGGCGCAAGGTATGAAAAGCGGAACGCGATGATGTTCGATGTAACATTGAATTTAAATTCGAGAACTCGAGCTGATCATCACGTCGTTGTTGATTCTAGCTTCGGATGAGACATTCGCGCGGCCGCACAGTAGGCAAGGGAGTGAGGGTTTCAAGCAAGGTAAGACCTTCAGCTTACTTGACTTCAATACAGAGAAGCCTTGCATTGCTAATACTCCCTGATACAGCGCAAACGGCGAATCTCGTACAGTTTACACGGATTTTATAGCGTATCTTATCTACCAAACGGAGAGCTGCGCGCGTTTGTAAATTATAATTAATTACATGATCAATTATACATCATATATCAACTATTCATGCACTATTTATGCAGACGAAAATATGTACTTATTGTTAGCGAAATATTAACTCCTTCAGATTTGACTGTTCTTTTATACATGGTAGAGCAATTGTTTTATATCTTTGGATCCATTAAAGTTTAGGAATATTTCTCTTTACTTAAAAAATTAACTTGAAAAAAATAGAATTTATATATATATATGTATAGATCCGTTGGAGTTAATTCTTTGTGTAACCCTCGAACGAGCGCAATGTTGCATAGAAACTGTTTCTTATTATTCCTGTAATTCTAATTGCTGATTTTGAAAATGCGTTCTTGAAAATTATACAAGGTAAGTCACAAGATGTAACGTTAAATGCAACGTGCGCCTGAGGGTTAACTATAATCGCATTTTTTTTTTTAGTGAAACCGCGTAGTTTTACGAATGCAAAAGATAATGAAATCTAATTGCGTCTAATCACGGAACGATACCCCACCAGATGTCTTAGCATGGTGTGAAATGTGATTCCCATAACGCGGGCGCGGAGAAGAATGTTAGATTATCTTGACTCATTGTATCTTAATATTCAGATCTTAAAAGTGAAAAAAAAGTATATAATGGCTGTTCGTTTTTAAATAATAACTGCAAAATTAAGATGTAAATTCAACGCATTAATTCCGGTAATAAGCCGAGTTGTGTACGTCGTCGAATATTCTTCTCCGTGCGAACCCAAAGGACGGGGAAAGGAACTCGCTTTTGTGCCGTCCGAATGCTTATTCGTTTCTTGTGGACGCGCCCCGAGGAGCAAGCAAGCAAGCGAACCTTGCGCGGCATTATGGACGACGCTGTAGACTCTCTACGTGAGAACGACTCTTACGGCTCTCTCGCACGATTCGTCGAGGTCGATCGACGACGTCTGAGAATCTCAGAATCGGAGAAGCCCAATCCCGAGGGGCTCTCTCTCGATATTTTCAATCAACCGAGTCTCGAGACTTCGCGTCACACTTCGCGATCAGGCGCTCGCGCGGATCCGATAGACGCGCGTCGTCGCCGTCGTGGACGACGCTTTATCCTAATGTGCTGCTAATGAATTTGACTTTTCAGACTTCTCTCGAGCTGCCTTGCCGAGCGGCTCGGTCAATCGTTGTCGCAACTCCTGCAGGCGCGCTCCTTCCGCGCAATTTTTTTTTACTTTTAGGAGCTAGCCAGGACTCGCGACCCTCGCGAATCACACGTCATTTCCGTAAATCCGCGATCCCGTTTAATCGCGGCGCGGCGCGGCGCGCTGACCAGAGTTGGCCGCGCTCCGGAATCTCTCGCGTTTACCTCTGATTTTCGAAGCAAAACGCACACGAAAAGAAAAAGAAAGAGATAGAAAAAAAAATCACAATTTCGACGCGAGAGAAAAATCTGCGTCCGGAAGAAAAAAAAGGCAGTAAAGCAATTTCCCGACGAGATAAAAAAACAACAGTAAAAATAATTTCCCTTTTCAAATTCAAACTCGAGCGGTGTGTCTGAAGGTAGCCGCACGTGGGATGTCATATATCGGTACGCGCGCGCGCGGTATTCAAATCGCGAGGAGAGACGAAAGTCGAGACAAAAAGATGTGTAGTAAAAACAGACGAAAACATGCACATATATGGAAAAAGAGAGAGAGTGAGAGAGAGAGAGAGAGACAGCGTGTGAAAGAGAGAGAGAGAGAAAGAGAGATAAACGGGAAGCCGTCGTCTCGTTAATCGAGAACTCGCGTTCGGACCCCGGAATGTTGTTACCATGACACCCCATGAAAAAAAAAACCTGGAAAGGGAACTCCCCTCTGTGCGAACGTCTGCGAAATTAATTAATATCTAATGAAACCCATTGCATTCGCGCCGCCGAGTCGTTGTTCTCGTCGAGGACATACATAATATATAGATACATCTAATTACATACATATATATAGATATATATAACCCATACGTAATTCTCACGCTCGGCCAATGCGCAGCGCCTCATTTCCTGTCCTCCCTTCCGCCCCGTTCTCGGTAGCACAGAATCAGCCACCTCCTCGTCTTCGCCTCTTCATGATCAAATCTGTGTCTTCTCTCTGCCGCACCGCACCTGTCGCTCTGTTCGATGTCTCGAACCTCTCGCCCTAACCCTTAACTTCTCCGCTAACATCCCCATACTCCCCCTGCCCCCCCGGCTCTTCTCCGCACGAATGGAAAAAAATACGCTTCGCTGCCATTGGCCAATGGTAACAGGAGGGGGTGGAGCCAGCTTTTAGCGGTGCTTACTTTTTTTTTAATTGTTATCTGATTTTTCACACCTTGAACGCTGGTTAACTTCTTTTACGCTCGTTCGTTGCGAGGAAGATAGAA
This sequence comes from Temnothorax rugatulus, assembly GCA_035220575.1. Lineage (NCBI taxonomy): Eukaryota > Metazoa > Arthropoda > Insecta > Hymenoptera > Formicidae > Temnothorax > Temnothorax rugatulus. The sequence continues at coordinate 285,815 of JASTWL010000189.1, read as the reverse complement.
TAGAGAATTTCATTCTTTTTTTTTTTTTCTTTAATCGCGAAAAGACAAACGGCAAAGAGGAAGAGAGAGGAGAGACGTAAACGCGTCGATGATGATTACGACGATGATGATGAGAATGTGAGTTAAACAACGGACGACACACATTGTCGGCAGGTTTATCGTTTCCGTCTTCTCTTGCGTTCTTCTCGTTGCTTTAGACGATAACGACGACAATGAGAAAAGATGAATAGCAAAGATGAGAGATTCTTATCACAAGAGTAGAAGCAGGATAGATAGATTAATATGTAAAAATAAAAAGAGGAGTGACAAACCAGAGAAAGAGAGAAATCAGAAGAGAGAGAAATAGTGTGACGTACGTTTCTTTTTTTTCCTATTTATAAAAGAGATGTATTTACGTGCGCGCGCGCGCGAGAGAGGCAGAAAGAGAGAGAGAGAAAGAGAGTGCTTCGAAGATGTCGTCGTCGGAGATGATCTCGTTTCAATAGTGACCGTGATCGCTTTGTTCACTTTTGGCGCAGGTGAGTTGAGATTATCTGAGTCACCATCATTCTGAGAGATTCTTAAGCTTTGCGCGGGGGAAGCGAGGGAGCTAGGGAGGCCAGCCGCTAGAAAAAAAAAAGTAATCAAACGATTGTAGAACGGAAAGAAGGAATCGAAGTCGAAGTCATAGATGCATAAAATAGATAGAACGAAAAGACGGAACCGTTCCGAACGGAGTGCCGGAGTGTAAGAGAAATGCCGGATGTTAGAAGGATGTGACGCCGGAAGTCGAAAAACGGATAACGATGTTTAGAAGTAATCCACGTGTATAAATTCGAACCGAATTATTACGAGTCTGAATGAAACACGCAAGGAGGAGAAAAGAGTTGCTTTTTTTTCTCTCGAGCGTCATCGATCTCGATGGATCGTTTTCCCGTAGAGATGGATACAGGCAGACTGACTGGACGTACTTTGGACCGAAGGGGTTGGGGGCGGGGGGGAGGGGGTTGGTTGAAGTGTGCACATGTGTCGCTGGGTAAAGAAAAATCTATTTGATCTGTTTTAATCAATTTCGCATATGCGTGGGTCGCCTGATACGCCGTGTATACGGGTTGTATCCGTTCGAGGGCCACGGCCCTTCCTGCCGATCGTAGATTCCAAGTCGGGAGCACCATTTCCACTCCCGTCTCGGGATTTATACAAGCCGGAGTGACTTGTATTTTGTTCGAACGTCCCAGTAAACACCAAGTGTATCAATTATAATTTCTCACTCACCACTGTAAATGCAATATAACACGTATTGCATTTACATTGTTGTCGAGCTACGAACTGTACGAGTCGAAGTCATCGCTTTGATCGGCCGACTTTGATCGTCGGCTCGAGGAGCGATCCTCGACGTTCGAACAATCGCCACGATAATTCTCAGCTTCCCCTTCGGAATCTACGATCGCGCGGAGCCATCCCGTACATACGCGGATATCCTCTATGGGCTTGTACGTGTGCTCGCGGGTGTGCAAGCGCGTGTGAAATGTTCATCGGGTGAATGGGCTGAGGGGGAGGGTGGCGTGTGCATGGCGGATGCGTGAAGATACGAGGGACGTGTGTGTGTATGAGAGAGAAAGAGAGAGATGAAGAGAGAAAGAAAACGCGTGACAAGCTAGGAGTTCGGGAGAAAGAGGGGAAAGACTTGACGTTGCCGGGAAACTGTTCGGTTCTGCAACCGGCGTGAGAGGATGCGTGAAAGTGCATAAGAGTCTGTCTGTGAGGGGGATAGAGACGACGAGCGGGGGAGGGGGGGACGGGGGACGACATGGAGAGGGCGTGTCGTGGAGTTATCCTTTTTAACGCGGGACAGAAGTTGACTGAGACGGCCGATTCTCGAACACGGTGACTCTTTTTTGCTGGCTCTACCCTTCCTCTTGCTTCCCCCCACAAAAATATAGAAATACGTTGTGCCAATACAGTACATCGTACACAGAGATAGTCACGAGATGCGCGGTAGAACTCCGTTTATCAGAACGTTCGCGGTGGAATTTTGTGCGACGGAAACGGATCGTGTGCCAACGGTATTCCTTACCGTTATCGTAAGATACAGAGATGACTTGGGGTAAAGATTTCCCCAACTACGTAAAGAGTCAAGAGACCGACCTGTGCTGACGAGGATCCCTCGGTCATTTGAGGATCTCTAGTGCACGCAGAGATAACATTGGGAAACCGATAATTCCAAAAGTCTGGAATACTATCCGTCTGTGATACCATTCTGGAAAAACTCGTATTACGAGCAAGAGCTTAAAGATTGGCCTTCTGATAAACGTACTCCTACCGCGCATCCGAATGCTTGCACGACATACATTATACCGTGGCGCGGGCGTGGAGGGCGATTTAAAGGATCGAGGTCTCTTCGTTTCAGAATTGGAGGAGACGTCGAGCGGCGGTGGCGATAGCGGCGATCCGCCGACTCATATCCGCATCAACTTCGAGCGATGCTTTCGCAAGGAGTTCAGCACGTCGACGCTGCAGGGTAAGACCGCGTCGACCGCCGCCGCGATGGGCGACGATCAGCAACAGCAACAGCACTCGGACACCGAGATGGATACGAAGGCGATGTCGAAGGACAGCATAAGCAGTGCCATATTTAGCGTGATGGCCGGCGAGGCGGAGATCAGTCAGAGCGACTTCGAGGGCTCGTTCAAGGCCGAGAACGAGCGCACGGAGGGCTCGGTGCGGGACTTCTGCGTGAAGGAGGGCGACGTTTATCGGTGCACCGTGTGCCATCGCACCTACACACACATCAGCAACTTCTGCCGGCACTACGTCACCTCGCACAAGCCTAACGTCAAGTACTACCCCTGCCCGGTCTGCTACAAGGAATTCACCAGGAAAGACAACATGGTCGCCCACGTCAAGATTATACATAGTCTTAAGCCGCACATGAGTCTCACCAATAGTGGCAGCAACAGTAGCAGCAGTATGGGTCAGCCGCGGTAGACCATCGCCGGCTGGGCGCCCTCGCATCCTCCCTCCTCCCTCAGACCGCGTTTCTCCGACCTTGCGCGTGATCTCACGATGTCGGAAGTGCTGTAGATTACGATATCACGTCATGTCCATGATAGCTATTACGAGATAGATTTTCGAGAGTTTGACACCAAGATTTTCTATGTTACCGAAAAGCTTTGATACCGGTGATTAACGGATAGAAAGGACGAGGTTTTAGAATTGATGGTGTGATCGTAGATTATGGTACCAAGGAATTATAGGTAGGAAGAAATGAGATCGCGTCTATGACGGATGAACGTCATAGGCAAGCTCGTGGGCTTGATGCGTTTGCCAAGAAGACAAAACCGAAGAACGTGAAGATGAGGGAGGAGGAGGGAGATAGAGAAGCTCAAGAGAACCGCGAGGGAGGTCAGTAACGCCTCGAACGAAGTCAGTGCGCTTCTACGAGCGGAAGGAGAGATGGACGATAGATAGATACGAGTAAGCGAGTAAACAAATAGGTAGGCAAGTGGCTGATCTTGTGGCTATACCGAAAATGGCCAGCGGGGGTGTTTACGCGGAGAACAGGTGGGTGTGCAAGACTCAAAGACTATGAATATCGCCGGAGCACACGATTCTTAGCTTTCGCGCGAGCGTTCTTCATGGCAGTCTTTCCGGTATGCGAATTAATCATTTGGACGAATCAATCATCTCTAATTCGTGGGGTAAACATATCTCGCGAAAAGGATGTGTTTCGCCGTTCTAACATTACGCGACATGCATGTTGCATGAGACTAGCTCAATATCTTGATACCAAATCTATGCCTTGGAAGAAGAGTCGTATATTCAGATATCAAACACGTGCAGTACTTTTCTACTTCCAAGCCGCAGAATTCTTTTTTTAGGAGCGCTTTAGAGACACGCGATATCGCTCAAATGATTAAACGAAGCTGATCTACCGAGTTGCATCGACGTTGCGTAATCCGCGATGCGCGGGTCTGACCAAGTCCAGTAAGCACTACGACAAGCAATTATTAAAATAATTTCGATGCGATATTTAAATGTATTAGCGAACTGTCGATTGACGGATCTTTGACGGTATCTTTTTAGCAAAAAAGATCTCGGGCAGCTGCGTACAAGCGATGTTGCTCTGAATTTTATCCCTATTCCAGGTCCTGGTCCCGATCTTGGTCCTAGCGTTAGTCCTAGTTATCATTATCAATCTCCGTGCCTTCGTGGACCCACAATGCGCACGCTTCGGCATTTCGCGTTACGCAACGTCCGTCTTCTTGTGAAGGATCGAGCTTCAAGCGCCGGAAATCTTCAGGAACGATTCGCGCGCGTAACAAGCAACGGGCATTAAAATTACAAAATGAACGAGCTTTATCGTGTTCGCCCCCGAAGAGAAAGGGCGAGGCGGATGTAAAAACGGGAGACGGAAGTAGGAAGAGGCTTTATACCGCATCATAAGCAAAGAGTTTATATAAACCTAACCGATGCGTCGTCTCAACGCGGTTCAGCGTCGTACAACGGGTGATCAGTTGTAAAAAGGAAACCGGTTGTCGCGTAGCAAAGTGAAGTGAGGGGCGAGGAGGAGGAGAGGCATCGTGTAAATCCAAATCAACGCAGATAGAGAGAAAGAGTATATTTACTATTGCCTGACTTATATTATGTTGCAGAAAGAATCAAACACGCCAGCTGACGTAGCTCGGCGATACATTTCTATGAAAATATGGTGCGCGCGTGCGTTTTATGTATCCTTCGTTCGCGTTCTCCAAACGCAGGTCTCTTCACGCCTGGTTGAAAAAAAAAAGAAACTTTCGATACTTGATATAGATAGAGTACCTCGAAGTTATCTTCTCGAAGAAGTCACTTGAGGCGATTACGCTATGTGTAGCAATAAAAGAAGCTAAGCTCTTGCAAGTCGAAGTTGAGGATGTTGAGAACACACCAATTACATATAGTAATTTGTTACGTAATTATTGAATTATTGAGAGAATTCAACTTGTAGGAGACTTTATCAGATTCTTATCTTTAATAGTGGAGGCGAGCCAGGATGAAACGTGCGCGCGCACGAGCGATATAAATAATAAGGAAACTACGTAGACTGAGTAAATGCAATATATATGTATCGATGACCGTTCGCCATGTTGTTGTTGAGCCGTTTGGGTCGCGGAAGGGAACGCCGCGGAGCGGCATTTTCTGGGGGAGCGGCGATGAAAGGGGCGGAGGGACGGTACGGGGGAAGCGCGCAATCTCGCGAAAGACTGCAGAGGGACGGTTTTAACGACACCAAATACAAGATAGTACTGACATTGGATAGACTGAAGGCACCTTAGTAGTAACTTAACGCCGCCGCCATGCCGGACCGTCCTGTCCTGTTCGGCTGAGTCCATTTCCGGATGTCGACGTGAACATCCGGAACGCTAAGTGGAGAACGTGGTGAGCTCGGTGATAACGTAAGAACGGTCATACATTATATCAGAACTAAACTAAAGCTGTCTTAGCTCTGCTCTTTCAAAATTTTGAAGAATACTGTAACGGCGCAGTTAATAATTCCGCGGCGATCGGAATAACTGATTTTGAGAGAAAACAAATTTGCCAAGTTTGATAGCGAGCTATGAGTTATTCATGTTCATCGTTTTGAGATGCATAGCATATGTATATCTCATTTATCATTGGACCGTCATCAGAACTATCGCTGATCTGTTCATTGAAAGTTTTCGTCTATAATAGCTTCTATAAATCTTATTCTGCGTGCGATAGCAGTTTCGAATTAGTCATCTTTACTTTATTTTTTTTTTTTTACTAATTTCATCTTTAAATTATTTTTTATCCGGAGTTCACCAAGTTCTCAAGCCTAGCTTCCTGAGCTTTGAATAGTCAGTACCGAGTCCATGTAATTTTTACACGCATAGTTAAAAATCTATATATGTAACTCTTTTTATCTGTTATTTTACTCTTTGCGATTTGCAGATTTACCTTGACAATCGGATGAGAACGTTGTCATCAACCGAGACAGGTCGCACGGCGGTACGGTAATGGCGGTTAGAGGCTTAGTCGCGAGAAAAAGCACTAAAAGTACGAGATCGTAGCTTACTATATTTTGCACCTTACACTCCGTCGAGCGCCCTCCCTCCGTGAGAGGGGCGAGACGATTTATATACAAATTTTTCACTAGTTGGGCATAGACGTTAGACGACTAGAGGCTACATAATAACTATAATTACTATTATTATCACTACTACTATTAATCAGTTATTACAAGTGACGGAGATCTTCGTTGTTACTTTAACGCGCGGTGGGGTTGAACGAGCCCCGGTCGACCAGTGTTGTTCGTTCGTTATTCAAGAGGTATCTAGCGTTGCAAAGAAGATAACAAAAAAGTTATAATCGTAAGGGCCGGATCGTCGCCGTGACCGACAGTGGGCCCCGTGATATGACCTGGAATAAGTGCTCTCGCTCGTTTCGTCATAGAAACGGCATTCGGAGATTGAAATTTGAGTATCGCGTTTGAATAGAAATGTTCTTCGCGATATTAGAACGCTACCTCAAACACGAAGAGACACGTTTTGTTAAGTTAGAGCATGATCTTGAAGTGTTAGAGCAAAGTTATCGAGAGCCCTTGCTCCGCGTTTATTCGAGGGGCCCGCTAGAGATCACGATCCGCGATTCGTGCGTACTTTTAAGCGAATAGAGAGTTCTATAATACCAGTTAGGCAAAGGCAGCAAAGATAGCGCAGTAGACGTAGCAGAACGAAAGGGACCTGTGACAGGAACAGGGGGTTTGTTTCGTGAACGTTAAGAGAGATGGGTGGGTGGGCCGTGCCGTGGATTTTCGCGCACTCAGGTCAATTATCCGCAATATATTCGAAACTTCGATGGACCAAAGAGCTTACCGACCCTTGTAGATTATTTATCCCATGCGAGAAAGGACGGAAATGTCCTGAAGAAATCTTCCGCGAGTCTCAGAAGCCCAGGATACGCGGTGCCAATGAAAAATCAACAGATCTTTTTCGCAATTTGTACATCGCAATATTATGCGATGTTAAATTTTACAAGAATGGCCGAGATAATAATTGATTAGCTAATTAATCAAGTGACAAGACAAATTTATTATTGTTCATGAGTTAGATAGATGCAATAAGTTTACATATTTACAATATGTATCACGCTTGTCAAATTACAAATTTATTATTGTTCATGAGTTAGAGATGCACGCAATAAGTTTATATATTTACAATATATATCGCACTTGTCAAATTATAATATTCTAAATATTGTTAGAAAAAAGTTGAATATTTATATAAATATGAATGATAACTCATTATTACTTATTTATTCAAAGATTGAAGAATTTGAGGGCAGGGCTTGTTGCAATTTATTCATAGTGCCCCATATTTTTCTTTAAGATTAAATCGTAATCGGAAATTTGGCACCCAGTATTCCTTGGGACGGCAGGATCTCGCGCCGTCAGGTCAATTATTATCCGCAATATTCGAAACCTTGTTGGACCAAAGAGTGTCTATAAACGTTAGGATCCCCGAACGCTCTTAAGAGAAAAATCGCGTCAAGGGTGGGATGAGGGGGAACGGTCACGGCCTGGTTCCACGATGGGTTGTCACAAGCCCGTCCAACGTGTGTCCAGCGTGGGTATGCGATACGGCGAAAGGATTCAGGGTAGAAACTGGGTAGATTTTCACGAAAAAAATGCGAAAAACAAAAAAGTGCAAAGAGGCAGCGGCTAGACAGCTTATATATCGATTTTTTTAGGGGGAAGAGGAGGAGAGGCAAGCAAATAATAATTAAATACACTCACATTTGATAATCACTGAGAGGCTAAGACTAACTCAATTAATTAAAGGATGAGAAAGACGCGAAGGGTTATCGAGGGGAGAGGATCATCGGGGAGAGAAAACGCCTGCAGGTCCTCTCGACGCGAGACAATTTTTCGAAAGGATTTCTTTGTTCCTGGGAACGTTGCAATTTCCTCGAATTCGAGCGAGTTGATTTTTGACAGATCGGATTTATATCGTTGTTATTGCCGTTTGTTGTTTGTTTTATTTTTTCTTTCGCGACGGGCGACCTGCAGGGCCTCTCGTCGGTGTGCGGTTTCTGAGGGATTTTATCAATTTGTACAATAATAGCTTTGATTCACCCTAGTCGATGTCGGCGTGAGAAGCGCGAAAAAAGGGTGTGAGAACTGGAGATCGCTATACATAGGTATATATCGCTATGTCGGCGTGATTTGATCGTTCTCACATTTTGCAATTTTTTTCTTCCGCGCTTTCAAAAAATTCTACGTATACCAAAGGATCATGAATTTACATATGTATACACACATGGTAGCTTATAGCAATTATTTATATATATACATATAAAATATTTATCATTTATCATCGCGCTGAAGTTTCGCTTGACACTCCTTCGACCCGCAGGATGTTCCGCAAGGCGCACTTTCGAAACATCCCGTGTATATATTTACAAACTCATATACAAGTTGAAATCGACTCTCGATTTTTAGAATAAGTCTTGATAGAGCCTTTGTAAGTTTCTGAGATTTTTTAGATTCATGACATTTTTTTTACCTTTCCATCTTGTTTTACCGTCGCAAAATTTCAGGTCGGTGAGCATCCCGTATTCGTTGCAAAAGTTATCACATCCTTTTGTGGCGATCAGAGCAGTTACAGAAAGCACTTCGAGACACGCGACGATAGCACGCAGAACACGGCCCGATTCTCGAGCTCGCTCCGGATTCCTCGCCGGCATCTGAAGGCTCGTGATCAGGATAAATCGCTGTTAGAAAAGCATAGATCGAAGAGGATGCAGCGACTGATCTTGAGACTCGTTGCTTAAATTTAAAGGCGTTTGAAAGGGAGGAGAAATTCGCTCACGTTCGTTGCCTTCTCGACGTTGTTGAACTTTTTAGAGTTAAGATCGTTAAAAAGCGCTTTCAATCGTTGCCAATTGTAGGGTGGGGACAATCGAGAGGGGAAAGGGGGCTTTTTCGCGAGTGATCGAGGGTACAAAAAAAGAGAGAGATATATATATACGTCAGGTCCCCGTATATTCGTACAAAATTTAGTGTTCAAATTGTAAAAAGTGTTCATAAGTCAAGGATGAGGTGTCGCGCGAGGAATCGCTCTATTCGCGCGAGGACGGCCGTGTCTGCGTACGTGTGCTATATCGCTCGAGTTTTATTGTCAAAATTCCGTCTTTTCCTCGGAATTTATTCGTGCACGGGATTACGGGATTACCGTACGTGCCACTTGCAATAGATAAGCTCCGAGGACATTCTGTATATGACTATTCGGAAATTGGAATTCCGAATCTGCGGATTAGATTTTGTTGATATTTGTTGAAATGTACATATATATATATTGTGAAATTTTATAGCGTGTCGTTGTGTCTTTAAATTTTATCGCCAAATTCTCGCATTTTCATGTATAATTTGTTGCATCGTGTAAAATTTTATCGTGTGGCAAAAGGAATTTTTATCGCGTACGTTGACCGAGCTGTACGCTCAGAAATCGGGCTCATGTGCGTCTGCAACTGCCTGTTATCTGCATCTCGAAGGGGGGCGCAAGACCCCATCGGGGGTTGCGCCTCTCTACGACCGTAACGTTCTTCTCACGCTCTCATCGCGGGTGCGATAGTCTCGCCGATGGGTATCGAACGTGTTCGCTTAGAGCACGATTCAATTAATGGATCTTGTTGGGAAGAGACGTAGGAAGGTAGTGGGAGACGAGTGAGGGAGTCGTGAAAAAAAAATTACGATATAGAGTATATATATTATAAATATATATATATATATATATATTATATTTATGCGAGCGCGTGAATTCTTGTGCAAGGGTGTCGTGTCGAGATTCTTTCTCGTCTCGTTATGCGTTCGTCCCTTCGCGAAAGGGGGGGACCACCAGTCAATAACATATTGATTATTCTTATAGATTTCTCGCGCGATACGCATCGTTGCAAAGATAAGCCCATCATCGCGAAAGAAAGAAAGAAAAGAAAGAAAGAAAGGAAGAAATAGAGAGAGTCAGAGAAAAAGAAAGAGAGGAAGATTAATTTACGAGGCTTAAAAAGCAGACTGTACTATCGAATAGATTTTAATATAATATATATATTAAATTAAAAAAAAATATATATATACATACACATCTATATATATATTAAAGAAAAGAATCATAGTTTATTATCGCAATTAAATTACCCACGGATGTACACGTATACAGAGAACAAGAACGAAAGCGTGTGAGAAAGAGAGAGAGTCAAACAAATGGTACATATATATATTATATATATATACATACATATATTGCGATTATTATTATTATTATTATTATTATTATTACGATTATTATTATTATATATATTATATATATATAAACAGAAGTTATATCGAATATATTTTAGCGCTAGTTGATAATACCTATTATATATATATATATATATAACGTCGTTGCAGTTTCGAGACGATGCGTCAGAAAACGAGGGTAAAAATAAAAATAGAAAAAAGAAACAAGTGTAAGAGCGAGAGAGAGAGGGGGGGGATCGAGGATCGCCACAGTTATGAAAACGGAGAAGGGATCGTTCGACCCTCGAGATTTTTCTTGTAAATGCAATTAAATGCGAAAACGCGCAACGCCGCAATACGTTGATTTTAACATGGGCTCTTTATGCGGGATCCGATGTTTTAAAACGCGCGAGTAGTCCCCGGTTCGGTGCCTTTCTTAAGCGACATAAAATAAACGACAATGTTGAAAAAAAAAAGAGAAGAAAATAGATGGAAAAAGCGAGATAAAGATTGTAGTGCGAGAGCGAAAAAAAAAGAGACGAATAAATAAATTGTTATCGCGCGCGCGTCCCTCTCCCTTCATCGAAGGGACGGATCGACGATCGCATTCTCAGTGCCAAATATAAGGGAGAGATTCGCTTTCCGAGAGGGCGAGAATTTAATAAGAAGAAAAAATAATAAGGAGACAAGAGAGAGAGAGAGAAAGAGAGGAGAGAGGGCGAAAATTTTATAGAAAATTTTTCTAAAGCTGACGAGTCTTTTCTGACGCTGGGTAGACTTAGTATATTTTATATGCACTGTTTGTTCGACTATGACTATCAATAATAAAAAGAACGGTGTTCAATAGATTGTAAATCGGAGGATTCTTAAATATTCTCGCCGATCACCGAATCATCCGCTGTACACGGTGTCTCGAAAGGATGGCTTCGATCCGCGAACAGATCGCGAGAGATTTAAATTTCTGGAGTCCCGCTGAAAAATCTGAAATTCTTAAATTTGTGCGTGCGCACGAATCTCAAAATCCATCTACATCTAATCGATCGAATTGGCTTGGTAAATTTTCCCGCAGCTTCTTTCGGGACATTCTGTATACCTGACGGCTTTCCGAGATCCGTGAGCGACGGAACTTGCCGCAGAAAACAAAAAAAAAAAGTTCTGCGAAAAGGGGAAGCTTCGCGTATCCCGGTAAAGTCGGTCGTGCCTAACGTATCAAGTAACGTATTAATATATTGTGGTGAATGATGATAAAAAGAGAGAGAGCGAAAGAGAGAGAGAGAGTGTGTGTGTGAGTGAGAGAGAAAGGGAGTGTGATGAACATCTTTGTCAAGCGAATTTGCAATCGTCGTTACGTGCGCAGAGATCGGTGGGAAGTGTGACAAAAATATGTGTTCAAAAAAGAAAGAGAAGAGGAAGCGGAAATGTTTGTGCGACCAACGTTTTCCGCGTTTCGTCTACATGACGGCGACGGTTTCGCATTTTTTTTTTTCTTTCTAATCCCGTTGACTCGAGAGGAAAGGTAACTACCAATACCACTAACAAACTGTAGTGATCGTATGTAGTAATTGTTGTATTTTTTTTAATTTTGTCTTGTTCTCCTTTCCTTTCTCAGCTCCACTTTTGCGTTATTATTGTGTTATACGATAAGCGCGCACGTGAAGCCGCCGGTCTTGCTCAAAAGCAAAAAGAACATGTTTTCTAGACCACGACCCGCTAAAATGCCAAAAGAGAAATTTTGTGTAAGAGCACAATTAATGTGATTAAAAAAATTATATTAACACTGTATAGAAAGAATGTTCGAAATTTATGTTCTTAATTTCAAGTGACTAATTATTGAATTAACACGTTAGATTAATCTTGCTAAATCGAGAAAAGGTAGTCAGTACGTTTAGTGCTGTGAGAATTTTAACGGTTTGAAGACGCGTTTGTTAATCGAGTAAAATTTTGTTAATCGTACTAAGGATCTATGATCTTGCGTAATATTCGTGGTCCAGATAACGTCAGTTTCGTTTAATTAACATAACAAAGTGCCATAATCGTAAGCGCGACTGTCACGACTTCCTCGACGGGCAGGACGCGGGTTTCACGTGCGGCAAACGTTCACGCTGGTGTCACGCCACGGAATTCGAATATACCGTATGCATATCTCGATTTGTATGTATACATTATTTTTATTTGTACGCCGACACAGGATGTCAAGAGACCACCCCGCACTCGTCACGAAGCACCGTTATTCTTAGCCAAAAATTACTTTTATTTAGTTTTTTCGTTCTAGCGCACTCGTCTCGTCGGCCGCCGCCTCGTCGCCGACGGTCAGATCACGAATGGCAATCTTCTTAGATTTCGCTCAGAAATTTATTTTTCACCTGTAGAAATACTTGCGGCGAAGTCTTCCCGCTAATCTTCTCTTATTACGAGTGTCGAGACTCTTACTTCCCGCGAAGCGGTGGAGATTTCTGCCGACGCGATTGTTAATAAGGATCGACACTTGCGATAATTGGAGGGAAAGTAGAATTAGATTCTACGAGTAGCAAATTGTTTCTGCAAGACAGTGTTTCGTTTAAGAGAACAAAGTCTTTCGTTATTTTTTGTGAGGAAGAAAGACGCGACGTGTCGGAATCGCGGCTGCCGACGAGACGATTCTTAGGTGTTAAGTTTCCTTCGTCGCGGTTTGCTCGAAGAAGCGACTCGATCCTGACGTTCTCCAGAGCGATTCTTAGGAACTCTTCCACGTCCTGGAAAACTCAGGATGGTCGGACGGCCAACCGCGACGAGAGGCCAGCGATTATTATTTTTTACAGACCTTTGTTTTGCATGTTGCGCATTGTTGTTTTATTTTCTTTTTCTCTTCGAGAAAGGAAGAGCAAAGAGATTGTGGAAAATAAGAAAAAAAAATATATATATGTATATGTGTATATGATTTTCCGTTACGTTTATGTTGTTATACAATGTTTCATTTTATATTCCTTTTTTCTCTCCTTAAGTTTTTTCCTTCCGTTTTAATTCTTATGATTTAATAGTAGAAATTTTTTTCCAGTGAACTTTAAATTAGATTTATTGGATTATTATTATTAGATACACTTACACGACTTAAATACACACACATTTATAAAAAATGGCATGATTTTAACTGGATTAATTTCTTCGGCGCGAATATTTCGGTGATTTTAACTTCACTCTATTTTATCCCATTCTACGTCCCTCATTTACAATGATGTATTTTTATTAAGTTATATTTATTACAGCACTGTGTACAATTTTGTATTTATAGTCTTAAATCGACATCATTTGAATGTAGTTTTAATTTTAATAGTAGCTCGATTACATATTCATATAGTTGGTAGCGATATGTATTTAGATCACTTTGCATGCGTCGATATTTTTTTATCGTGTATCATTAGCTCGATTATTTATTAGCCTTATTTATGGCTTTCGCATGCAACGCACCGGAATCTTACGAAAGTATCCTCTTCGAACGATATTTCAAAAGAGACATCGCGCATCATTTGTAGAAATATCTCTATCCTTGGAGAAAGTATCAACAACCGAGAATAATATTCAGAGCAAATAGTCATACGAATAATTATTTAAAATTCCCATTAATGTCAAAATGGAATTTGGAGCGCTTCTAAAGGAAGTTATTATATCGATGCATTTGGAAAATATTACATGATATACCGATACATTTAAAAACAATATTGAAGCATATTAAAAACTATAAAAATCTGCATTAAACAATCGATACTTACATATCGATACTTTCGAAGGAGGATGTAGCGTACTATTCATATTTTTTTGATATTTTATAATAAATTATTAAAAGTCACATTATTAAATAATTCAATTTTCGAATAACTTGACTAAAAGCACATTTACTAATCGTCGTCTTTCCACAGAGTTCTCGTCGAGCAAAACGGATAACGGCAACGAGACCTGGAAGGAGAAAACTCGCGGATTGAACACGGGCGCATCGCCGGCCACGACATCGATGGACGTGTCGTCGTCCCCGAACTCGTCGTCGTCCTCGTCGCCGTCGAACGCACGAGCGAGCACGTCGTCGTCGACGTCGACGACAAACGCGGCGCCGACGACGACAAACGCGGGCGCGACGACGACGACGACGAGCGCAGGCGGCACATTGACCCGCAGCTCCTCGGGATCGCCGGCCTCCCGGAACGCCGGTGGCGGCGCGAACACCACGTCCAACGTCGGCGCAATGTCGGCGCCGAGCGGCCGTCAGGCCCCGAAGCGACGTATGCGACGTCGCGCCACATCGCAGTCCCAGGACCCAGCCGAGCAGCTGACGGAGATGTCGGTGCGCGGCTTAAATCTCTTCCGTTACGCTTCCATCAGCGAGGGTGTCTATCAGTGCACCGAGTGTGCCAAGCTCGACATCCAGAAGACGTTTAAGAACAAGTACAGCTTCCAGCGGCACGCCTTCCTCTACCACGAGGGCCATCAGCGCAAGGTGTTCCCCTGTCCGGTATGCGCCAAGGAGTTCTCGCGGCCCGACAAGATGAAAAACCACATGAAGACCGTGCATGATTGCTTCATGCCCAAGGACTGCGTCATGCCCTTCAGTTTCTTTCTGCCTGGTGGGCCTTAGCGGGCGGGGCGAGGGCGAGGTGGGCTGCCGATCGGCCCGGCGGCGGTTCAGAGGCACGCGAGGAGGATCGGTGCCACCGCGGCACCCAGGACCACGGCCGCGGCGGCCAGGACGACGACCTTCAGGCGCGGCAGTCGCTCCTGAACGGCGTTCGGTAACGGCGGGTGAATAGAGTCAATTTCTAAGGACTGCGAAATCTAAAAACAGAAACAACGTGCGGCACAATTAGTTGGAAAAAATTTAACTTTTATTTTGTTGTCAATATAGAGAAAAAAAATTAATCTTATACTAATTATAAGTATAATTATATATAATTATACAGAATATTTGATTGATGTGTGTCATTAAAAAAAATCGCATATTCTACGTAAAAAGCTCAGTCGAAAAATCCTTTACAGTTTTTTGATATCTTTAATATCAGCGATATACTGTAAATTGAAGATTGAATGTCTCAAATCAAGCGCTATACGCTACGCGCATAGTTCGGTCAAGACTACAGATTCCTCTACTTGCCTCATGCCTGTGTGCATGTGTAGAGTTTACTTCAATAAGCAAAAAATAATGTAAATATAACCATTTATTCTTCATATCAGAGTTTATTAACACATTTTAAGCAGTGTTCTCTTGGTTTCGAAGCTGTACACAAGTATTTATGCACCTCGTTTGTGGGTGCTTGATTTGAGAAATTATTAAACTTGCAATATCTCGCTTAACCCTTTAGGGGCCAGAGTACATAATTATGTATATTAAAAAAAAAGTAGTTTTAAACTGACAACCAAAAAAATTAAAAAAAAATTTGTTTAAAACTAAAAAACTTTCATCAGGGACGTCTTTTAAGACTATCTTATAAATTATAACATTTTACTCCAACGGGATCGATGTGTAGGCCTTAAAGGGTTAATATTAAAAATATCCAAAAACTATAAAGGACTTCGATTGGGTTTCTTATGTAGAATATGCGATTTTTTTTATGACATACATCAATCAAACATTCTGTATATAATTACATGTATATACACATATATATGTGTATACACTTATAATTAGTACATGTAACAAATATATATATTAATTATATGTGTATTATAATTATAATTATAATGAAATTTTTGTGAGGAACTTATATTGCGCCTTTTTGAAAATGTAAAAGATTCAGTACAGTTTTAATTAATCGATTAATTGCCGCTGAACAGTTTGCCGCCTTTTTCCTTATTAAAATCCTGAGACAATTCGATAAACAATAAATAAGTAAGCAAACTGTTTCTTAGCGAGATCGAAACGAATATCTTGCGGAACATACTGTCGAAAGAAGTCAATATAGTTCGCATTGAATAATCACCCGCCGTTGCTGCAGCGATCATCGCGTTTGCCAGCATACGTAAGATATCATCCCACGCCGAAAGACAGTTTGGTCACGGACCAATCGCGTAGCCCATCTCACCCCCGCGATGACGGTGATCATCGACAACGATCCGCGCTTCGCCGTGTTCTTCCGCGAAGCGAGAGGAGGCTTCCTTAAAGAGGAAGTGACAAATTCTCTAAAGAAGATACGAGCAAACGAGAGAGCGAACTCAAAGAAAGTCTAGAGGGGAGATGATGATGGTATGTGATGATAAAGAAGACGAAGATGAGAAGGAGAGAAGAAGGGCAATCCCTCCTCGCTTTCTGTGTACGTTAGTATTATATGATCCTCTGTGCAATAATGGGCTCGATCCTCGTTTGTTCATCGAGTCAACGTGTATGACACGTGGAAAAGGAAATCGTGGTGCATGTGCATCCGCACATGGCGGAAATGTTTTACGAATCGTTCTATTTATTAAATTCTATTAATAACGTACGAACGACGTGATTATTTGACGATTATAACGTATAATTTGCAACAAAAATATGTAAAGGATTTTAAATACAAGATAGGAATTCTCGATATCGCGAGGATACACCCGGTAAATTCGTTTTCTGCGTGCACCACGAAGCAAGATCCCTTTACAACTTGAAGAAGCAGTCATCAAATCAAGCGTTTCGAGAACTCGGAAGTCAATATCGAACATCGTCGAGTTGAAAGAGAACTATTTTTTACGAGAACACACTCAGAATCTGTTAGAATAGTTGTGGTATTCGTGTTGCTTCGAGGAATTAAGAGACATCCATTTCCGAGGTCTCGGCTATTCAGGGTTCCTAGTAATTATACGGCGACGAATCCCTTTCATCGAGGAATGCTGACGAATGGAGAAAAAGATTCTTACTCCGATTTCACGAACGGTTTCCTACGAAAGCGCACAATTTCTGTTTCGACGTGTCAAATATTTTTTCTGTCCGTAATTTATCTTTTTAATTTTACATTAAATTCTAGCTATTAAGAACTCCACTTAATCGTGTTTCTTTTAATTATAATTATTCACTCGGGAATTAAATGTAAAATCATATCTCTAATTGCTACATTTTTGAAATTATGTAACGTTCAATCTTGAACAAGATCCAATTTTCAGTTTGACCAAATAATGCATTCCTGCTTCTCTATAGAATTTTCGATGCAATCTGTAAGAAAATTACGAAAAAAGAGGGAAGAAGTAAAGATAATAAATGAGGAGAAAGGAGCAAACCGTTATTTCGTGAATCGAACAGAATTAACATTTTAATACGCGAAGAAAAGGAAAAGAAAGGAGAGACAAGAAAGTGTATATTTATTATGGAATATATTAGTGTGGTGTTAATAAGAACGAAAAAGAAAAGAGAGAGAGAGAGAGAGAGAGAAGAAAATTCGAAAGAACACGAATATGTGAAGTATCCTGTGTACCGCAGTGTACAGGTTTCTTTCCCTTCTTCCCTGAAATATCTTCCTGTTTTTTTTTCCTCTTCTGAGGAAGTGTATTATAGAAGCATTAATTATTGATTATTAACTAGTTACTTGCTATATAACTATCGATTATTCTCGCACTTGCTATTACAATCGCAACATTATTTTTATTATCACTGTTACTATATTACAGCTATTATTATTAATTCTTATTTTTATTATCACTTGTTCGGTAAGGATTATTAACTTTTAGCTCTGGACCAGCATGGATATAAAAAAAATGAATTATTACACTAACTATTATTATTATTATTATTGTTAAGTATATAAGCAAACGCACAGGTGCACGCGCACATTAGAGAGAAGACGTTATATATTGTATATGTACACGGACACCGTATAAATGTATGTATGTCTGACGGACCCGACTGGAGCCTCTTGTTTCCCCTTCCCTGCCCCCCTGCGTTCTTTCGTCCATGAAGACCCAAGTAAAGAGATCTGTCTCCAGTTCGGGACGTTGTTGACAGATAAGAGAGAAAGAGTTAAGAGGATACGGGCTGTCAATTAATTGACCCTGCTGAGCAAGAGCTTTCGAGGGAGCATCGAGAACCGAAAGAAAGCAGTATTTTGGTCTTCCGCACTGGCGTTATCCGTGTACGCGTGTGAATGAGAAAAGCGATAGAACGTGAAAATGTAAATGCGTGTGAGAACGATCGAGCGAGAGAAATATAGAGTTATTTAACAGAATATATGTATAGAGAAAAAAAAAAGAGATATCTTATGAGAGGGAATGTGCACGTGCTTGTGATTTCTTCCCAGGAGACCTTCGCCTTGAGTTATCAAAAGTCGCGACGATAACTCTTATCTACGCGGGATCGCGTAATAATTAGGATGATTCGGCATAAATCGCGGCGCCATAAATGGATCTATTTCGGAATTTTATTCACGTTATTCACTTTTTGGTATTACATAACTCTTAGCACTAAATCTTTTAACGCCGTAAATTGAGATCATTGATGCTCGGTTCTCATCAAGAAATATTACAAAATTCTGAAATCTTTTTAAATTTGATGGTGTTGCTTGTATTGCTAATAAAAAAAAAAATCTTCGAATCTTACAGACCACTTTGACGCAAGGTCTCCGGATACATTTAAGAACGGTGTCACCTTTCCTCTCCACTTTCCAAGGCGCGTCGCAAGCAGCGGCGAATTTACTTCTTATGGTTTAGTTACGTACAATTACTATTATGTCGCTACGTTACTATAGCGCTGTCTGCTATTCTTCTTTTCTTTTTAGACACACGGCCGGATTTAACGCGTTCATTATTTTATTTTCCAATTTTATTATACTATAACACAGCGGGTATTAGTTAGAAGAGCGCGCGAGATACGTTTAGGCTTTAAAGGAGACGCGGCGCGTTCAATGGAGCAAAACGTGAGATATAGCAAAATGCGATTATATTATTATTAATATTATTATATTATTATTATTCTATTCACGATGCAGATATTTTATTTAAGCGTTAAATGGTATATATATTATATGTAGAGAGAAAAAGAAAGAGAGAGAGAGAGAGAGAGTTTAAACGCCAATTATGTCGCGCCTCTTCCGTTTTTCTGAAATCTTCCAAAAAGAAAAGAAGGTTTTTTTTACCACGCTTCAATTGTGTACAAATTTTACTATGTAGTAGAATTTGCGACTATAATTCGCAACTAATCAGTCTCCGGGAAGGGCAAAGAGAGAAAAACGTATCTTTTAGTAACGATAATAAAACGAATTAATGAAAAAATCACTTTTACATTGTAATACGCGTCACTTATATTAATCGTGTCTTTTTCAATGTTTTTCAAGAAATGAAATCTGTATTAATTTTTGGTCAACGTTCGCAGAATTTTCTCCGACAAGATTTCTATAAAAATCGTATGCAAAGATTTTTAAATGGGTTAAATCTTTGAACCTACAATCCTGCATTCGATCGTTCAATCGACGCTCCAAGTTAAAAAAACAAAAGATTTAAATAAATCTATTTAATTATTTACTAATCACTCGATTAAATTAATTCATTCATAGTTCTCAATTGATTTTAAATATCTTTCGATATTTGTATTTTTATAGAGCGATAATCTGTCGGGAAAGTTTTAACAAATATACCGTCATTTACGATATGATAACATATGTCAGCAATAGGAGAGACGGAGGAGATTGCGCGGATTTCGAGGGTAGTTTGCACAAAAAATACAGGTACATACGCGTTGCGAATGAAGAAGAGAAAATCTATTATATATTATATATATATATATATATATATGGAAATATATATTATATTACGTTATGTTATATCGCACGTCCGAAAGCACCCTCCAAGCCGCGTTTATATAATATATATGTTTATACATTTAATGCATACATAGACGTATATATGTACATGCTCCATGCGTATACATATATATTGAATAACAATAATAAAGATGATGCAAGTTGCTGCACACGTTCGCACATTATCGTCGCATATCGCGGACGCATGCCTGTCCTACGATTATGTACCGTCTCGGATGTACCTTTACGACCTTTACGTATATCTTTGGTGCCTGGTGGCGAGAAGAACGACCACGCAATCTAATAACGCGATTATTATTATTTTTATTTGTTTTTATCTAATTGTAGTTTCTCTCTTTGTAACTTTTTGTGATATACATTGCAATAGTCTAGCGGAGTTTGTCTCTTCTGTCATCCTTCACTACAAACACAGTTCCTCGCGTATTTTACATCCCCGTATATGTGGAATACCTCGTCTATCGCATTATTTTACTTCTTGAATCCCCGTATTCGAGAAGAATATCTTGCGAGTCTTTTAAGACGTAAATCACAGTTTGTGTGAGTTATATGCAATTGAAAAATGAAAGGCTTAGCAGATTAAAGTTTGCTCAGTTCTAAACTTTATCCCACGTTTTTATTTCACAAATTTACCAAAAAAAAATATTTAAAATATTTCAATGTTAAAATATAAAGCTACATTGATAATTAAGAAGGAGAAAGATCATTATTTTATAAATTAATCTATGGTATTGACTAGTATTTGTCGATTCTTTCAAATCTCTCTCGTTGTAAGTACTTAAATATTCAATCCCAAATATTCGAAAACTTGAGTAACCTAATGCTGATCAGTGAATGCAATTAAAATGCAATTAGAATAAGAGAGTAAGTGGTTGGGGCAAATATTTTCTTGTGAAGCAGGTCCTATCTTTCATAGATAAATAAAAAGAAATTGTGTGTTCTCCACTCTCGTTGACGCGATCAGCTCTTCGTGGTACCATTTATCGAGAGCGCAACGACTTTTCATCTTAAGCCGTGTACCTTTTTTCTCGTTGCATGTGCGATCGGCAGATCAGCTGCCGCCGCAGCTACCGAGCGACATCACCTTCGAAATCTGTAGCTCGTCGTCGCCGTCGTCGCCCGCCGCGCCGGCCTCGTCAGCCTCGTCCTCGGCGACGCACGGCGGTGACGACGAGGGCACCGTCGGCGCGGGCGTCTTCATCAAGACCGAGAGAGTAGTCAGCGGTGTCCACTTCTTGACGGATCGCACAGACGAGGACCGAACCGACCTTCTGCTACCCAAATCCGAAGCGGGCGAGAACGAACCGGAGGTCAGGAAGCAGGTTGGTTGTCTCTAACGCGACCTCGACTTTGGCACCTTGAAAATCGTTCTCCTGGACCTTTAATTAACGTGGCGAGTCTTTAATTCATAACGAATAACACAATTCAATTAACTTTGATATTCTGGTACCCTCAATACATGTGTGACAAATTCTGACAAATCGAGCGTAGCGTAGTGGGAGAAAGGGAGCGAGAGAGGAGATTAAAAAAAAATACCAATAAACGTTGTTTTCCAAGCTGCTGGAATACCTCATTCAAAACGACGGTTCCGTAGTCTGCAAGTGGTGCGGCGAGGTGCTTCCGTCGCGAACCCGTTGGTACAGGCACAAGTACAAGCTCCACGTGTCGACCCAGGTGGCCCAGCCGGCGCCGCTCTTCAAGTGCCACAGCTGCAACACGTACTTCAAGTCCCGCAAAGGCTACATCGGACATTTAAGTTCCCGTCATTCGGACAACGAGAACGACGAGAACCGCGAGGAGCCCGGCAATAAGAAGACACGGAAGACCTCGACCGACGTGAGTGCTCACAATATCGCCTGCAATATCGAATACCTTCTTTCAAATTGTCTTCTTCAAAGTAACAGCTATATCTCCAAATTGTCAGTACTATTCGGTACCTACCTTTCCACTCAATATTGGCAACGTATTGTTGTAGATTGGCAAGGGTCCGGATTGGGAGCAGCAGCGGGAGAAGGAGGAGAAGTTGGTGGCTGACATAATCGACCGGGTGAAGCGGGAGTGCGAGGCGCAGGGTGAAACAGTGACGAGACGCGGCTACTCCAGGAGGTCCACGATCATGAACAGCTAAGGCCGAGCCGGCCGCGTCGGCGAGGGGCAACCATATCATCATCGGGCGAGGCCCTCCTCGTGATCCCGAAGAGAGAGGTCCGTTCAATCTCTTCGGTCCCGTCGGCATCCCCTTCTTTTCTTTCTATATATATTATATATATCTATATATAGATATCGATCGTTATTTTCGAGAAAATGTAGAAAACGGCATAGTGGTTTCTTTAAGTACGAGGGAAAATTACAGGAAGGACCGAAATGGGGATTGAACGTCTTCGGGTTTCGCGAAGAAGATACGTTCCTGATAATCGAACGAGCTATCGTTCGGGTGATGTAAAAATAAGGGGCACGGCTGTATATTTTTTTCCCGACCAGCTGTGGGTGATGAACGTCGACGACGACGTTTCCACGATCGCTATGATCGTTGCGAATCCTTGTAAATAGAGAAGCACTTTCTTTCGTCGCGTATCAGCGAGTCGCAAAGAACTCTCGATTACCCAAGTCCTTTTACTTGCGAAGGCAAGGGACTTTATCGCAAAATTTCTTTAATCTTATTGTTGATCTTTTAAAATAATTTATGTTGTCAGTTACAATTTTAATAAGAAAAGTGGGATGAAACAGTATCAAAGAATGCAATCAAAATGGAAGGACGAGACAAATCTTTGCGCGATCAAAGTTAGTAGTAATTAAAATCCCACAATTAATTACTGATCCAAAAGAGTTCAAGTTCCGACGAATAAATTTTAATACAGAGTTAGAGCTAGAGCGAGAATAATAAACGATATCAAAGTAAATTCTTAGGGATAGCAATACATATTCGATTACATTTTATTTGCATTTAGCTTTTGGAGATCTTTTTACAATTTTCACCCTTTTACGGTCGATCCAATATCGCGTAATCGAGAGTTCCATGCACGTCGCGTCATTACGAGTGAAGGGAGCTTTCCTCGAAGAAGTGTAAAAGAAGGAGAGAGAAAATCCAGTGCCAAATGTATATCTTCCCAGGCGCACGGCGATCGTTTGCTCAACAAGTGCGACCGTACAGTACCGATCTGTTGTTTTTGCTGATTTTTGACGACGTGCTCAGTCCCGCCGATACTGCGTGTCCACGTGATGCCAAAGGCGGCAACGCCACG
Source organism: Temnothorax rugatulus (assembly GCA_035220575.1). Taxonomy (NCBI): domain Eukaryota; kingdom Metazoa; phylum Arthropoda; class Insecta; order Hymenoptera; family Formicidae; genus Temnothorax; species Temnothorax rugatulus. The sequence continues at coordinate 262,587 of JASTWL010000189.1, read as the reverse complement.
CGACATTTCTACCTAGAACGGAATATTATATTCGTTATTTTTAATATTGCACTAATTAAACGGATTAATCCAATTAGCATAAATAAAAAGGGTGTCGGCAGAAATTCACTTAAGATTGAAATTTAACAATAAGAGAGATTGACTTTAAAATGTTTTACAATTTTTCCTTATACTTTTTCATTCGAGATGTATTAGACACATACGTGTTGTTTCTTTTTTATGAAACACATCCGGTGTATCTTGTGCGTGACACAATACGCAATATGTGTTGTGGTACACAGAGCAAATTGAAGGGAGTCTTATCGACATACGGGTACCAACGTTAATTACAATTCACTCAATTACGCGCTCTCCCAGCAGTTACGTCACAAATATACCGGGTGCACGAAATATACCTGGTGGAAAACACGCAGAAGGTGCGGACACGCATGCTATTGCACTCGGATAATTAGATCGACACGATTATTAGTGTCGCTAGCGGAACAATAGATAGATAGATAGATAGATAGTTAGATAGACGAATATATCTGTGCGTGCGTTTAATCGCAAAAGCACACCCCCGAGGAAAATCTTTTAAGAAACTGACTGAAAGAAATTGATTATAATTTTTGGCAGATACTTTGACAATCAAAATATTCTTCAGCTTACATCCTAAAATTAAAAATTCCTTAAGAATTAATTGTTTAGATCTCTCCTTACTAACACAATTGTTCATTGAAAATCATTTCAGGGACTACTCTTTGTGAATTATTATTTCAATCGATTCTTATACACTTTTTCGTTTTTTTAGCACCTGAGTTTTCCTCGGACGTGGACTTTTATGATCGAGCGCACGTGACGTACGAATAAGTATGATATAATGCGCACTGATCGGCACCGGACGTGCGGCGGGCGCGTTATACTCGTGTATTAATCTCGCTGAAATATTCCAAGAAAGTCTGTCCATTTTTTCGAATATCTCGAAAGTACTTTAATCCTCATTATTCTGTCTTGTGCGCGCCAAAGGAATCGCGCAATATATACATATATAGGAGGTCCCTCGTAAATAAAAATTCAAGACAGCCTGTAAAAATCACACACACACACACACACACACTTACACGCGACTAGCTTAAGTTTGGTGCTAATGGACAAGATAAAGAAAAACACACACATAATACACACATACACACGATCCGAGATACTCACACATTTCCCACGTATATACAGACGCGCGTTTCTTTGACGACGCGTGAAAACGCATCGATCATTTTGGAATTGTAATCGCGGCGACGAGGCTTCCTCTGACCTTGTCCGCCGGGCATTACACGCAATCATGTACAGATGGACGCAGGTATATATGAGAGAGTGCGCGCGCTAGTGCACGCGCTGCATACCGATCCTGTGGCCCGTGTCCGTGCGGCGTTTTTTTTAGCGTTACACGCGTCCGCGCGATTCCCTTCCGTGCGAGATCGCACGGCCGCGTTTGTACGCATGGCTAAGTAGCGACCGCGACGTCAAATCCGTGTGGGGCGTGCACCGGCGAAAGATATTAATTCTGCGAGCTCTGGTTCGAAACGGAACCCCGCCTCGTGTTCATCTCCCTCTTGATTAATCTGAAGGATCGGTCTTGAAATTTAAGAAAAATATACGCATATAACGGAGAATTTAAATTGAGAACGAGTATAATTGAAAAGCAAAGGAACTTACTAAAGAGAATTTTTGCAAGAATCACATCATGATCGCGCGTGTCTTCCCTCTGAAGGATCTCTTTTTGTCCTTGTATTTCTATAAATTATCATATTAAATAGATTTGAATTTATAAGCGTTACTAAATTTCTGCGAATTATTAGCGAGTAAAAGCACAATTTCAGGATGTATGTAAAATACACCCTTTTGAAGGAAGAACCCCCTCAACAATGAGTTACGTGAAAAGCTATTCCTAAAATCTTTCAAGGAATTTTGGAAAGAGATCGTTTAGCAAAAAAAAAAGGGAATTTCTAGTCATTAGTTCCACGCGTTTCAATGACTCGTTAAGAAATATATCAAATCCAGTATATATAGCCGTAAACGAAATATTTTATACTATTTTAAGGTCATATACATATATGCGAAAAACATATAGGAGAATTGCGTTCAGTCTTTTCCGGAATTCAACGTTGTGCCAATGATAAAGTTTGCGGTCGACTAAAGTTTATTATCACGCGATGTTATTAATAGCAATTTTAAGAAGAAAAAAAAAAGATTAGACGAACTTTGTAGCTTAAAAACAGCGCTTCCCCATAAATCGCGTAGCGACCCGCGCTCTTATCGATATGACCCGCGGGCGTCGATAACATTTTGGACTCTCCATAAGTGATATCAGTCGTCTTCCATGATATCGCGTCTGTAAATATAGCGATCTCTAATCCGTACCAAGGAATCGAATTCCGTGACGTTGCCAGTTGTCGTGTTTCTTTCTGAAAATCACAAGTTCTTCCTTTAAGAACAAAAGGCTAAGAAAATTAAATTTTTCAATAATTCCATTTCAAAATTAGTATTTAATTTTACGCGGACCTCCCCTCCGATCCTTCCTTAAGTCGTTTTCTTTCGTCATATTCGATTAATTGGCCAGCGAGAACAAGATTAATTAAGCAGGGAGACGCGCGAGGGATTGGCGGTGCACTTCAATCTTCCATAATGACTCTTAAATGTTAAATAATATTAATCATAAGGCGTAAGAAAGGCTGAGCTCGCGCAAGTCGAGTGGGCGACTTGGCCGCGAGCCGGGAGTACATTCGTGCGAGAAGATAAATTATTTATTTGTTTACGATAACGAAGCGTGATTCGCAATTCGGGCGGCTCGCGCGCTAATTTTTCCTCAATAACTGTACCGACTATATCGAACGAGACGCTCATTTTCAACACCCGCTGCTATCTCGTCGCTCTCGATTTTTGTCTCTCTCACGAGATAAAAAACCACGTCACTCTTCTTATTTTAGAAAATCTACGGAAGATATAGAGTGGTATTTTTTATGTAATAAAATTTACTGGAAGCATTGTGCTTGGCGTCTTGGGTAACGAAAGAATTTCGTACTCGAGATGTTACACAGCTATCGTCAATAAAATATCATTATATTTCTGAGTAATAGAGAATCGTTATTTTTTTTTTTTATGTTGAACATCAGTAAAGATTTTCCGCCAGAATGCGATCGGACTTTTAAGGAGCAGAGCTTTTACAAGGAATAATCAGGAAGTTAGCTTCAGGACGATCATCAAAGAATTGACTTCTAGGGATGACTTCGATCAAGATCCGATTAACTTAATCGGTGATTCAACCGGCAACGAATTTAATTCGCACGACGCGCAATCTTTAACTTAATTCGTTGTACCTGATCCAATCTTTCTTTTTCTACACAACAAAGACTTTAAACAACAAAGAATCAACAATTCTATTCGCGAAATATTGCCAGTATTACTTGACAAAAGTTAATAACCGATCAAGTTAATCGGATTTCGGTCGTACGGTCATTCCTGGTTGAATTCTCAGACCGGATTCTGGAGAAATTCGGCGGGTTTTGAAAATACGCGACTCGCGTTGTAAATAAAGCGCGGCAGGCGCGAGTTCGCCCGTAAATGCGACCCGTCTAAAGTGCACATACGATGCACGTGTACGTACTGTAAGCGCGAAAAAAGTAATAAAAAAAAAGAGAGAGAGAGAGAGAAGAGAGAGCTGTAGCAATTACGCTCTCGCGCGCCGATCGTCGGCGAGAGCTAACAGAACGCGTTGCGCATTACATGTCAGGAAGGAAATAAAATCAAAATCGAGATCGATCGTGTCCTTCGTCTGTTCGTCGCCACCTATCCGCTATCCATTCCAATTTCTGGGCTGCAATTCTGTCGACGAGAAAAAGAAATCGATGCCAGCATCCGACTTTATCTACGGAAAGAAAAACTTCATTAACATTAATGTTTAAACTTATGAAGAGAGATTTAAAGAAATGACGTTACTTTCAATCAAAAATCTGTAACTGTATAATTCATCTTAAGAATTTAATAATTTAAGAATTTGTTTCAAATTTAAATGTTTTTTCTCAACATTAAGCGACAAATAATTCTATCCGCGTTAACAAAATGATACAGATATTATTCAACCGATTAATCACCAATGAAGGTAATCGGAGTTCGGTCGAAGTCATCTTCCGCCACCCTTATTTCTTCTTTTTCTTCCTCATCATCATCATCATCATCATCTTCCTTCTTCTTCTTCTTCTTCTTCTTCCTCTTCCTGTTCTTATTCTTCTTCTTTGCAAAATGACCCAACCTCGCATTTAAATCTCGCATTAAAATTCCGGCTTCCACGATCGCGGAGTCGAAACGACCTAGAGAAGAAACGCGAGCGCGCCTCGCAGAATGTGCACGTAGTCGCGACACGACGCATTCGAAAATGTCTCTAGGAAGCGGGTTCTCCAATTGGCTGTTGGACATCCGGAGCGATGAGGATTCTCCCTGACCTCCCTTCTCCCTCGACGCCGTCGCCGAGGACATTGAAGACATTCGTACGACTGCCATAACTGTTTACACCGCTGTTCCGGGAGCGCGTCCACCACCACCTTCACCCTCATTATCGCCACCCTCACCTGTCCTGTCATCATCCTCATCCTTGCCGTCGCGTCGTCGCGTGGTCGCTGAGCGTAAATATCGGCATGTTCCGTCGGCGCCGGTCGTGAGTGTCCCCCAACGAGGTGGTGCGCGCCCGTCCCCAACGAGGAGGCCCAGAGATGCTGCGGACGGCGATGATCGGCGCGTTTCTGTCCGTGATGGCTGTCACCGCCGCCCTGCATTCCTCCACCGCCCTGAACGGCGGCGGCGGCGGCGGCGGTGGCATCGGTGATCCCCTCGCCCATCACGGCCGCTGCGAGCCCATCACCATCAATCTCTGCATGAACATCCCGTACAACGAGACGATCATGCCGAACCTGATGAATCATCAGAAGCAGGAGGACGCCGGCCAGGAGGTGCACCAGTACATGCCGCTCGTCAAGATGAAGTGCAGCCCGGATCTGCGCTTCTTCCTCTGCACCGTCTACGCGCCTGTCTGCACCATCATCGAGAAGGCGATACCGCCGTGCCGGTCGCTCTGCGAGAGCGCCCGCTCCGGCTGCGAGAGCCTGATGAACAGCTTCGGTTTCGCGTGGCCGGAGGCCCTCGACTGCGCCAAGATGCCGGAGAACGACGGCACGGAGCTCTGCGTGGGCACCAACGAGACCACTGCGCCCCAGGAGCCCGCCGCGCCTGTCTATCCCCCGGCCCGCATGCCGGTGGCGGAGTTCCAGCCACCCTGGAACGAGGGACTGAAGCCTTACGGCGGCATCGGCGCCGTTGGCGGCAACGGTTTCGCCATGGGCGCCAGGGACTTCGGCTTCGTGTGCCCGGTCCAGTTCAAGGTGCCTCACGGATTAGGGTACTCGCTGAAGGTGGGCGACAAGGTGGAGCCCGACTGCGGGGCGCCCTGCGACGGGATGTTCTTCACCGAGAGGCAGAGAAAGTTCGCCAGGGTGTGGGTCGGCACTTGGGCCTCCGTCTGTGCCGTTTCGTGCTTCTTCACGTTCCTGACATTCCTCATTGATAGAGATAGATTTAGGTAAAGCGCTTTCTCTTAGCTCATTTTCTTGGAAAGTTAATTGCGTCATGCTTTTGTGAGATATATTAAATGTTTGGTAATTAACAAATTTGTACATCATGAGAGTATTGTTAGATTAGAGAAGTTGCACAGCAGTTTTAGTACTTGGAAATAGAGATTGCTAAATGAAATCAATTTATGATCAATGATAAAATGGGCTAATCTGTTGGAGAATCAGAATTATAGCTACTATATTATTATATGTTATTATATAATGTATTATTACAGAGAATTTCCTATAGATTAGACGGAAGTACAATTATAAGCGTTTCAAAAACATGTAAATAATCCAGAATTTCAAGATCTCCAAGTTTTAAACATTAATTTCTTGTACAGGTATCCCGAGAGGCCTATCATTTTCTTGTCCATATGTTACCTGATGGTGGCACTGGCTTACGTGATCGGCTGGGCAGCAGGCAACTCGATATCGTGCATGGAGCCGTTCCCACCGCCGATGGGTATCCGAATACAGATGGCTTCTACGATCACTCAGGGTACCAAGGACGAATTGTGCACCGTGCTCTTCATGATTCTCTATTTTTTCGGCATGGCGTCGAGCATCTGGTGGGTCATCCTCACCCTCACGTGGTTCCTGGCGGCTGGATTAAAGTGGGGACACGAAGCAATCGAGACTAACTCGCAGTACTTCCACCTGGCCGCCTGGGCCGCGCCGGCTGTGAAGACCGTTACTATCCTAGCGATGGGAAAAGTGGAAGGTGGGTAATTGGACAGTTATAACATAAAAATTGTAACACTTTGCGCGAGAAAGACGTAAAATACACAATCGCTTTGTGATATTATCTTGATTACAAGTACGATGCAAATAGAAATTACTCCAAGAATTTTTTCCACATTCTTTCTCAAAGTTAATAACGAAACTAAGCAAAGAAAGTTTCTCACATTATTTTTATGTTAAAAAATTATGTTCATAAATTTTATTATATATTTCTGTAATTTAATTTACAGGTGATATATTGTCCGGGGTCTGCTACGTCGGTCTTTGGAACGTGGAGGCTCTACGGGGCTTCGTCCTGGCACCGCTGTGCGTTTATCTTTTCCTGGGCATTGTGTTCCTGCTGGCAGGCTTCGTCTCGCTCTTCCGCATCCGGACGGTGATGAAGCACGACGGCACAAAGACTGACAAGCTCGAGAAACTCATGATTCGCATCGGCATCTTTTCCGTGCTCTACATCGTACCTGCCATGGTCGTGATCGTTTGCCTCTTCTACGAGCAGGCATATTTCGACCAATGGATGCTTACGTGGAACATGGAGATGTGCTCGCGACCGGGCCCGCAGTCGCTCTACTCGTTGCCGTGTCCCCTCGGCGAGCGCACCCGCGACCTCGGTCGTAAACCCGATTTCGAGATCTTCATGATCAAATACCTCATGGCGATGATAGTCGGCATTACCAGCAGCTTCTGGGTATGGTCCAAGAAGACGCTTACCAGCTGGCAGCAGTTCTTCCATCAGATACGAGGTCATCGCACCGAGGCCTACGTTTAAGGTCGCAGCTGCATTCGTTCACGAAGATCTACATATTCCTTTTTTTTTCTAATTTCGGAAGATCAGGAAACTTAAACACCAAGACGAAGGTTGGTGGAAACTTTGAAAGACATTTAGACAAGAAAAGAGACCAATGTCTTTTTCTCAATACTTCACCGTTACGTTGCATGTTTCTTGAACTTCGTAGATCTTTGTAATTTAATGTGCAGTTAGGAAGGTAAGAGAATTTTCCGATAATGGAGGGAAACGCCTACAGTACTCGTGACTTTCATAATGATGCTAAAATGTGTAGGTTCATCAAGTAAGACAGTCAACACGACGTTGCTACCAGGGATTTTCCCGGAGTTCTCAGTGTCATGTCCCAGTTTTTCGCATAATGTAAAACACGTAACTAAAGTGCATTATTTTTTTTTGTATTAAAATTACGAAGTAATTATCTTTTAAAGGTTTTAATTTATCGTGCGACATCGGCATAGCTAAAGGTTTTTATAATTCAGTTTTTTTATAATTCAGTTTCTCGAATTTATACGCATTCATTATTTCATTAACCCTTCGGAGGCAGACGTCGGGTCACTCGTGACCCATGCTGTGACTCTGTTTTGTTTAGACTGTACGGCTCGAGGAGTCTTGAGCTCTAAATCTAAACAAAAAGTCAAATAAATGAGTCACAAGTAAATAACATTTTCACATGTAAACATTTGTTTTGCAACACATACAAGAGAAATTTTCACGCTGCTGTCTCGGTGTCCGCCTTCCGAGGGTTAATTATTTCATCATATGATAAAATCATATAGTGAATAATAATAAAATGAACGAAATAATATTCATTATTTCACATTCTTTCTAGTTTTTGAGAATCTAGTTTATGTCAATCAAAGTGATCTGAATCAAAATTGCAATAACGCTTCGCGTTACGTTTATCTTACGAATAATTTAAAGGCATACGTTAATATTCGTCGCTCTCTGTGTGTGCCAAATAAGTTTTTTTTTTAATCACATTTTTATGTAATGACCTACGACTTTGTAAAGTATTTGAACTGAATGTTGATGAGTTCGAAAGTATTATTAGACGATATTCGTTCTTTTACTAGCGTAATCTCATCTCTTCTTACGAACGACTCAAGTCCCTACGTTTAAGTTGAAAATGCTCAAATGCTATAGCAGACAAATCAAGTGTTCAAAGTTTTTAAAGCAGCTAGCCGGATCCAAGGATCCGGCATAATCTAACAATAAGAATTAAGACTTTTAATAGCAAACTCAGTTGAATATATCAGCGCGTATTGGTGCACGTTAAAGATTGTACATAAAGATATATTCATAGTAGACGGTCGGACGCACTAGACGCTTGAATACAAATTACAAGTTAACCGTATTGCTTGATATAAAATGCAGTTTGGACATTTCATCAATTAAAACGCTCGCATCATGCTTTTGCACTTGAATTAAATCGACTATTATGATAAACTCTGTAACTTACATCAGTACGCGCTGATGCATCCAATCGAAATCATTGTAAAAAAAATCTAAACCTAATGATCATACTTTCACACTGCCGAATCTTTTCATCTTGATATCACTGATGGCGAATCGAAATCTATTACGCTTAATTTTTACAAAGTACCGAGGGACATAAAAAGAAAGGATGTAATGATACTCAAGCGGAGATACTCGATGGCCCTTGTCGGCCGTGCATTTTGTATCTATATTCGTTAAGGATCCTTTTTCCGCGCGACGAATGTATTATCATCTAGTACCGTAATGTCAAGCGTCGGGGACGCGTCTCGACGGAATCTCAACGAGATTAACGTGTAAGATTTACTTGTAAGAAGTGTGCTACTTTAGGTTCACACCGGACTGTATATAATTATATACATTTTTTTATTCTATTCTCTCTACTTATGTATTATAATATATTTTTAAAGATTTCTGTACATATATATACGTCGACGTGTTGTGCATGGTCAAAGTTATGCGAACAAACCGCGAATTCGTCCAACTGAAATTGCCGAGCTTTTGTGTACGAAAATTCTGTGCTACGAATGCGATACGCGTGATTATTATGTATTATGGCACGCGCGAGACCGTACGAGACTCTGTCATACGCAAGATATTATAAAATTGTGTAAATTTTATGATCGCTATATTCTTTATATAATAAACGAGAGGTGCATATGTGAAGCCGACTAGTTTCATCTTCATAACGTTTATTTACAGATAATAATTTCTTTATAAAAGATTGACAACACAAAATATAAATGCCTACACCTTTTCACAATCAGATTAAAGTGCAGATTAAAATTGTATTAAATTTTTAAGCTTTTGAATTATACGGAAGAAGATAATAGTCTTGCCTATATACATCAATTTATCCAATAGCAAAATTTCTCTATTATCAAAACTATCGATTCATTTAAATTTGTACAAGTTATCCTATACAATACAATCAAGATATCATTTACAAAAGGAATTGTATCTTGCTCGTTGAGAAATCTCACTTTTTTCGACTTTTAAATTTCTTTTCACAGCCCTACCACCGCATTTAAAAGTGGCTCCATTCTTATTAGTCATCTCTCATCGAAATACGATGTTTAATAACTAAATCTTTTTGTAAAAGGAATAATTATCTTGGAGCTCTTACGAGGACGTTGGCGGTGGTGGTGTCGGTTGTGTTGGTGGTGTCGGTGGTGTTGATGGTGTCGGTGGTGATGGTTTCTGTTTCGGCATCTTAAGCAAGCCCATCTTCCTCAGACGTCTTACAAGTGGTGGAGTCACGGTTAAGGATATCCCCATTCGAATAGGTGCGAGCAATTTGTGAACTGTGTACGCTATTATGAAGTCCGTCGAGGTTTTCAACAGGCTATCTATCTGTTCATTCCCGCCTGTCCACTTTTGCACGAACGGCGTTACATCGATTCCGCTGAAATCAAGAATTAGAATTATTGGAAAAAAAGATTGTAATAAAATTTCTCAAGATAAATCTCAAAAGATAAAATGGCACAGTTTAATGCTTATTAATAATGATAAAAAAAACTATAACGTTCTCACTTTCTGTTATTTTATTCTGAGAATCGTCATATTATATGAAAAATTAATACATATAAAAATTAACACAAAAAAGCCAAACCATGAAAGCTAGTTATATATAGTGTACCAAAAGTTGCACACTTGAGAAATTTTAATCGATCATTTGTCACAAATAATTTGCTCAAGTATTTTCCCTTTTGATATTAAATTTTCGATTTAGATTGAAATCTTCGATTGTGCATGAAAATTTCGGTTGTATATACATATATTAAATATTCGATGTTAGATATTTCAGTTACAAGAGAGGGTACGATTTTTAGACAAACCCCAGGGAACGTATGACTGACCTAATGACCACCGTGTAACAAGCACCGAGGCTTATCAGTGACATAGTGATATGAAAGGCGAGAAGGGTGCCTCCATAATCCCTCAACATTAGGCGAAATCTTTCCTTCTTCGTCATTGCGGACATCGGCACCGCGACCTGACTCTTCTGAGCCGCCTTGGAGTTGTCGGTCGAGTAGCTCATTCTGATGGTACAAATTGGCCAATATGTCGCTCGTAAAAGCGGGCTCGTTATGAAGGCATTAGTTGCGGTACCTGAGCGACATATAATTTGCCCAATGTGAATTCCTGATGGCGAATGGCCACAAAAGCTTGATCAGTTCTCATTTATCTTGAAGATCCAACTTAAGAATCGGCAAATCCTCAAGCATATAAAAATCTTCAACAGAGCTTTTGTGACTATCCAATGTGCTAATATATGTACAATATTGACGTGACATAGGAAGGGAATAAAGTCCTTTTGCAAATGTAATATTAGATTGTCGTGGAATTATTATAAATTTTTAGGATGTTAATCTTTGAATCCCAGCGAATTACATGAATTATCAAATTTTTAGATCTGTATATCATTCGCGCGAAGGATCTTATTTAATTATTTTATTTAATTTGACATTTCAATCTTTCTATATTGATATTCAGATAATACGTTCCATAATTGGAACTTAAACGTTCTCCAGTCTTTCGATATTTAGATCCCCGAGATCGAAGTATCGTGTTATCTTCTAGGATTCAGAGAACACAGTAGAAACACAAAAGATGCGAGTCTTAGGAAAGCGAAGACAAGGAAAGCACCTCTACCCTCCAGAGAACCCACTCAAAGGTCGTCCTTACACGACAACTTGCGGTAGTGGGAGCGCTGCATATCCTCGGCGATGTATTTGCCGTCGCGGGACCACTGTCCGCCGGGCATGTTAAGGTGCATGGACTTGCCGCACGAGGAGAACGGCTTCGGCACGTTGCTCTGCATCGTGCCGTTCAGGCTGACCGCGCCGAAACAATCGTACGAGTCCACGTGGCTGTCGTCGCGGATCTCGGGAAATCCGGAGCAATTCGCCGCGGAAACGGCGCTGCCGCCGTTCTCAGCATACAGGGCGATGTCGCGCGCGCGCTCCGGCGTGAAGCGACCGGTCTCGTTGGCGAAGATGTCGCAAACGTTAATCGGCAGAGTCAGAGTCGGTGGATCTGGATAGCAACGTGCGCTGGTCAAGTGCAGCGGCTGCTGCTTCCGGTGAACTGCCGCTGAAGTCGCACACTGCATCTCCAGGAATGCTACAATTAAGAAATTATGTTAATATATTACACACATATTGTGTTGTATTGTTGATTATTTTGCCTTAGAAAGGACAGGAGTGCAAAGAAAAGGAGTAAAACATTGTAATGAAGTATAACAAGACCAAGAAGAAGAAAGAGAAAGAAGGAGAATGCAAAACTAAATAGGATAATAGAAAGATTACAGTATAATAAATTTGTGTTGAAATGCCAGAAATCTAGAAGTTAACAGATTAACGTTCATGTTTAGGTTTACACTTTTTATTTATACTCGGATTTACTTATTATTCAAATATTCAGATGTGTTTAACGGACATACTTTAAGATACTTTAAGAAAGAGAAATAGAACAGAAAAGAGTAACATTTTATTATAATTGTTTTATTATGTTATTTTATTTCAAGAAAAAAGTATAAAATATATATAAAAGTGTATATTTATTGTAAATGTATAGTACAAACTAGAAGTTGTCCAAAGGCTGTAAGGCAGGGATTAACAAATAAATTAATTAAAAATTAAAATTAATAAGGTATAATGAGATCGAAATGAGATGTATATATGAATTAAATCTTATGTTAGAATTACATGTAATATAAAGATAATTATGTGAATTATGCTCCATGGTTATGATATATTTCGCAAAGTATAATATAGAATATTGTAATAAAAATCATATGGATGAAACTACTATAGCTGTCACAAGTTATCTTTGAACAAATTATGAATTTCTCATAAATGTATACATCTCAGCGATAAAAGATTAGGGACTCAGACACCTTATATATAATTAATACTGTTGAGATCATGAAAAAAAACCAGCATGCAGTCAAGATCGATATGTCTATGGAATTTGAAAAAAGAAAAGCGCTAATTTAAATTACAATTGCAGCACTATAAATGCCCCGAAATATTCCAAATAACTTTAAAAATATATAAATAAAGCGCTCTATCCGATACAATCGTGATAAATTGACAAGTTAGATGTAGTTGATTACGTCACTTCTAGTATCTTCGACGGACATCTCAAGCTGCAAAAAAAAAGAGACGGCAGCACACAAGTCTCCGCAACATTGTACGCATTTCTACACATAAAACGGAGTGAGATAATAATACGTATTTGCGAGAAACAATTCGTACCTGTGCGCGAGACGCGAGTCAAGGTGTTCAGCATTTCCACACTGCCGAATCTCGACAATGCCATGGCTCGACCCGTCGAGTATTTCAGTTGCGCCGGGAATCAACGCCAAATGCCGCTAAAGATCGACGTGGACTGATGAGACGACAGAATAATTAAGAGAGACCAACAGGAACACTGGAAAGAACAATTTACTCCCATCCGCGGGTACACCGTCCTTGAACAACACGTCAACACGACCACGGTAGCGGTTGTGCCGATACGGTAGATTTCTCCTGTTCCCACGAATCATTAATCATGGGGAACTTGTTTTCTACATTGGCAGTTCTGGAATCGATGACTATCTAGGATAATTTATTTCTCGGATCCGACTATGAATACCGGCCCTATATAACTTTGCGTTTTTTTTTAATCCAAAAATCAAATGAGATTTCTGGGTAGGGAGGGCAACGATCCTACCGTCTCATTGGACGATCGTCAAAAAGCTGTTTTTGTTATCTCGCGATTATTTAAAATTCCGAATCCATGACGACGAAGAGAGGAGGCAGGATGGAGGATCGTTCGAGCTCGTCTTCGGAGCAACGAGAAACGGAGTGCGACGTGCACGCGCGAAACACGCGGGAACGAGAGGCGGTGTCTTATTTGAAACGAAAAGAGATTCACGATCTCGTCGATTCCCTGCTCGGCGAGCTCCTGCTGCGCCGACCCGACGATCCGTATGAATATCTGATCCGGCTCCTAGACAGACGTATCTTGACTCGCGACGGCCTCGTTGATTCTCCTCCTCCTTTCTGCTCCCGGTAATCAAATGTCTTCTCGTACAATTAGTCGATATGCAATGATTATTATACGTGATGATTTCTCAGGGATATAATAAGACGAGCGAGGCAAGCCAATCTAACTACAACATCGGAATCAACGATGAAAGACAAACGAGGAACTTTCCGAACGGGAAAAAGTCGCCGCTTGTAAAAACTCTCGTTTTAAAAACATGCTTTATAAATAAAACGTTGCGGAATTATGGAGTAAAAATTTTGGTGGATCATTCGGTTTTCATCGAGAGATTGCTCTTAGACGTACATCTTTGTTTTTACACTTTTATTTACTTAACTAAAAAGTTAGAAGAAAAATCCCAGTATTTTTCCTCCAAGATGTTTCCTCCTGGCCTCCTCGTGATCCATAATTCCCCCGCTAGTTGTCAGCACGACATATCTGAGATATAAACATGAATAAATATGAATTGTATAACTGTTTCCTTTAAAACTGCATTAAGACGTGTACGTTAAGATATTGTGCTGTATAAGTGCTGATCTACAACCTTGCTTTAAAGGGTATTTAAGCTCTAAGCCGTAAAAAATTGATCAATCACAGTCGAGTGTTCTCCTCACATTCCACTGTGATTGGTCAGTTTCTTACGGCTTAGAGCTTAAATACCCTTTAAAGCAAGGTTGTAGACCAGCACTAATACTCATTAATTTTATAACTCCGTACGTACTTTTTGCTTGAGCCGAGCAATTTTTAAGTATACCTTATTAAATTTTCTTCCAGTTTATTATAACGTACTATGTTATTGTACGCATAACTTACTTTATCAAATTATTGAAATAAGTAAGAACAAATTATTTCTTAATTCATAAGTGCTGGTCTACAACCTTGCTTTAAAGGGTATTTAAGCTCTAAGCCGTAAGAAATTGACCAATCAGAGTCTCTCCTCACATTCCATTGTGATTGGTCAATTTCTTACGGCTTAGAGCTTAAATATCCTTTAAAGCAAGGTTGTAAACCAGGGCTAAGGCAAGTGTAAAAGATTTGTCATATATTGTACATATAGATAAGCACTTACCCGAATTGTCGAGAAGGCAAGAGGTTGTTGGTCCACTTCTCGATGTCGTTGATAGGTACGTCAAATCTAGGTGAAATAACACCGCATTTGTTTAACCTTCCGGTAAGGTTCACCACTACCTTCCCGCTGCGGTGGTCGTCCACGATTTCAAACTCTCCAATATACCCTGCATTCAACAGTGAGTTACGTTTAAGTCTATCGTTACAGCTCATGAAAAGGATACAAGATACAATTCTTTCTATAAATCGTAGAAGCAACGTTCATAAAAATTATGTATACATGAATTATTGTATACATAAGTATAGGGAGAGCAAGATATAATTAAATACCCTGCAAATTACCCTGGATTCTCACTCACCGTGCTTCATCATGACGGTCAAGAACTTGACGATCACCTTGGAGCAGGGTCTCAACAACACCTGCCGCTTTCCACGCTTCTCGGCATTGTTGATGGACTTCAGAGCGTCGCTCAGAACGTTCATACGCACCATGGCTGAAAAACCGAACGTCGTGTAAGCATCAGTCAAGCAACATGCACATATTTATACATGCAACAATGCATCAACTCTCGATATATGTATATTGTACACCCTACAGGGATCTTAACTCTCAAAAAATATCATCGGCCACGTGAAAAATGATTACAACTAGATGCTACACAAATTCAGACATTGCACTTTCATTCGTAGATTCCCACAACGAGATCTAACCTAACCTAAACTTTGTAAAAGACACAATAAACATAATTGTCGCACGACACAAAAAGGGTGAATTCAATAAGATCCTTCGATTATAAGTGTAACGATCGTGTTCACGGGACACACTTTTTTTGCAATTTGAAAGAAGAGACAGCTGTGCGATAAGAAGCGACGGGACGGTTGCACCGGTTCATTTCGCGTCTCGATATCACGCGAACGCTTGGTTCTGATCATTAAATACGATCGCCAGGATACATAAATGAATTCAGCGCGCCGTTGATCGCGTTTACGCGAAATCGATGGATCTCATCGCGAAAGATTACCTGCGATTCGTAATTTATTTACCGCGGCACCGTACACGCTCGATTACACGTGAACGTAAAAAGGAAGCAAACCAGCCGACCAGCGTCGCTAAAGTGCTAGACAGATCGGGTCTTTTTACGCATGCGCGTAATTGCGAACTCCGCATTGCTGCCATCTTATAGCGCGTTTTCGACTGGGCCGAGGGTTTCAACTTTCAATCCAACCCGAGTTGGGTTGTGCCTATCTTACCGATCGAATGTCGCTTTAAATTTAAAGTGTGGATTCAAATGCGGTATCATATCTACAATAGACGTATGACGCATAAGTCTGAAGAATAAATAACAGATTATATAATATGTATCGAAATGATCAATAAAAGTTTTAGAATATATCGATATCCATGTTGCGTTCATGTCAACTATACATCACGTATCTGATTTGCGAATATATGAAACTGCCAAGAAAAAAAACTCAATGTATCTCTTGATAAGAAAAAATATATTAAATTAAACGTATATCTCAAATACGTAATTTCACATATTACAATAAAAATAATTCACGTTTTTCTTCACATATTTGAGATCGTATTTCTTTAATTATAACGGAAGTTCGCGTTCTCGTTTGTACGTAAATTAAATAATATGACATTGCGAACTCGAGATAATATAATTATGAAAGAGTAATGAATGAAGAAAAAAATTTGTTTCTTGTTATAAAACTATTAAGATAACATTTAAGATAACATATTTTGGAAATCCATAGATTGCGGAGGTTTACGGTTGAAGGGTATGCCGAAACCACCAGCAGTTCTGTACGCTTTCCTATTCGTATTTCTTAGTAGATCGTATTTCTTTAATTATAACGGAAGTTCGCGTTCTCGTTTGTACGTAAATTAAATAATATGACACTGCGAACTCGAGATATTATAATTATAAATGAGTAATGAATAAAGAAAAAAAATTTGTCTCTTGTTATAAAACTATTAAGATAACATTTAAGATAACATATTTTGGAAATCCATAGATTGCGGAGGTTTACGGTTGAAGGGTATGCCGAAACCACCAGCAGTTCTGTACGCTTTCCTATTCAGATCGATTGACCCCATGGGCGTTATAGATTTTAAACCGTTCGGCGATCCCATGGGTGTTATGATAATGGATTTTGGACGATCCGACGATTCCATGGAGTACCTACAAACAGCAATAAAAACGAATATCACGATATTATTTTATTTTCCAATTATTTACAGGTATTCGAAATATGCAGGATGACGATACGTTGCAATAACCGTTTGTCGAAACTTATACTATTAAATGGCACAATTTTATGGCTGCAGTCCATTTGATGCTACAAATATGTTTTGAAGCGTTCTTCTCCTCCTTTCTTTCTTCATTGAAAGAAAGGAGAAGAGGAATACATTGCTGCTTCGAAACATTTGTAGCGTTAAGTCCCGGTCTACAATAGGTGTTTTAAGCCCTAAACCTTAAGAAATTGTTCAATCACAGTTGAATTTGAGGAGAATAATTAACACCTATTGTAGATGGGGGCTAAGTGGACCGCAGTTTATGCGTTAAGTTTATGTGAATCTCAAAAGGAGATCGGTTTTTGTTACTCCGATCTTCGGAGATGCAGTACCGATCGTCCTTTTTGCATTGTTCAAAGTTTTTGCACTTTACCCTGATTGCGGGGTTGGCACATATCGGATATCGGAGATATCGGAGTCGGATGGCGTTTCCACCCCGCGGTATGCAGATTGCGGCGGAGTTACTCTGTGCATCTGATAGAACATCAGCTTCTTCTCAAGCTTATCCTTCTCGTTCTTCACGCTCATGTACTTATTCGCCAATTCCTTAAAATTGCGATGTGCAGGCCAAAATCGGGTTTTCAGCAACTCGTACTTCTTATCCTTAGAGCGTATCGTCGATGCAAAAATTCAGAAGGATATAAAGATATAATATAGGAGCGATATTATAGGTACTAGATCGTAAGAAATTAGGAGTAAGAGAAACCAAGCGATAAGAATTTTATGTACGAGTTCAGTAAAGCGGTGCATCAATATTTTCATCTGGTTGCCCCGGAACGTGTCCACTTTCAGCTGCATTTCCAGAATCTCGCCGGGCGACTGAAAGTATGGGATTAGTTTCGGCATCAGCGGCTCCTCCAGGACTAGCGACATGGCACCACGCTGATGGCATTGCGGACACTCCTGCTCGACTGTAAGTCACAAGTGGTGAACGGTTGAAATCGTGGAAAACAAATCGTAACGCGCGAAATTTTTCTCGAAGTTTACCTTGCTGCAAACAATTCTGGCAGAAAATATGGCCACATTGTGTGGTATGATAGGGACGCTTTCCTCTGTACAACGGGGCGAAGCATTTGTTGCAGATTATCGACTTCATTTCAATCATTTCCGACATCTTGCTGAAAATTGATCGTAACGTGTAATTTTTGCGAGACTATGGCTGCGGTCCATTTGACGCTAGAAATGCTTTGGAGCGTTCTTCTTCTCCTTCTTTCTTCATTCAAAGAAAAGAGAAGAGGAATGCTTCGAAGCATTTGTAGCGTCAAGCAGACCGCAGCCTATATTGATATCTCTCTCGCGATTCGACTCAGGTAGAACAAAAAGTCACAATAAAGTCAAAATAACGTTAAAATGATGATAAAATAGCCAAACATCGTCAGTTTGCCGTCATTTTGACATTATTTTCATTCTATTGTGGCTTGCTTCTATTTGGGAAGCAAGTCGTAATACAGCAATCGTAATTTCGAACACGGATGACTTGCTGATCTTTGATCGAAACGATTTCTTCGTTATGCGTAAGGTGTTAAATGAAGTTTATCTACTCTACTAGATATATACTTACGTTATAGAAATCGAAACTTATTTCTGTGTATGTTCAACTTGATCTTTCGAACGCTATTTCTTCGTAGAAAAAGATACAATTCGAAATTGCTTAATGGCGTCCAGAAATCAAAACCGTTCAACGTTCGCGCGTTTCTTCACGGCGCAAGTAACATGGGTAGATTGGCGACTCGCGGATGAAAGAGACATCTTTTAAGGCCTGTGTCCACGATGCTAGAACTTTGTAAAACTCGTGTGTCCACGATCCAAGTTTCAGTAATGCTGGGTCTACAATACGAGTCGTAAGAAATTGACCAATCACAGTCGATTATTCTCCTCAAATTCGAATGTGATTGGTCAATTTCTTGCGACTCACGACTTTGCACTCGCATTATAGACCCAGCATTAAGGGCCGGTCTACAATGGGTGTTGTAAGTCGTGAGTCGTAAGAATTGACCAATCACAAATAAATTTGAGGAGAATAATCGACTGTGATTTGTCAATTCTTGCGACCACGACTTTGCGACTCGCATTGTAGACCCAGCATAAGCGGGGAGCACACACTTCTGCACAACGCATAATGCGTAAGCATAAGAAAATTGATTGGTCCATACACATGTGCATAAGGAAATAGACCAATCAATTTTCTTATGCTTACGCATTATGCGTTGTGCAGAAGTGTGTGCTCCCCGCTTTAGGCCCGGTCTACAATCAGTCGTATGTCGGAGTCGGATGTCGGAGTCGGATGTCGGAACGTAGCCGATGGTCCAATGAGGAAAATTCGCTTCCGAAAAAGAAATTCTCTCATTGGACCATCGGCTACGTTGCGACATCCGACTCCGACATACGAGTGATTGTAGACCGGGCCTTATGCTAGGTCTACAATGCGAGTCGTAAAGTCGTGAGTCGTAAGAATTGACCAATCACAGTCGATTATTCTCCTCAAATTCGATTGTGATTAGTGCATTTCCTACGACTCACGACCCACGACTCGCATTGTAGACCCAGCATTAGGCTGCGTTCGCTTTGGGTGCTTTCGTGCTGAAAGCATCATTCCATCTTTTTTCAACATGTAATGAGCAATAAAGATAGACTGAAGCTTTCAGCACGAAAGCGCCCAAAGCGAACCGGCCCTTAAGGCCCGGTCTACAATAGATGTTATAAGTTGCAAGTCGTAAGATTTGGCCAATCACAGTTCATTATTCTTCGACCGCAAGCAGAATAATGGATTGTGATTGGTCAATTCTTACGACTTACGACTTACAACACCTATTGTAGACCGGCCCTAAATCAGTGAACGAATCGACCAGTCACAGTCGAGAATTCTCGGCTGCAATTGGTCGATCCCGCGTACCGCTCAAGTTTCCTTTGCGTGACGGCCTTAACCCTGAGAAAACGCACCATATGCATAGACCCTTAACTCGACTCGCCTCACTTCACCACGTCGATAAGGCAGACCGGTCAGCGATCGTCGAGCTCGTACTGCTCGTAGCAAATCGGAGTACATCGGAGTATTCGGAGTGGACGCGCCAGTGGGACTGTCTGAGAGTCTGAAGTCCCACATCGCTTTTCGGTCATCGGTTTCCTGGTCCCATCATATCCTTCTCCGCGAGACGGTCGATCGGTACGGTTCTCGCGATCGTTGATCGTCGATCCGCCGATACGTTGCTTCGTTCCTCTCGCGTGGCATTCGTGTCCGTGTCGTCTCGTCTCGTCTCGCGATTCGCGCTGTATCGTCACCGTCGCTGTACCGCGCCGTGCCGTGTCGTGTCGTCTCGTCTCGTCGCACGGGTGCAATTTCGCCCGCTGGGCGCGATCAGCTTCGTTAACCGGGTGCAATCGTCGCACACTCCCCCCCGCGGGTGTCTCGTTCTTCTCGAAGCGGAGGCGGCTGAGGAAATCGTCCGTGCGTTCAAGTCGTCGTGGCGCCGTGAACGTTAACGTCAGTTAACGTTAACGGGGAGGGGTGGGGTGGGGGAGGAGCCCCGAGCTCGGAGTCGCCGACTTCGTCATGCCGTCGGTCACGGCCGCGACAACGACGACGGCGACGACGACGACGACGGTGTTCTCCGGATCGGGAGGAGCGGCGTTTTCCCGCTGCTGATATGGGGCCACTGACCGAGCGTTTGGTCCTGGTCCGCGGACCCTCCCTCGAAAATAAGTAAAAAAAAGAAAAAAAAACAGTCTCCGAGCGGCTCTATATAAGGAGATCGTGAAGGCGACGAAGGCGACGACGTCTTTTTCCAAGGGTAAGACGACGACCGGGGTCAGGATGGCCTCGACCTCCACCAGCACGTCGCCCGACGTCCAGGTGCTGATGGGCAAGGGCAAGCGCGGAGCGGCGGCCTACATCAGCCTGACCACTGGCCGGGACACCGGCGGCTGCCCGCCGTACCTCAACGAGCTGCTGGACGTCCTGCTGAATCCCAGCAAGCCCATCGACGACTGGGAGACCATCGACTGGTGCAAGTGGCTCATGGCTGGTGGCCGGACACCCGACGAGTTCGCCAGTACAGGTGGATATCCGCGATGAAATGGTCCTGCGACGGCAGAATGGGTGGCTCGTGACGAAATTAATAGCTATATGAATAATGTTTCTATTGTTAAATAGGTAACACGAAGCGGTTAATGCAAGGAACATAGTTAGCCAATAGTTTGCCAAGAATATGCATCCTGCAAAAAATTTGCATTGTTTTGCAGAAGGCTTCTGTCTGTTGTTGACGGTTATTATTTTATTTGTTGAATGACCGAAGTATCGACACAGCAGGTGGAACAAGATTGTTTTTGCGATAAATGTTTACTTGCAGCTCGAGACAAATTGCTAATATCGTGTAAAAAATATTTATCGACTCGTTGAGAAAATTTACATACTTTTGTTATAATCAGAATTTAACTGACATTTTACTTAGAACTTATGAGTAGCGTCAGAAAATCCAAAACGATAAAATTATTTTTACAAACAACAATTTAGCATTCGATTTTTGTTACAATAAATAGTGCAGATTTAATTTACGATATCGTATATGGAGTGCCTAAAAGAGTTAAGGTCAAATTTATATAACACGTTATATGGTCAAATAGATATGGAAAATAGCCAGAGCTATAAGAGATCAATGATACCTCAGAATGCTATAACTTTCGTTAAATAAACCTTTGATTTCATAATTTCTCAGATAAACCGTTGACTCCGGAAATGTCTGGTATTGTTCTACTCCACTACTCCACTTTTTGACCTATTGGGTAAATGTATTTTGCCCATTATAATCACAAATTTAAAGCCACATTGAAAAGAAAGATCAAACATTGGAATGAATAATACTGACAAAATTAAAATGGTTTAAAGGCTGTGAAATGTGTAGACAAGAATTAAAAATTAGTTGTTTCCAAGGTTGGGGACTCGTTTAAAGACTAATAAAATCCATGAGATCAAGATTTTGCTGGTAAATAATTAATTTTTTGTATCTGTTTAAAAATAGTAATTCCTGGACGTTAAGAATCTTTTTCTTCTATTGAAATATCTTGAAACTTTGCATAAATTCGCTGTCATTCTTCTTAAACGTCTTGTATTTGATGGAAACATTTAAAACTATTATTATATAATAGTTTAAGTATCAGCGTTTTGTCCACTATCCTATGAATTTTCCACAACGTTTAGATATATAAAGAATTTGTAAACGTAGTTAATTTTACAGCAAAATAATGCAATCTTACGACAAAATTATGTAAATATCAAGAATTACTACTGGTTACAGTTATAGGTGCTTATATTTCTTATTATAATAAATGTTTTCACACTTCGCTTCGTATACCTTATTTGCAATGTTGCAGTTTTATAAACTGTACGCGCAGATATAAATATACAGAATTTGCGTATTTGGCAGCACTAATTTTTCAGATAAACATATAGTCACACAAGAAGACAAGTATAGAATTGCAACTATAGTCGATGACGTTAGCTTAACTTGTGTTACAAAAATCACATTGAGTTTCTGTTCCAAACTGTTACATAAGGGCATTTTTATGCATTGAAACATTAATTTTGATAAATTTGTTATTATACATATATAAGTAAGAAATATGTTAAATAACTTGTAATTACAACATCATTTAGATTACTTATTACTATTTATATCTGTGCATAGAAACTATAGAACATTAAGAAGAATTTAATTATTCCTCAGAATAGTCTTTCTCTTTCTGGAAGCAAAGTATTTTTTTTTCTCATATTAGTTTTTGCAGATTACTTTTATTAATATACTTTAATAAAATAGCGAAAACATTTAGAAACTTGATGATAATTACAGAAATGTATATTGTAAAATTACACTCCAAAGCGACAATAATTGTATTATGACAGTAAATTAGAACTGCTTTTGTTTACTAATTAAATTCTTACTTTTTTTTCAGTACGCAGTTACGATAATGCTACCACCTGCGGTCTGGTATGGACACCAAACTTTGTAGCGTATCGCTGTCGCACATGCGGCATATCTCCCTGTATGTCCTTGTGTACCGAGTGTTTCAAGAAGGGAAACCACTATCGTCACGACTTCAACATGTTTCTCAGCCAAGCAGGTGGTGCATGTGACTGTGGCGATACGTCTGTGATGAAGGAGACTGGGTAAGACGATTAACACGAGTACATTCCATGCAATAGTGGAAATCTGCGGGATATACTGAAATCACCTTGATTTCGAGAAAATTTCAATTTTCTTTAAACATTACTAATTCTCTCCCTTTTTCTCTGTTGTAAGATTTATCTCAGGGATATTTCCACAGATTTCTTTATGCGATTCTTTATCGAATACTTTATGAATTATTTTTCTTTATCGCTGACTCGTTTTTTGTCTCACAGATTTTGTGATAGGCACGGGCCAAACGCTGCTGTAAATAAATCAGTCGCACCATCTAATCTGATGTGCGTAGCCGAGGCGATGATGCCCAGAATTATTCTTCGACTTATACAACATTTACGTGAAAATTGGTACGTTGATTACATTATACTCCGGCGAAAGTTATTATCGATTTCTTGAGTGATGAGTTTGTAACACAAAGTAGGTCTTTCTTTAAACACATCTGAACTCTTAGAATGTAAGAGAACTGTACCTTTTACTCTCTCTCCCCCCACATTATGTAAACTGATATGCATATCTTAAAATTGCATAATTTGTGCTGCTCTTAGAATTAAATATAATGACCATATCTTAGAAACGAAATTTTTTCAGATCTATGTTTCCTTGGAGTTTTAATTCTAAGACGTAGAATGTGCCTGTAAATTTGTGCTTGAATTATCTTTAAAGAATTTTAATTTAGAAGAATATTGGAATAAAATTAATATATGTAATAATAATAATTCTAATGGTTGATTATTGTTTTGCTTATTTTTAGTAAAATGGGGGTGCCAGATTACAGAGGTGCTATACACGAGGCAGACGCTTACTTGACCATGTTGCTTGACTTGAACAACATGGGCGCATTAATGAGGCATGTTATGACGTCAGCTCTCACGAATCCGCAAAAGTACCGAGGTCTCATGGATCCCTCCGTGTTAACGGGACAATCGGAGTACGACAGCTATTGTCAAGATAGCAACAAAATATATCAGCATGCTGTGAAGTCGCTACCAAATCCCGAACCTCCGGACGAATATAAAGGTAAGTAGTATAATTAATATTGCAATATGGACAATTTCACGATAATTTCGTTATCAGTAATGATTTTCACAATAAAATAATTTGCACTGGTATATTCGATTTAATGACATAATAACTTTTTTTTTTTTAAATAGAATGCGTGTCACTTCAAGAGCACTTAGAACACACCACATTCTTGGAAGAACTGATGTTCTGGACCGTTGCTTACGAGTTTCCGCAGAAATTGGTCTGTCTGCTCTTGAACATGTTGCCGGATCCCGATTACAAGGAGGCTTTAACTCGCGCCTTTGTGTTGCACTACAGCAGGATCTCAATGATGCTCGAACGTTCCACGGATCCCGACACGTTGAGCAATAGAGTTGTGCACGTTAGCGTACAGGTATTTACCTTGTTAAATTTTATTTAAGAAATAACATGTACGGCAAATTTTCATTTACGATTTCTTTATATTTTTGGTATTAATCGTCAACTTTTATACTTTTCAGCTGTTTAGTAACGAGAAGCTGGCATTAAGGATGGTTGATCAATTGAAGTTATTACACGTTATGGTTATTAGTTTAAAATACATGATGAGCAAAATACTCATTCAAAATACCTTGCACGGTACGTACGAGTCTTTTTTTAAGATGAAATAAAAATAGACTTAAAATGTAAACTCAAACGGAGCAGTAAGATTGAAAGGAAGATTTATTTTTATACTTCAGATCCAGATAAGAACTTCCATTATGTCGTGGATTGCGGACGTCAAGTGATGAAGGAGCACTGTTACTGGCCATTGGTTTCCGACTTGAACAACGTGCTCTCGCATAAGCCGGTCGCCGTTAGATTCATGAGCGATAATACTCTGCTAGAAATGTGGTTCGACTTCCTGTCTATGTTTCAAGGCATGAATGTCAATCAGAGAGAGTTAAGTCAGCACGTCGAGTTCGAGCCCAACACATATTACGCGGCGTTCAGCGCCGAGCTGGAAGCCAGCGCGTATCCAATGTGGGCCTTGGTGTCGCATCTCCGTGGGCCTGAAAGTGCGTCATTAAGCCGACAAGTGCTCAGCTTCTGCCTCACAGCCCTGCAGGATTGGCTCGATGCCGTGAATTATACGGATCCGAATGTGGTGAGTGCAACTCTTTTCCATATTACATTGTACCTCAATGCATTTATAATTTATACGTTTTTCTTCATTGTTTTTTTTTTTCAGAGTGATAGTTTGCAAGTATCGTTTCATCTACCGCTTCATCGGTATCTCGCGGTGTTCATGTGCCAAGCGATCCGACAGCAGGGAGCAACTCTGCACGAATTATTGCCGCCCACGGATATGCTGCATCTTCTCATGATGCATCCGCTGCGAGTGCAGGTGAGTGCACATTTTTCTTTCCGTCCTAATTAATCCTTTGCGGACGCACAATCCAAAACTTGTCAAAAGCAGCTCTTCGAGTTTTCTTAAAATCGAAGACCTTTAATTTCTAAATGTAATGCTCCTTATAGGTCTTTTGCACCAATATACGAATTATTTGATATTCGATCAGACTGTTTATTTATTAAAATAATTAGATTAATAGAAATACTTTGGTCCGCAAAGGGTTAATGGTCTCGAGATGAATGAGGGATTCCTTGTCGACTTCATGCATATCTATGATACATTACTTCCAAACAGTCAGCACATATGCAGATATAGACTTCGTCATTATGACAATTTATTTTGAAAGACATATACATTAATTGTCACATAAGGAAAACTGAAGAAAAAATTGATCGACGTACAATATTACGTATAAAAATATTACGAACTCAGTTACGAAAATTCTAAATAATGTCCATTATGAAATTATAAACTAAATCTGAGAGACGGTTTATAATACAATTTTATATAAAGTCGCGATATGGTAAAAATCATTGTACGATACTCTTTTCTAATCTTAATCTTAAATCTAAAATGAGATATTTTCTTACATCATAACCTTTTGGAATCTCTTAAATCTGATATGTGTGTGTGTATTTTTTTTAAATGGTAACCAAATCGTACTGCAAAGAAAACGGCACAGCATTGTGCCGTCACAAATATTTATCTACAATATTTCTAAATTCAATATGAGATTCGTTAAATATATCGTAAATCTTAAAAAAGTTTTCACTAATATTACTGAGAGATAATTAATAATGAGTATAACAAGTTTAATAAAAAATCTATACGTAATATTACAGAGTATGCAAGACTTGAATATTATTGTTAATTGCATAAGAAATGTCGGTTTTACGTCAGAGATTCTGCATTTTCAATTAAGTAATTTTCAAGGAGACAAGATATACGTAGTTAAAAAAGATTACTCGGAATTAGAAGTCATTTTCGTAATCACACTTCAATCGAATGTAAAATAGAATCTAAGAATGGAAAGGGTTAAAGATAAAAGATTATGTTTCGTATCTCGAATGTTAGATAAATTCCAATATCTATTTTTTTCGTTTCGTGCTTTATTAAAAAATTTCAATTTTTTTTCCTACAGCTGAAACATTCGAAAGTTAACACATTTCGTATGCAATAACTCGATACATATCTTCGTTTTTTACCTCGATACGTATATCGAGGTCCTTGGCAAATCACAGGTTCTTTAATCATTATTTCGATAAAATATTCAAAAAATACGAAGGGTTCTACGAAGCTTTTATCTCATTCGGAGTTTCGAGAATCGGCGGTGCCGGTGGCAGATCGATCTGCAGGTGCGGCGC
Source organism: Temnothorax rugatulus (assembly GCA_035220575.1). NCBI lineage: Eukaryota > Metazoa > Arthropoda > Insecta > Hymenoptera > Formicidae > Temnothorax > Temnothorax rugatulus. Next base: position 235,608 of record JASTWL010000189.1, on the reverse strand, counting down.
GAAATCGTAGGTGGTCAATTTCAATGCGACGAATCCGCCTGAACCCTTTCGACCCTTGTGAAAGATACCGGCGCCTGAGAGCGGTACCGGCGGATTCGGGGTGACCGGTTGAACGTCGAGGAAGGGAATCGTGCTTTGTCCGGCGTCCTTGCGTCGATCGCTCGGTGCGAAGTTCAAGTATTGATTCTCCCCGGAGTCTGGTACGTTCAGCAAGGAATTGCGAATCGGTATGTCGGGCTCGGTGAATTTCAACTCGGTTCTAAAAACCATAAATATACGATCAATGGACAGTGTTATCGCGCGCGGAAAAATTAAGTCTCTCTGCCACGCCAAAAAGGGAGTGAACCTCACCTGCTGGTAACGTCATTGCTGTGCCAGAAGCTCTTTTCCTTAGGTTGAACTAACAATCCGGATGTGAAGTTAAACGGAGATATCATTATTTCCAAATTCAAGCGGCTACCAACCATTCGGAACCGGATACCTGAAACAGATTTTAAATATTATAATGTTTATCGAATTTTTTTTTTAAAGAACGCTTTATATTTTATATCAGATAAATGCGCGTTGCACATTCGCATAAAATTTACGTACTGAGATTTCAAAAGATTTCATTTACCTGTCAAAAGATGATCTTGCAATGACAACAGATTGTCGAGGTCCAAAGCGCGTTTTTCCCACACCATTGTATGGTAGTCGATGCCGTTCATAATGTGGGGGTCCATGATTGAAAAGGCATCGACTGATTGCCATTCGATTGTGGATGCATTAATCGCCCCGCGTGGAAGTAACTCACCCTCTTGAATTTGTATATGAATAACTCGGTTTATCTTCCTCAATCTCACTCCTGTTATGACCCTATAAGTAAATAGGTGTTATACCTTCAACCCATCTTTGATATAAATTACTTTCTATTGATACTATTACGTTCTATTGAATTTTATGAATTCTGTTAATCTTATTAAATTTGATTCGTTCTGTTGATCTCTATTACTCAAGCTATTTGCTATTCTTACTTATTGTTCGAGATATCGGACACGACGGATCGAAGACTGAAATATCGGTCGGAACTCGAATTTTGATCGTCGCAGTAGCAAAAACAGTAGCTGCAATGCCAGAAAAGCCATCGCCACCAGCTGTCGACTTTAATCGTATCACTAGAACACGACTTTGCGTTTCCATAATGAAGACCATTCTCATATTCGATATAATCGTATCGCCTACTACTGTTTCTGTCCTAGAATGCGAAAAAGTTTAAATTAGTGATTGATAAATTATTACGTTACATCATTTTTTAAGTGCGGAATAGGTTCCTTAAATCCGTAGTGTTTTATTCATGATATTTTTTCTATTTCCTAATAAATTATTTTTTAAATTTTGAGATTCTAATTTTATTGTAATTTTAATTTTTTACTTTAATTTTAATCCCTTCGATTGTAAATTTAATTTTACAATTAATTATTTTTCTGAGTTGTACAATTTAATTTTTACTTTTCAGCAGTGCACAATTAAAAATTTTTTCGAGATTGCTTTTCTTTTAGTCGTTTTAGTTTCCAATTCTTTGAACAGAATATGTTCATTAAAAATACTTACCGAGGGGCAGATCCACATGTCGGAATCAATGTACTCACAATTCAATATCTTTCCATTACATTGACGTTGTTTCGCACAAAATTGATTCTGAAAGCAACCGTACACCTTACTGTATCCATAATAAGCGCAGTTCTCTTTGCACGTGGCTTGGGTGTTTAAATCCACTTCGTTTACGATAAAGCCTTGGAATAGTTGTTTCAACTCGGTATAGGTTTCATCTAAATAAAAATCGGTAAAGTGTATGCAAATTATATACATCCAGTTAAAAATCATATAAACTATCGATATCTTTGCGACGTGTATATCTGTATAATTTAATTATCTTTATTTAGAAGACTTTACCTAACTTGTGCACATTCGGATCGCATCTCCAAAGACTTCTTGGGGCAAAGGCCATCGCGGTTTTCACGGCTCTCAACGTCTCGGATGTCCTTATCGCGTATTGATGTTTCAGCGTCTGTATTTCCTCGTTAAAGTTACTGCCTGTATTTAAAAGATTTATAAGGATTAGATATATTCGAATCTTAATCGCATTCAACTATCTTTTTCGATTCGCGACGCGTGCAACTAATTTTTTTTATTATTATCTTATTTATTTCTTAATCTTTGTCAATTCCTCGATTTTGGATGGCTTCTGGTTCGTATTACGTTGTGTTATATAAAATGTATACATTGTGCGATGTATACATTTGTATACATAACACAACGTAATATACCATAATATCACAACAAAATATAACAAGACATAAAGCAAAGTTCTATTCTGTTCTAAAGTATCCATGGTCGTTAAACATGTAAATATTTGACTTCTGAGTTTAAACTCCGAACAGAAACAAAACATAAATATAAACGTTAGCCTTTTAGATACTTCAAATTTATAATCTTTAACATTGAGAGTGTCTTTAGAAATCGTTATCAGCTTCAAGTTTTAATTTGTGATATCTACATGCAATCCTATTTCATTCACAAGCTCGCGAAAAAAAGATTGATCTCAATCGCTCCGTGCAGATCGCGCGACGAAAATACTGTATGTAGGACGCCGTATATTTAAACGTGATCGTCGGTACCACGTACCTTCATCAAACAGACGTAATAGCATATATGAGAATTGAATCATAGTGTAACCCTTGATCTCCGTCAGCGCTACGGCATTATACAAATTGTACAGCAGTTGCTGCGACGATTGCATCTCATTGCACATTTGGTTCGACGCTTCCTGCACATACAAGAATACTTTGCAAATCTTTCGAAGACGAATATATGTTATTTTGCGATCAGGAATGAACGCATCGCTCTGTGATATCTAAATTCTCCGCAGGTGCCACGAATTTTCTTGAACCTTCGATGTACACATGGGCATTTTAAAAATGACTTTAAGCCTCGACTAAAAGCCGTAAGTTATTAGTATTCGCTTGCTGTAAACAAGTATTTATCTCGTTCCAATAGAGACGACCGTAGAGAAGAGCGTATCTTGAGGGAAAAAAAATTGTTTTCTCTGAAAAATATCATCTGTGGAGGTACAATCTTTGCGGCCGTCTGTTAGATACCTGATACGCCGCGATGAATAACTTTTCGTCGACGATCAGAGTCGCGATACGGTCGATCGCTCTCGGGATTGCGGCGTTCGGATCCCGCAGGATCGTCTCGGCGAAATTCGTCAGCTGTTTCGTGTTGACCGGCGCGTTCAGCTCGACGATCTCACGCTGCATCTGCCGGAACACCCCGTACAAGCCGTTGACGCTCTCGATCTCGTTCTGAGCCCGGGCCCAAAGCCACAGGGAGTCCAAGGAGCTCAGGTAGCTCTCCTGATCCCGGGGGAATCGCTCGTCCAACTGGTTGCCGAATCTTTTGTACGCCTTGATCAGATGCAGGTACTTATCCCGCGCCTCGACGTTCATCCACTTCTGTTGATTGGCCAGATCGGTCCTCAGGTCCTTCTCCAGGTTTAACAAAGTCTGCCTGGCCAAGTCGATTGGCGACGCGTCATTCTTGATCGCGGCGAAGGCTGCCACAGCCAACGCGCCCAGTGTCAGCAAGCATGTGAAGTGTCTCATTCTCGTAGTCGAACCTTCGCCGATGACTCACTCACTTTGCTTGCAGTCCGCTCAGCAGGATTTCAATTCTCCTCTTTGTTTGTCTTCCCGACGAGTCTTGATCTGAAGACACGAAGACGAAAATCCAGGATCGTATTTTAAATTGTTTTTTTTTTCTTACTGCTATTATTATTAACGCGTGACTGTATTATTTCGTTATTGGTATTCAATACTGATTCTTGTCGTTCATTATCCTACGTTAATATTTAATTCAACTTCAATTCTATGTCCTCAACGACAGCAATCCGCAAAATAAAATCGAACGACCTTTTCACAGCGAGCTCGTCATCAACTGAGCGGGAAGATGTATACAATCGTGATCGCAGGGGGGTCGTGACACGAGAGAAGAGAGAGAGAGAGAGAGAGAGAGAGGCGACGGCGGCTCTTAATGACGCGTTAATGCATGATCTAGAGCGGCTAGGAACTACTGGGTGACACTGTTTTCCTCCGGCGAACGGTATGGTTAAATAACCACTCCTGTTACACTCGAGATAACAACGTGGAATATTTCGCGAACGCGAACGCTCTTTTTTCCCCCCTCGTGTTCTCCGTCTCTCTTTGTCCTTCGTGGTTTCCGCTGACGTCTAAGATACAGTTTCAGGAAACCGAAGCTTGTAATATTGGACAATGATCGCGTGTAAAAAAAGCGTTAATCAACGTTTCGTACTAATCCAATCCTAGGAATTAAAATCGTCGCGAGTTAATGCGAATTGAGAGTTCAAGCATAAAGTTGAGGAAAATAATAAAATAGTAATAAAATAAACTTATACCAGTATTCTATTCGTTGAAGAAATAGTTTTCAAATATCAATTACTAAAGTCCATCTCTGCCAATACTTATAGATTAACTTTAATCTTGATTTAACTTACTTTTTATCTTTTTCTCATTTTTAGAACTAAAAAAAGATAAAAAGTAAGTTAAACTGTAATTAAAGTTAATCTGCATTGATAGAAATGAACATAAGCAGGGAATAGCAAAACAAATTTGCTGGACAACAAGAATTCTGAAGGATGCAACGTTCTAAAAGATTCTCAAATGCTTTTAACATTTATCTAGTCGTTAAAATGATAAAACGGGTTTTTGGAAAGAGACAAAAAATATCCAAAAGTATCGCTAGAGACTTCGCAATATTTCAGATACTTTTCAGATGTTTCTCAGGTGCTTTTTGAAGTTCAAATCACGATCCCTTGACGACATACGCGTTCAAACAATTGCATTTAGAACACGCTTCGCACGATTTCCATTCCGATTCGTTTAGTCCTTTCGATCGTCACAATCCATCGGAAGAGAGGCGAAATTTCGCTGGTAAATTCGCCGACGAAGCACCTTTGCGTGGCACAGTTGGTCGCGTATCCACGGAATGCAGGTAACAAGCCCCGCTCTTACTTTTTCGGGATCAGCGAGTAAGAGCAACACTGCCGTGTGGCCGACCGCGCTCGACTGGGTTTCGCATTATGCGTCAATGTCTCTTGCCCACCTCTGGTCTCTCCGCGAGCCCCCACGTTATTCACACCAGTCCTTTATAATGTTGTGTATGCTCCATGCGCATGTTCCGCGCCCTTCCTCTCGTCCCACCCGGTACATTCGCACTCGGAGAAGAGAGATGTAGCAGACGCGAGGGATCACTCGCGCGGAAATTGGTCTCGCGATAGTTGCCTGGGAGAATTTCAAGTGCTAAATAGGAAAATATTTAAGTGCCAGATGAAAAGAGTCACTTTTACACAGTAAAAAATTTAATGTCAATGAAAGTCCACTCTAAATTTTGTGTTAAAATAACACGATGAATGAGTTATTTTAACACAAAATTTAGAGTGGACTTTCATTGACATTAAATTTTTTACAGTGTATACATTGCAATATTACATGGAAAGTTAATGAAGAAATATTGTCATTTGATTACCACCTATCGAAACTTCTCCACGTGTATCTTTGCAATTAATACTCGTATTGACATTCTGCTAAAGTCCGGTGACAGTTTTGTTTGGTCGTTCGCTCGTCTGAAGCTCAGCTTGCAAAAAGCTGTTGGCGTTCAATCGCTGGCTACTCAATGCCTTCGCGTTTCAGGAAATCTTAGTTCCAGATCGGGAGAACATGTAGCCATATCAAGTCCACTATTTCCAAAAATTAGAGATTACAAAGAGCCGCAGAGTACTCGAAATGAAAATCATGATTGAAAATTTATATCCGTAATCTTCCTTCTTCTGCTTTCAAGACGAACTTAGCGTCTAGTCGTAAACGACGATTTGGAAATGGGTGCTAAATTACAATCCATACATTCCTGATCGTCATTTAACGCAAGTGACTCGAGCTAATTCGCTGATTCGTGTTATTTGTCGCGGCGTATCCGGGGTATCGAGTGTAATGGAGAATTTCCGTCGACGCGATTTCCCTTTTCTTTCTTCCGATAATAACGTCGAAATAAAATCGCGGCGGGCCGATGCGACTCGGTCACTTGATCCAAAGTGCGATACCATTTCTCGGTACCTAACGCCCGCTGCCTGCGCTTAATGGACATACAGTGGGGTTCCTGTTACGATGTTATCGGACCACGGCTCGCTCGGGATCCCCAAGCTCGTCAATTCAACGTATCGAATGCGCTCTCGCTTTCTGCGCTCTGTCGCCTGAAATCTAAATTCCCGCTTACCGTCGACCACGATGAGACTCGTGACTAATTTCTGTATTACAACTGTATGTGACGTGACTTCTCTAAACCGGCACAAGATCACGCAAGCAACGTGCGGATGACAGTCCTTCCTGTTTATCATGTTATCTTGCTGTTCTTTAGGCACTTTCTGCGAGTCTTTGTTATTATTCACACGCGTACCTGAGCGTGCATAATTGTGTACCCTTTATCTGCTGCATAAAAAATTATAAATTGTCCAAGATATAAAGATAAAAGAAAATGACGTAACATATGATAAACATAATGATAAAATGAGATGAGAAAATATAATATAAATGTATAATAATTGAATAAAACAAGCTTTATAAATCATGTAATAAATAGCAAACTGAAAGCGACAGATTATAAAGCGGATGTGCAGAAAAAAAATTAAGAAATTTATATTTATAATTACATGTAGTAATAAAATAAAATAATAGTAATAATTGTGATAGATGTAGCGACACATGATAAAGCGGAAGACATTTTTACCTGTTTAGAATGATTCATACGCAACTGCAATATTTTTAACAGTCGAGGAGCAGTATTTATTTGTTTATTACGACACACATTCTTCTCATAGCTGAAGGAATATTTAATTCATTTCTTGTGCCTCAAGGTATTCAGGTTGCGATAAACGATCGTTTTCACGGAATGTGAACACGGGAAATCTTGTTAAATCGAGTTTTGTTTAGAAGAAATTATTCCGTTTGGTATTTCTGATCGGTACTAATAATTTAAATTATCACAATATTTAAAAAATGTTAAATTCGTAGAGATGAGATGTTATTACGGATAGCTATAAAAATTCAGTCGAAGAACGAAACAAAGCGAGCGGATGAATCACGTTCATTCTTTCCAGGAACCGCAGTTGCTCTTAAGCCACGTAGATATTTGTTTAGATTATTAGCACTAATACTATAATAAAGGGCAACAATATCCATTGTTGCTTTTGAAAAATATCCACGCAAAATCAGAGCTAAACTGTTTAAAGAAAAGTTTGTTTAAAAATAAAACCATTCTAAGCCAACATCAATATTGACGATATTCTTTCTCTGAGGAATGAAACGAAGCCACGAATCAATATAATTCTTTCAAGGGGAGGATACTTAATTGGAAGCTATGTTTATTCTCGTCTAAGCTGTCTAATATCAGCCCAGGAAACCCATCTCTTCTCACACACACACACGCCGAGCATCCTACCTGCATCTGATTGGCCAGGAGCACGAGGATGCTCCTGTTGTACACCTGTTGATCGGACGGCACCATGAGCCTGTGTATCGACTTCAGGACGTCCGGCAGTTCTCCCAGTCGCGGCGACACGCAGGTCTTGGCGAACTGCACTATCGTGTACTTCTCATACTTGTCCGGATTGTCCGAGTACATCTCGAAGAGCATGTACAGCCCCTGCACCTGGCCGACGTAGTGGTCAAGCTCTCTTAGGCTGTTGTCGAGCCAGCTCTGCATAGGAAGTTGCTGCAGCAGTTGCGTTAGAATCATGTCAGCCTTGTTCTCCATCCGCTCCTGGTGCTCGTCGATCTGCTTGGAGATGTGGTTCATCTGCTTGAGCAGCTCGCGCTCCATCGCCTTCATGAACACAAGGTTCTCGCCGGGCAGCTTGTCGCCGGGGAGACGCTGAGCGATCATGTCCCAGGACTCCATCACCTCCGTCACCGCCTGGTTGCCCAGTCTGATTAGCTCGATCGCGTCGTTCAGGCCGACGCCGGAGGCGCAGCCGGCGCACGCCAGGACGACGAGCAGGGCTAGCCCTGCTGGACGGTGCTTGGTCATTTGGGTGAAAGCGGGGAAAACGACGCAATGACCAAGACCAAGACCAAGACGACGAAGACAAAGATGTCGGGTGGATGGGCGCGCACGCACTCGCCGTCTGCGATTGGCGACGCCAACACGCCGGGGACTGAACGACTGCTGCCGTTCACTCGGCTTGGCATGGCACTCGGACGAGGCGACCGTTATGGGCCGAGAACGGGTAGGGGGTATTGCACCCGCGGCTATGAATGGAGCTGGTCTGTTCGTTTCATTTTGCGCCTCCTCTCTTCTCGCAGGTAGCGAACACACATGTGACCTTTGTCCCGCAATTACGACGAAATCAGGGAAGAGAGGAGGGGGGGCGACAAAGGCCGAGGGACGAGAAGCTGCGAAGGAAAGTTCAGCTACGAGGAACGAACCTTCTGTTAGCGAATCCCCCGATTGCCTCCACCACTTCCACAGCGTTTCCGCTGTAGGTCTGTTCGTTGCGGTTGTACTACGTTACACTGTCCGCATGTAAAATAGGCATATAATTGTAATGTTGGAGAGAAGAGGCGGGAAAAATGGAAGATACAAGAAGTTCAGTCACGTGGAAAGTAAAATGTAAAGCTGCTGCGCGTGAAAGGGTCCAAGATATGTTTCCCTAAAAATGTAATGATATTAACATCAGATATTCTGTTATGTTGTATATATATTATTATTTATTTATATTTGTATTTTTTTTACATTATTTTGGGTGGCAATGTGGTCCAGTGGTAAAGCGCCAGACACCACGAAGAACCGGGTTTGAGTCACCTGATCACAGATTTTTAATATTCTAAACTGCATTCTCCCCTCCCCTGCACGAGAAATTAATGGGGATTTTCTTGCGGAGAGACTGGGCTCCGTCTTTCGGAAGAGACGTTTAGTCGTTGGTTCACACATAGCTGAAAACTGCTATGTATACCCCCTTCATTTGTCACCGTGATAGGGTGCTGTGGGCCAATCACCCGCACATCTGAATTTAAAGCAATTACTGAGACCTAGGAAGTCCTATGTTCCACTTAGGAATTAAAGGAATCAGTTATCAACATTATTACATTATTTTATTTGATATGTATAACATATCTAATATATATAATGTAAGTAAATATGTAAAAACACATATATTGTACATACCTAATTTAATAAAATAATGTTATACTAGTTACTACATTCATTAGCAAAGGAGAGTCAAAGGAAAAGAATTGTCAGCATATTTTATAAATTTATTTCACACACAACTAGAATTCGAACACAACTAGAATCGGTCTACTGGGCTTTAAAATTTATTTCATATGTTTACATAAGAATATTATATGACACGCTCTTATGTAAGTTTGTGTGCGGTTGGCTTAAATGCTGCGTGCCATTCGAGATATGAAGAGATTAAATTTATATCTTTCATCAAAAAGTACTTTGCAAACGCAATTTAGTGACGTTGATGTACATATATCCAGAGATGAATGAAGGTCAACTAGATATTTTGCTCGACAGCTTTATAAGGATGTTTCTAACAATCTAATGTTACAGTCGCTACACACTGTAGCTATATCATTATTGTATAAATTTTTATGGAGAGTACACAATATCCAGTGCAAGATATTTTATCATTAACGTTGATCGTGTATGTAATATAATAAATAACATTTCTTTGCGTGTTTCTGTTTTCAGGTGGCCTTCTATGAGATTCTGAATGGATTGTGGGTTCGCAATGGATTGCAAATAAAGGGCCAGGCAATGACCTACATACAGTGCAACTTCTGCAACTCCATGGTGGACGCGGATCTGTATCTGCTGCAAATCTGCGCCACGAAATTACTGCCGGATGTCTTTCTGAAAACCGTCATCGAAAAGTAATATCCTCTTTCTCGTTGGTTTTTTTTTTTTTTTTTATCGAATCAATAATACAAATAATAACTTGTTGAAAAATGTTTAATGCAGATTTCACGTGAGGGAATGGATGAGTTTATGCCTGTATCATGCCCCACAAAATGAGTATCTCGAGGGCGAGCATGATACCCCGATGTTGGAAAGCTGCCTAACATTCTTGGCTACGTTGGTCAACGTCAGAACAAATCTCGGTGAGTTTCTGTCGGTTTTAATATAATTCTCTTTCTTAATAATAAATTTTATAATCCTGAAAATAATAGAATCGTTATTCTTGCAAGAATACGATACATATTAAAACGTTTACATTTTTCTTCCATCAGGTTTATCGGATCCTGAAATGTCTCGTCTCGAAATGGTGACTTTATTGTGTATGGGTGATAAGACGCATAGTCAGTTGATGGAACTAATGCCGGAACGCTGTGGAACTACTCAGAACAGGGACTTTGAATCTGTTCTAGCCGATGTACGTTGTTATATCATGCACATCTTAATTTCTCATTTTTATCTTTGTATATAAATTTCACTTATACTTACAACTTACTTTTTAATCGTTATACAATTTTTGTATTGGATATATACATGTATTTATTAATAAATTTTTAATGACATCGTTGATTTTGTTTTACTTAACGGCGTAACGTGTTTGTAGGTAGCGCAATATAGAGCTCCGAATCTCGAAGCAAGTGGCAATATGCAACAAGGTATGTACGGACCAAAGGCTCGCGTGTGGGACGAGTTGTTCGATCCTCTGCATGTGCTATTGAGAGCAGTCCATAGAAGAGACTTTCAAGTATCCATGGATCGTTTCACAGAATAGTACGTATCGGCCAAACACACCTATCTTAAAATGTTTTATTCTGGACAAACATTATATTTTTCTATTGCAGTGTGAAGCAATCGGGCAAGCTGAAGAACGGTGCAACTCCCTGGCCACCATTTAGGCAACCGGCTCCGGTTTCGTCAGACTACGATGATCCTCGTATAGTCTTACGTTCCAGAGTTTTTCATACTATGATCCTGATAATACTCTATAAGGCTGTGAATGGGCATAACATATCTGAACATGTTATGGCATTGGCTATTTATCTTTTGGAGATGGCAGTTATTACTGCGGAACCGCCAGATAAATCTGTAAGTGATTCTTTTGATAAATCAATTGATTTAAGCTTGCTTTGAGCAGTTTATTCTTTTTCTTACACGTAAATTATTACTTTGTGCAGTAAATAAAATAAATAATGATTTATTAGTGCATGTTTTATCTTGTTCGTCTGATTTTTAATGTTCTCTTACAGTATATCTCTTTTAAATCTATTGTATCTATTATTTAACACAGTAATATAATTATTTTTAGGTGAGTCCTTTGTGTCAATACACCGGTGGCACCTCTCGTGTGATAAAGGATATGGATTTGGCTGGATGGTACGAAAGTGATAGCTTGTCCGAAAATCTGAGGACAGTGATACCTCGAGTGATTCTAGTCCAAGAGTCAGAGCCTAGCAGCTCAGATAGTGAGTATAATACGTTATAAATTTTATCGAATTTCTATTGCCTCCTTTTTTAATATCATTTAATCGATTTATTTAATTTGAAAATACTGAAAACAAAATAAAAATAACGAAATATGTAACACAATGTAATAATATATTATAAAATGATGAAATTATTTAATATATTAATGTGTAATAATGATTTAGTGACATACTAATATATTTAGTATGATTTAACACATTGCTAATTTATTTAATAACGATTAGGTGAATTTGAGTGGGAGATTCAAGGAGAGATGAGCGAAGTGGCGACATCCCTGATGTTGAATGACGGCGCGGATGACGGCGCAGAGGAAGTATCTTTGGAACTGTTGGGATTTTCTGTAGGCCCCGTTAGAGATGACAATGGTGTGTCGAGCGCAAGTGCATCATCCTTGCCGGCTTTACTACCGTCAGTCGAGAGTGCTACGTCTCTGCCAGCACTACCTTCAACAAGTGGTTAGCAAGATTTTGATGTAGATTGTGTATATTGCAACGTTGAATATGTGTTTTTCAAAAATTGCTCAATGTTGCTTATTTTTCTTATAAATGATTTATATAAAATATGATATTGTTACGTTCTAAAACATTACAGTGGAGTATGATGTGGCAATTGTACCTGAAGACGGAATCGTCGCCATAGCTCGTAGTAACAGTGAGGATGACTTAACGATACCTTTGCAAAGAGCTTTGCCGCCATCCGGGGAAGAATCCATGGCTCTAGCAATCGAATCGCCTCCTTCACCAAATAGTACGTTTTTCAAACTTATAATTTTTTTTATCACTGAGCTTTATCACTGATGTAATAAAGGCAGCTTTCTCGAAAGTCATATTCGTTAGAATATCTCCTCGATTTTCTTTTTAAATTTTTATTGTTATACTTTATTCTGTTAAATTTAGTTGCATATCAAACCTTCTATATGTAATATAATAATGATATTATGTTCTATTTAACTTATAATGTGTTTTTAATAATAATTAGATGTAGTCGGCGGCCAGCCAGCATTACCACCCGCTCCTCAACGTCCAGCAGTTATGGCCGGAAACGAAATAGTCACTGCACAACCGGTTAATTATAGGGCTACAGAAATCGTTCCATCCACGTCGAATCCTCACAAACATTTTAAAAGGAGAGAGCCACAAGTAATATAACATACACTACCTCTAACAATATTTTGCATTTGCTCTATACTTCTTGTAATATATATCTTAATATATTTATAGTTCGATTTAACTCATTGTTATAAAATATTCATTTACATCTTCCAGGGTGGACCAATGCAACCGCAATCCGTAAAAGTGGGAGAGAGCATAATCTCCTTGCTGTTGAAGCTACATTCTCAATTATCGGGCGTCCCAGACAGCTACAATCCCGAACAAAATGCAATGTCGGACAATGAAGCCAGTAGCAGCAGCAGCAGCAGCACTAGTGATAGCAGTAGTAGCTCTTCCACATCATCGTCGCCTAGTGAATCGCGAATCGGTGATGGACCGTTCTTCATATCGCAGCTACTTAGGAAAATAGCGGATTTAGACCCTATGTGTAAACAGACCATCATCGAGACTAGGAACAAATTGTGGCCCCGTATGCAGGAGTGCGAGGAGGATGAACAGCGCGAAAGGGAGACTCGTGAGCGGGAGGAACGACGAAGAAGGGCGAAGGAGAGGCAGCAGCAGGTGATGGCGGACTTTGCTAACAAGCAGAAGCAATTTATGGAGAAAACGATGAAGACCGGTAAATTATTTATTTTGTGTGTATATGCATGTGTATGTATAAATTATTACAAATATTTATAAAAGTTGTAACATTTGTAATATTTTATTCTACAACAGAAGTGTGAATTAGAAATTTATGGCACTCAGTCAATAAATTATATGAAATCATTTTTTTTCTTGGTTTTACAGAAGAAGCAGGTGCATCCGGAATGGATTGGGATCAGGAGGAGAACGAGACTAAACTGACTAGTAAAAAGGAATACGACTGTGTGATATGTAATCAAACTACTCCCAGCAGTGAGGACAAACCGATGGGACTCGTTGTATTAGTTCAAGTAATGCTCTTATCTTTTGCCGCACGAAAAATATTTTTTATGTATTTGCGTGTTGTATATATGTACGCATTTTTTCGATGTAGGCAACTAGCATTATTGGCCACGAACGACAACAATCGGATAGACTAGTTCTTCCCACATCCGACGAAGATCCGCCTATACCGAGGAAAGATACCCGAGGCGCCCATTTCAACCGCAGAATGGACGAGATGAATCGTTTATTCGATACGGTAAGCGAATAATATTACTTACAGTACTTACATGTGTTTTATGTATTTTCTTCGATTCTTCAAAAAAATTTTTTCAATTACTCTATCTTCTCTATTGTAACTAACACATTGTATGCCATACGGCGAGGTTCTAGAAGCATTATTTGACCTTTTTGTATCACACGGAACTGGATGTCTACTGAATTGACCTTAATTTCCGACATTATCTTTTGCACACGAAAATTTGACGACCTGGACAGATGGACAAAGAAACATGAATCAACACACATTCTTGGCTCTGAAGGAAAAGATAAATATGTATGGTGACTAACAAAATTTAATCTAACGAGAAAAAAAGCAAAGCTCGTTTTATGGGTATCCTTCCTGTCAAATGGTACTACATCCCGGATCTTATTTTAGCTTTATACTTTTAGTATATTTACTTTTAACTGAGGTAACGAGGTAAATCGATATTAGATGAAAAAATAGGCATACAATGTTTTAATGTTAAGTAATATTGTATATTTTTTATTTGGCAGTTGTCTTGGCTGCTCTCAGTTAATCTGGGATGGGAGGGTGGTGTTCATGTGCAAACGTGTGGTCATCATCTGCACCTGGACTGTTTGAAATCCTATCTAGAGTCCCTTCGTAGTCAGCAGCGGCAGCAAAGTCTAGCGGTGGAACGGGGCGAGTATTTGTGTCCGTTATGCCGACAATTAGCCAACTCTGTTTTGCCGCTGTCGCCGCAATTGGGCGAATGCTCGGCGATTGTGCGATCTCGTCATGCTTCCACAGAGACCATTCTCGCGGATCTGAACACTTTTCTCAAAGAGATACAACGAAATCCTGTACGTATATAGTAACTTATCCTTCCTTTTTTTAGCGATTTTTTTATTTATTATATTTTTAATTATTTATTTCAGCATATGTGCAATTACGTGCTTTAGTATTAACGTTTGATGATTACAGCTTATATGTTTTTAATTAGGATATATATCGAGGATGTACTTGCTGAATATATTTGTCGTTTCTAGGTCTCTTCGAATTTGGCTGTGGCGATGGGAAAGGCCATGGAAGATATGACGGGTTCCACGTATCTAAAGTATAAACAAAAGAGCTGTAAACCTAGTCACCAAAGCTTGTTCCTTTTTGTAACCTCGGTAGCTCGAACTAACTTTGAGATTGAACTCGTACAACGCGGTGGATCGTTGTGCGTTCCACCACCTACTACAATACCTCTGACGCCTAAACGCGATTGCATAGGTACGTTAGTATTTCTTGATTCCGATTTACCAAATCTATCCCATTTAGCTCTTCTGCCTTCTAATTTATTTACTGTACGCAATAACGCAGTACGTAGTTAGTGTATTCGTAATATCAGTCTGTAAATATGAAGATTCTGACCAGGAAAAAAAATTATTACTTTTTCAGTCGCGCTTCTTCACGTTTTGGCGATGCACGCTCGCGTATTAACCACATGGCCAGTGCATCATGTATGGCAACAGCTGTCTGGCATATCGCTGATGGGAGAATCGGCATCCTCGCTCGCATTGACGCCGCACGAAAGACAGGTTCCTTTACTTCTGCGAGACCCGACCGCTATGCTCATTCAATTCATACTGCTGTTGCCGTTGCACTTGGACCAAAGTACGCACGTTTCGAGGATTTTTTTTCTCGCACTCTACGTTGAAATAAATTATGTGGCGCATATTTCAGACACATTTAATCGTATACGAGTAACAAATGAATTAATATTTCCCTTTCTCCCACAGCGTACTTTTCCGGCGTGGTAAAGGTCCTTTACAATTTGCTGTACTATCAAGTGATACTACAGGTAAGCTGTAACTTCTCGCGTACAGAGCGTAATACGATCCTTAAGAGGAGATGCAGCTGCGCCACTACGCCTTCGGAGACCATACTGGCCGAGATTATCGAGTATTTCAGCGAAAGCGGACTCTATCCCGGCACGGACGACGACAAACCGTCCACTTCAGCCTCTCCCACTTATACTAGAGTGAAATCACACTGCGTCGAGCAACAAGTACGTTCTATAAATATAATACACCTTTTATCTAAACATGTTCTTACACATTTTTCTAAAACTAGCATTTTGCGAAATAATTTGTCACGCTTTATATGTCTTATTTTGTATAATACAACATTTAAGCGATAATAACATCTTGGAAGGTGATATAAAATTTGTATTGCTTTGCGTAAACACAAATTGATTACTTCTAAGGGACTTATTCTACTAAGAGCACCTAAAATGTATTGATGTGATTCTTTTACAGATATATTACAGATGCATTTTAATTATTTCTATTTGATCGGTTTATTCAGATCCAGTCATTGTGCCTGCCGTTTTTGCGAGTGGCCGCATTGCTGCGTTATCATTTGTACGAGCAGCCGCTACCAGTGATCAGAGCGTCGCAGAGCGAGTTTGTGAGACTAGTATATTATCTGGAGCTAGTCACGGAAGGCATGAGCTGGAACAGCTTCGACTCAACGGTAGCGCTAAATTGGCAGGAACCAGAAGCGAGTGTCTCGGTGCCTCTCTTCTGGTGCGATCAGTTGATCGCATTTCTCGCCAATTGGCGAGGCCACCAGCCGGCCCGGAACCTGATAATGGAGCAACACATATCGTGGCACGTGCCGAAGCTACTTAGTCTTCCAAGGGAATACGAAAAGATCTTCACGGTAAGAGCCAGTAATTAAAATACATTATACTCGTTGCATTTAAAAATATATTGCAAGCTCATGAATTCGACTAGAAGGAGAAAAAGGAAAGGCGAGACATGCAAAATGGTTATAGATAGTAAAGTATGATATATAATATCTTAATCTAAACATTCTATAAATCAGCTTTTTCGTGTATTATGTGTATTCACGTACTGTTACATTTATATATTGCTATTATTTGTATACTATTTTTATTCCTATATTAATTCCTTTTTTTTAGTATTACCACGAGCGACAGTGCAGCCAGTGTCATTCTGTACCGCAGGAGATCAGCATCTGTTTGTTGTGCGGCACTATTGTTTGCCTCAAACAAAATTGTTGTAAACATATGAATGTGTGTGAAGCTATTCAGGTGAGCGCAATTTATATGCACGAGAAAATGTGGGCAAGACCACATTCTTCTGCGAATTTTGGACTTCTAAATATTTTTTCGATTCTTACGCTTTTTTATACTTTATCTAGCATTCAGTTGACTGCGGGGGTGGAACTGGCATCTATCTCGTAGTGACCTCGACTTATATTATCGTGATACGCGGTCGGCGAGCATGTTTATGGGGATCTCTGTACCTCGACGACTTTGAGGAAGAAGATAGAGATCTAAAGTAAGTACGATTCATTGTAAGATACAGAATAAATAATATGACTAATAATATGATCAAGCACTAAGTTTGCCATTTTAATTTTCAACATATTAAAAACAAGAATACATTTCGTTTAAGTTTCTTTCGTGATGAGTTACATGTTAGTTTTTTAAAGAAGCAATAACTTATTTAGTATTTAATATTCTATTATTTATTATTACAAATAATCTTATAGACGTGGCAAGCCTCTGTACCTCAGCCAGGACAGGTACCAGCTTCTGGAGCAGCAATGGCTGGCACACAGATTCGACCATACGAAGAAAACATGGGTATGGCATCGCGACGCTCTGTGACCCATCACGATGCTGTCGCATATCACTCGTCGCTCCTAATCTCAGAAACGAAGAAGACTCTCTCCCTCCCTTCCTCTCTCTATCTCACTCCCGCGACTTCCACAATTTATTCTCACACAAAAATGCCTCGCCCTTTCACCGTAATGTCCATGCGCTTTAGAGACTAAGGAAGATAGATCGTCCTTAGCGGATATTATATATTTATTATGCAATCGCCAGTAAGTAGTAGACATAAATGATGAATGAAAGTATTAAGAAAGAAGAACACTCGTCTGGGGGGAGGAAATAAATTTTGTTTATATAGTTGCGCGTAATGACTAATACGTACTAGATTTGTAGAAATTGTGCATGCTATCAAATTTAAAAACCTGTACATTTTATTTAAATGTATACATAAAGTTTTCATTTTAATATTTCCATGTAATTGTCTCCGAAGTTAATGATTATTGAAAAGAAAAATTCAGATGAAAGTTACACATTTTACTTTCGAATTATACGCCTGTATGGAGATCTTTATAGAGGAAAATTGAAATGAGAGATACCCTGTATATATACATATACATATATACATAAATACATATATATGTAAGCATATAAATTACATCTTAATCATGAGAAAGAAGTACTTATCTAGTATGTAGTGTTTGTACCTTTTAGGAGAGGATGATATGTAAGTGATAATAATCAGAAAGAGAAAACTTGTGTGTTGCTTCGAGCGGAAAGAAATTATTCATTCGGAAAATAGAAATAATTTCATATTCGTTCATTTTTTCTGCTTCGCCAGATGCTTCGCAGATATTTATAAAATAAAGTGAAGTTATTTTTAATTCTTTCTGTACGGTTTAGTTATATGAAATGAAAGCAAAAAATGCATCGAGAGCATTAATGTCAATGGAACATGATAACAAGCATGACAGACAAATTAATGGCTCCTCGTTTCAAAATATAGTGCAAAACTTTGATTTATCGTGAAATTAGAAAGATTAAAAAATAGAAAAATTCTTCTTAAATCATAAAACTATATAGAGTATTATGAGTTTGGATTATCCGATGCCATAGACATGTAAAATATATATAATTCCTGTGTTGATTAATATATGTCTCAGTTTTACAGATTATATATATGTAATCATATATCACATAAATTTCCCACTTATAGACAGAGGCATTTTGTTTTGCTCAAACTTTGATACGTTTTAATAAAATCAAATGTTAAATTTGTTTTTAATTAATATAAATTACTGAAAATATAAATAGATATATGAATTTGTTATTAGTTATTAAATTGTTGGACATTAAAGTTATTCATAATTAAAATTTATATTGTATAAAAATGTTATAAATTTATCACATAAAAGTATTGTTAAATTTATTACATGTAAATATTTACTTATATAATTTATAATCTATAGCATCGGAAATCGAACATATATATCAATTTTTAATTTGAACATTTGTATCATCTACGACAATCTGTTGTTTTATTATATTAATGTATACATACATTGAATGCAATGTTGATTTGCGGCATATTGTTTGTTGCGAAGGAACAATTTGCATATGGATATTTTTGGAAAGCAGTAATTATATATATATAGTATTCCACATCTTGTGCGCCTTTAATTTTAATGGTAGAACCTTCGAAAAACTTTGAATTAATTTTAATAAAAAGTGATATCTCTAGCTTTCGTGAATTAAATATTCTGAAAGCTAAATGGATATGATAATAATTTTGAGATTACGAAAAGACATGTAACAAATTAGACAAATCTGTTGGTGAAATCAAGATCGCAAATTGTGAGTCGTTCTGAATATACATCTCGGATTTCACGATACAGATCCGAATTTCTTAGGTATGATTTAAATGTGTTTGCGAGATGAAATTTATTCTAGAGAAAATTTCTCCTCCTGTGCACTTTCGTACTGTACATATGTAATAATAACAGCTCGCTACGTATTGCATTATTAGTCAATGCTCGAAATAAAATGATTTGTATATAACTATATGATTATTTTTAGGATTGTGCTTATAATGTAAGAGTCTATGATAAAATACGTACGATTTAAAAGAAATACCTGAGAGCTAATGAATTATTATAACTGTCGAATATGATCAATGTATAAATAAAAGCGATTCTATCCGGAACGTTATTTTATTTTTTTCGTCGATCATTAGAAAATAGCATATTATTTGCTTCCTTAAATTAAGATATCTTCAAATTCCGAATATGACAAGTAGCAACTGCGACCTACGTCCAATAATCTCCCGAGATTTTAAGTACAACTATACATCATTATTCACAGACCATAATAAAATTCCTTCCAATCGATTGTTATCGTCAATTTGTTTTGCTATTGAGCTCGAGATTGAGCTATTCAATACATGCGCATGCTCACTCGCGCGTACATATACACATCAACACAATATATTCTATGTTCTGCTATTTATATTATTACAATTTTTTTTATCAATTTTTTCATTTTCTTAGTAACCGTTATAAATATTTGTAATAAATTGAAAAAACCTAAGCGACATAACATAGATATTTTCTCTCTCTATCTCTCACTGCCGGTTTATCTCGTTCATGAAAAATTATGTATGTGTGCGTAATGTTCATACATACGTTGCATAATTTTAATAATATATTACTTATTATATTGACTCCACGAATTTTATTCGAAATGACCGCAATCGAAAGCTTACATTATATTGCTGAAAATTAAATGCAACCCCTTTAAAGATGTTACTCGATGATATACTTACACATCAATAAATAAATTTAATATAAAATATTCATTATTTTAAGAGGTATTCTATTTTATTACTGTTTCAGAAATAAAATATATAAAATATATACATATAAGTGGAACATGTAGATTAAAAATAATGATACATAAGTTGAATATGCTCTATCGAATAAACCTATTAGCAGCTCGGTCCAGACATTACTGAGATCCGATAATCTCAGATCTCAGCTACTCATAACTCATCGTCTGGCGCAAAGGTTGGCCTCGCTGCATGTGAGCTTGGTGAGACATGGCCGTGTCTCTTGATTGATACAAATAAAGCTATGTGAAATATAATTCGAATTCCGCGTCTTTCTGAACATCCCAATTCGGAAGAGGGTAAATCTTAATTAGCACGCAGCAGTTTAATATCCTCGGCTCACATCTTCTCCATTTAAAAAAATTTTTTAAAAATTATTACACAATCTTTTTTTTGGTATTTATTTTATAAATCTGAGATACATGGCTTTTATATCCACATGTTTATACATATAAATTTGGTATTTTTATTGCAAAGATAAGCAACATTACGATTGGGGAAAAACTATCTGCAAACAAATTTTTCTGGAGAGCATTTATATTTATTATTATTATTATGCCGAAAGTGCATGTATTACGCTTAGTAAAAACTAAAATTGTTACAAAACTGTCTAGGAGAATGAAATGAATTATGCCAATAAATGCTTCCAGGCTTAAGCGCGATGCAAATTTCTCATTACTGTTACAGTCATTCAAACGTGAAAGTTTTACAATCACTACTTTTATTGTACCTTAAACGTAACAATTTCGTTATATCATATACACATCTTTTCCTGTATTTGTAAAAAGGAGTAGGAGAAACAGAAAGATTAAAGAAAAACGTGAGATTTTCAGGGACAAGTTCGAGCAAGGCAGGGATGCATTGCGAATGCCAAATGCATTTATAATGGCGTACAATTCAATTATTCTATTTCTGAGAATTGCCCTGACGGACACACATGGAAATGGACGCACAGTATGCAATATTACGTGATTGCCCGCACGCGTTTACAAAACGATCCGGGGATTCATTGTCCAATCTCCCCGGATGGTTCGCCTCGGTACAGGAATGTAAGACAACACATTTTACAATATCATATGTGAAATCAGGAAATTACATCTTGTTTAATCATTTGTATGTATGTGTATATTAATATGCGTATGTGTGTATGTGTATGTGTGTGTGTGTGTGTGTACTATGCATACTTATAAACTTGTCCATCTTTTTTTTTTGTTATAATAGTCACTTTCACTTTATAAAATATTAGAACGAAATGATCCTCCTCTTCCTAACTTAGTTAACGACCACCTGTTTGCTCTTGATATACTTCAATGACATCATCATTTTCCATTTCCAGCTGAAATTAATGCGGGTCCTATTAAGAATACTTTCAATACCAGTTAAAAATTATCATTAATAAGTGTATGACATTTATATAAATACTATCTATTTCTATATATATATTTATATATAGAAAATATTCCTTAATTCATGTTTCACATAGTTTGCATTTCTTTGATTCTGAGTCTGTCTTTCAAAATATTATAGATATTTTACAAAAATGTTCATACAATAAATTCTTGACTTACAACTGATTAGAAATTAAGATCTTTACTTCCATAAAGTAAAATTCAATTTATTCTCCCACCAATTCCAAATGGGAAACCATGAAATTGATTTACCTGCTTTGGTGTTTCATCATCGTTGATTCTTTTACCGTCAAAGAGAAACCTAAGCGATGTCATAGGTACACCCTGAACAGAATTAAAATCGTTATCGTGTGAAGAATATTGCATTTAAAAAAATGTCAGAAGATACATTTTACAATCTAGTACAGAAAATTTCGCATATTATGTCACAAATTGGAGCATTCATTTTTCAAACAATTTACATTTGAAAATTGCAAGACGATCATTGTCATCAAATGAAGATCAACAATTCTCAAGATTCGAGATCGAGGACTCGGGCATTATAACTTACGGCCTGAAGTTTTCGGAAATGCGTCAGTAAACTGAAACGAAGTTATCTAATCTAGGGCTGGTCATAGTGAAATCTTATATGCGCACACATATATATAGGATATATATACAGGGTGTCCCAGACCTACCACCCATTAATGGCAGATTCCAGAGATCATTTTGAGACAAAAATTCTAATACCAAAATGCTGAGGCTATGATAATTTTTAAATGAGAAGTGTAATTTAAAGTTGAGCAATCAAATTGTCCAAAATTCGCGCGCTCATGTCACCTTACATAGGGCGTTCTTCAGCAAGGGACATGGGTGACACAGTGAATCATTTCATCCTTGTTTAACATTTGCAAACAACAAGGATGAAATGATTCACTGTGTTACACTGTATCATCTGTGTCCCTTGTTGGAAAACGCACATAGTAGTAAAGGTGAAGCACACATTTTCTATCTATATTAGTTTCAAGATAGAACTGATACGCTTGAAAACACCTTCACTACCGTGCAATATGACATGACTGGGCGCGCAAATTTCGAACAATTTTATTGATCAACTTTAAACACTTCTCATTTAAAAACTATCATAGCCTCGGCATTTCGATATTAAGAATTTTTGTCTCAAAATGGTCACAGGATAGCCATCGATGGGTGGCACGGCAAGTCTGGAACATCCTGTACATATAAGAAGTACGTATAAGATCGTCTTAAGTTCGTCTTCAGATATTCCATAGTCAATAAAACGAGTCGTACAGCGTCTAAAGATAAACTTGAGATGACCTTAGATACAAGATCTGAATATGAAAATCACCCTAGGTATTCTAGCATCTATTTCTCCATTAGTCTATGTTCTTATCGCGTTTCTTCTTACAAAATTCCACGTGTGGCACGTGACGAGCGCGAACGAAAAATAATAAACGATAGAGACCTACCACGCGATCGCTGTAGGACTTCTTCAGCTTGCCCATCTGAGTGGTCATCTTTACCCTAAAGTGAATTTCGTTGCTGTCCTGGAAAGAGAAAAAAGCGGAATCTCACGGGATCTTGCGCGACGCGCGATAATTGCGGGATAATCGAGGACGTTTTTGGTGTGCATCGCTTACGTTTCCGACGACTTTCAGCTTGATGTACTCTGAATTCGCGTCGCCTGGGCCGGCTTCGGGCTTTTGTTCCTAGTGGCACACGCGAAAAGGTTAGAATGCTAGTTCAAACTCGCTCTCGCTCGGCGAGATCGCGATGCGGGACATTTTCCCGGCGCCCGCCGCCGATCGTCTCGCCGGCGGCGTCCGCGGACGCGAGATCGCGGCGCGGCGAGATCGCGGGGACGCCGGATCGCCCGTATACCCGGGCTTGCTTACCTGATTGTCGGACATCGTTATTCAATTAAATTACACCAAACTTTCTTCACCACGCGCCAGAAACGCTAACCAAACACAAGCTCCGCAATATGGCGCTGTGCTTTTGTCAGTTTCACAGTCTACTCGCTTCTTGTGCCGGGACTGCCGAGAGCGAAAGAACCCGTAACGGTCGCGCCGTTCGCAAACGCATCCGTTTTTCTCTCGCGACGCGAGTCAAGTTATGTTAGGTCAGGTCAGGTTAGGTTATGGAGGGGAAGGAGGCCGCGGTTTATTGCGGTTTATGGCGTTCACGAATTCCTCTAGGTGGTCGCGTTTTTCAGATTTTCTTTCTGTCCTATTTTCGTATTCCATGCTACAAATTGTACAATTGAGGTTATGTATCGAAAATTATCTTGTAGGTTATGTTGTTAAAGATTAAATAGATTGTAAAGGAATATGATATGGTATGTAAAAAGAAGTTTTAGTTTCAGATTATTTTTCCACTTATTAAGTACCGCATATATACATATTTATGAATAAAGAACTGAATTAAAAAAGATATTTAATTTATTAATAATTTATTTTTAACTTTTACTTTACGAATGAGATAATCAACTTCCCTTTTCGCAGAACTAATGAGGCGGCACGATAAAGTACCTTTCTCCTTGAGGCATTTAAACATTAAAAATTATGCCTTTGAGTGACGAAACGAGTGTTGCGATCGAAGCGAGGAAGGACAGGAAGGGTGTACGCAAACAGAAACGTGCTCATCACAGACTGCTCAGAGATATGAACATCAAATGTACCGAGCAACCTACGCAGGTAAACGTCTGATATATTAGAATACGGAGTTGTTGTATCGACGACTGTTGAGCTTGATATTCCACGCAGCACCTGATGATATGCAACGGTGGCCTGGTTACCGGTATCAAGAGAGAAACGTTGCAATGTGTGTTAGACGCCCTCATCTCCAAGTATACTCTGATAATGCCAGCAGGCAAGTCGTACTGCTTCGTGACGTGCAACTCGAGGGAGGACGCGACATGCGTGTACAATTACATTCACGGGCGCATTAAGCTTCCTGGCCAGAACGGCCCGTTATATGTATGCTATACCGAAACAGGTGTACTGTCGTGATAGAATCATGTAATGCCAATTATAATTCGGAATCCCTTTATGTGACGATTTGATGCTCTCTTTTTAGTTTCCACCACTGACTACGTTACGTCCGATTCTGCATTTCCTCCTGGTCTCATGTTAATAGAGAATTTTATAACGGAGGAGCAAGAGGAAACTCTGTTAAGAACGCTCAATTGGGACGAATGTGGTAAAGACTTACGATGTGATTGAATGATGCGATTAAGGAAAGGCAGCTTAAAGGAGATCGTTTTACATTTTTCTTTTTTTGACTGCTGTTGCAGAATCTGTATCGTCGCAACTGAAACACAGACAAGTAAAGCATTTTGGATACGAGTTCGAATATGGCACGAACATGGTGGATCCTGACAAACCTATCCCGCCGATTCCCCAGGACTACAAATTTCTGCAAACTCTATTCGACAAGCATGGTCACAAATACACTTACGATCAGTTGACCATCAACAAATATCTGTCTGGACAAGGTAGCACCTCAATACCTCCATAAAATTATACTTTCCTAAAGATTTAAAGGTAAATGATATTTCGTCGATTAAACATTCTGGTTTCTTTTAATAATATATTGACATCAATTCATGTAAATTACATAAATTCAATATTTTAATCATAAAATTAAATACAATTGAGTTAATTTACCATATTATTTTTTTTCACTCATCAATTGAAAACGATCATAACGAATAATTCTAATAAATACGCACAAGTTTATGGACTTGATTTGGACAGTAAACTATATTATAATGATCTCCGATTATTCAAGGTATACCGTCGCACATCGACACGCACAGCGTCTTCGAGGACACGATATTATCCCTGTCACTTGGATCTGCGTGCGTCATGAACTTCAAGAAGGATGATCGGAAGATCGATGTTCTCCTGCCAGCCAGATCTCTGTTGATTATGACGGAAGAAGCGAGGTACGCGTGGATGCACGGCATCTGTCCTCGTCACAGTGATATAATCAAGACAGAAAATGGGACCACGACGCGGGAACGTGGTACCAGGGTGTCCTTCACCTTCAGGAAGGTGCGACGGGGCGAATGCTGCTGTGATTTCAAAGACTACTGTGATACTGCGAAACGTGATACTTTCATCGATGCCAAGGCGGCGTCGGGATTGGAAAATTCATATGTACACAAAGTGCGTGGATTATTCCTCAAAGCTTTGCGAATATTTTATTTCTTTATTACTGAAACTATATGTGTGCTCTCACAGGTTTACGAGGAAATATCTAATCACTTCAGCGAGACACGACACAAACGATGGCCCAACGTAACTAAATTCCTCGAAAGTTTGGAAGAGGGCACATTGTTGTTGGACGTGGGTTGCGGAAACGGCAAGTACCTTTGCGGAGATCAGAAAGTATATAAGGTATTTTCTACTATTTCAATTGTTCCAGATATTTAATTAATAGGCATATATAACTAGAGACGAGATTGAATGTGCACGTTGAAATTTAGTTTGGCTCGCATTATACCTTTTCGAGCCAAGGCATTATTAATCCCGAAGATTATTTTAGATGGGATGCGATCACAGTTCCGGATTGATGGATATATGTCGCAAGCGAGGCTTCGAGGTTCTTCAGTGCGATTGCCTGTATCTGCCGTATAGAGACGATTCCGTGGATGCGGCGATCAGCATTGCAGTTATTCATCATCTGTCGACTCGGGAACGAAGGCAACGCGCCATTTCCGAGATGATTCGAGTGCTGAGGCCAAGAGGGATGTGCTTGATCTACGTGTGGGCGATGGAGCAACGCAAAGATTCCTCGGATTCGCTTTATTTAAAGTACGGCAAAAGAAGCAAGGAGACGGAAAAGGTCGACCGAAGCGGAATCAATCAGAGAATCTCCGAGTGTCACTTAACGTTACCGATACACGAAAACAGAACGAACTTCGCTCACAGTGACATGCTGGTTCCATGGAAGAAGAAGAGCGGCGAATGTTTTCTGAGATATTATCATGTATTTCGGGAAGGCGAGCTCGCGAAACTGTGCATGGAAATACCCGCGGTCTCGATCAAGAAGGTGTACTACGACCAAGGCAATTGGTGTGTGATTTTGGAGAAATGTACAGAGATCGTGGAATAAAAACTAAATTGACATCTGACCTTATTGATCTCCCAAATTTATTATATATTTTTGAACGAAAATCTAGGCGTTATCTCCTATCTCTTTTTCTTCGTCTATTAAGTCTATTACTAGAATCTCTTTTTTTTCCGGAGGTGGCGATTTGACGAGAACTTGATCGTCCGAATCAGATGTCCAATCGTGTGTCCAATCGTAATCATCACGATTTTCTTCTTTTTTAAGTGAATCCTGCGAGAACATTAAGAAATTATTACATTATTATTATTAGTTACCAATTTGAGCTCAAAAATAATTAGATTATTGCAACACTAAATACATTCCTTCTTTGTACTTACGTTGAAAACGGGTACTAATTCAGCAGATCCTTCTTCGTGTTTTATGATACGGCTCTTGTCCTCATCTTCCACTTCCATATAATCATCTGTAAAATTAAATTATTTACTATATTTTATACATCATAAATAATTAAAATTAAATTGGCCTTTAATTGTAATTCTTCAATTTAATAAATACTAATTTTAATTAAATAATTATTTAAAAAATTGAAGTTAATTTACTTCGATTTGTAATATAAGACAATCTAATTTAAAAAATTGTTTAATTTTAACAACATATTGTACATATTAAACAAGAACAATTGAATGAAATATATACCTTCGACTATAGCTGTTGCGTCCCATTTACGTAATTTAATACTAATGTGATCACCGATCATTGTCGTCAGCTTATTCACTTGAATGCTCTCTTTAAATCTGGATATGTTGCTGTCATCTTTTTTGTACCTATAGAGTTTTTAGAATGCTTTATCAATTTTCAAAAAGTCAGTACCTTTATAAATTTATTAAAGATCACCCATAAATATTTAGATTTAATTATTAATTTTATATTCATAAATATGTTAAAATTGAATCGATATACAATATAAATAAGGTGTGTTCGAGAGCAACGTACCGTGATTGTACATCCTTGATTACCGCCTCCTTGATCTGATTCACCAAGTTTGTTGCGTAATTAGCCGCGTGATTAGAAACAGCGGATATGACATCCTCGATCGTCATGGTCTTCGTCAAATAATCGAAGTGCAAGCTACAAAGTTCTCTATAAGAGTTTACACCGAGAGTAAGTTCGGCGACACCAACTCTTTCTTCTGTGTAAGTGGGGTCCATTATGGTGTTGCCACTGTGAAATTTACTTAGATTTCATATTACTCGCGCCATATGGACTACAAATTGCTGAATTTTATCGATATATTTTTCAAGTAAGAGAAGATCTGTTCGTATCTTGTGTATATAAATTTGACTTGCCCAACACCAACCTCTTGAAAGTTATGAAGGATATGCAGACCGGATAATGAAACAACGTCAACGGCAGAAAATCTTTCTCGGAAGCCGGATGTATGATGACTTCCTCGCCGGTCGACGTGACGTCCGGCCTATGGAAATGCATAAGGGCGGCGAGTGTTGCGATAGAGGCGCAATCCACCAGATTTCCATCGTGATTTATGATATTAACGTCGATTCTTAAATTCCACACCTAAATGAAGGAATTCATAAATACATAACAGGTGCTTTCCATTTACATCAAAACTCAGATAATTCTCACTTGTGACGTCGTTCTATCCTTTTTGGCAATTAATGAATAATAAAGACAGAATGACGTCACAAGTGAGAATTACCCGAGTTTTGATGTAAATGGAAAGCATCTAATATCTACATTGTTGTGTAATATTTAATGACGTCAAGCGTTCTCTAGTAACCTTCTTATCTGCTACAATACAGAGAGACTCCAGGTCTACACACTTTGAGTCCTTGAAACATTTCTCCAGCTGCCTACTGATCAGTATAGCCGCCTCGGACTGTCTACCGCTCTCGAAGTGTTGCGCCGCTAATGGAGTGAGTTCGACATTTATGCGTATCATGCCTTCGTTGGGACGAGACGTTTTTGGCTGCTGTATGTCGCACGATACCTGTGCTACTGCTCTGTAAAGGGATTTCTCTTCTCAATGTATATACTCACTTTTGCATACTTACTAAAGATAATCTGTATATGTCGTTAAATAAAATTCACCTTGTATGTCCAAGCGACACCATGCAACATCCCCAACTGGAGCCGAAGTAGATCTTCACCGAACGCGGTTCCAATAACTTTCGACCGTCCAACCTCTGAAATATAACAGATTTATTGTAAACATTATTATTACATATGCAACTCTATATGAAGAACGTAACTTTAAGCATATTCCAAAAATTTACATCGTTAAATAACCTTTAAATAATATAAATTATAATTGAACTTTTAATTAATAAATTTATAAGGAAAGTATGTAGCTACCGTTTCTTCCTCTATACATTTGTTTGTAAAATTTCGTTCGCAGTTAGTAAGAGGAGTCTCCTTCATCTTTCGAAAATTTCCTTTACAACAAGAAAGCACTGAAACTCGCGGTTTTACACGCGATAAATAATCTCCCGTTCGAAGTTTGTTTATGATAGCTTTATAAATAAACGTCACGTGCGAAACGAACCAAGAGTTTAAACAATGTAGACGGGCGGCATTGCTAGATCAATCAGAAATGGTCCTATGCTGAATTGTCCAATTGGCGTGGGCAATCGAGTACCATTCGATATCGGACATTCCATGCGATTGTTCGACTTCCCGGAGTTCCCGGCTGATTTCTATCGAATTTCGGAATCCGGAAGTGTTCGGAAAGGATACGTGCGGATGTCATCCGGTACATTCTCCGGTATATGTATCGCGGATCGCGTTACATCCGAAAATAAACATTCGGATTCCCGTTCCCCGTTAGATCTCTCGCGCTCATCGAGATACGAATTGGACTTGGACGTATGATCGAATGCGTGTCGCGCATATGGAGATGGAGTGAACGGCGGCTCCAGGTTCGAGTCCTCGAGAGAGAACGCAGTCGAGAGGAGTGCGTCCGATGTCGGCCGTCATTTCTGCCGCGAGGGTCTGAGCAGGTCTGAGGAACATTCATCGCGGTCGCAGGAAAAGCGACTCCGCTTGATCTCGTTCCGGACGAGCGCCGTAGCGCCGTGCGCGTCAGCGCGGAAAGAGAGAGGGGCGCGTCGCGCGAATCTCGCCCGCGCGAGATGACCTGCAGTTCTTCCCCGAGATCCACCCAGGTATTGGTTCGTTCGCGAGTTTCGTGCCACGGGGACGAGAGAGTTCTCAGACAGACAAATCTCGCTCAGGTTAGACGGACCTAGGTAGGTGAGGCCTGTGGGCGGGCGTGGAGGTTAGGAATGATCGCGATACGTGACGCAGCCCCGACGAGGAGAAGAGCCACGTAGTCCGCCGTGTCTCTCAGATCGCTTTCGTCCTGAGCGCTACTCGTCGCGACGCGACGTTCGGATTCGCCGGGTGAACGGGCGAGAATCGACGAGGGAGCATGTACACGTTCAAGCCGTTTGTGTTCACCAAGCACAGGGCGAACGGGCGGGAGCGGCCGAAGGCGCGGAGCGGCCACCGGATCGCGTGCGACCATCGGAATCTGTACTCGTACGGCGGATTCAATCCGTGCGTGGCCGACACCGACCCGGACATGCGCGACGACCGGACGTGGTACGCCAGCAAGCCGCTGTTCAAGGAGCTGTGGCGCTTCAACCTGGTCAGCGAGCGGTGGAAGCGGCTGCCCGGCCAGGAGAACATGCCGAACGAGCTGGCGTCGAACGCGGTGATACTGCGCGGCAATGCGCTGATGGTGTACGGCGGCACCGGCGTGCCCTTCGGCGAGAGCTGCAGCAATCAGCTGTACGTTTGCAACGTGGACGACGGCGTGATGAACGTCGTGCCCGCCACTGGCGAGCTACCTGAACCCCAGTATGGCCAGGTAATTGTTTTTGCTCCTGCTATTTCTCGCATGACTGGTTTACTGTTTTGATTTAGGATACAGGTACACTAAAGATTATAATGTCGATATATATGAGCGCTAGATCGATGATTTATTATTTCTTTCTGTTGCTTTAGATACATATTTATTGTTATTTATTTCTATGGACAGGCATTAGTATGTCACGGTTCCTATCTCTACACGGTCGGTGGTACTACTGGGTATGAATATACCTGTGATATTCACCGATTCGATCTAAGAAGAGGCGTCTGGGAAGTGGTGTACATTTGCTCGGGCAGGGACGAGTCAGAGCCACATGGAAGGTACAGGCATGAGCTTGCTTTTGATGGCAAAATGATTTATGTTTTGGGTGGTGGCACCTCGACAGAATCCTATGGCTTTTCGGTGAGTAAACGCATAAAGATTCTATTAAAAAGTACAAACTAGTATAACTGCTTTCATGTAATATATATATTGTTGTTATTATATTAATATGCTATAATAAAATGCATTGAGTACATAATAAATACATTTATAATAAATTCTTTCAGGAAATACCGGCGTTCGATTTGAAGACCAACAGTTGGAGGACTTTGAGCACGCACGGTGATACTGAAGAGACTATGGTGCCGGCGCCACGACGTTGTCACGGTTCCGTTCAGTACACGGACGAGAAGAGCGGCGTTACCTCGGTCGTTATATCGGGCGGTTACAACGGTGACTGGGTGTTCTCCGACGTTTGGCGGCTTGACCTCGGCACGCTGCAGTGGACGCGCCTGAGAGAGTGCATCCTACCCTGTCCAGTGTACTTTCACTCGGCTGCGCTGACTCCAGAGGGTCGCATGTATATATTCGGTGGTATAGTCAAAATGAACAACAAGGTTATTATCGTACTGTCACTGTAAACGGCGTGACATTCCGCAAATGTTTCATTCACGGTACTTTCGTCAATTTGTAATCGCGACAACTTTATCGTTACAGGTACAGAGAACAAATGCGGTTCACTCCGCTTGGCTAACAATTCCCAAATTGTCCGAGATCTGCTGGCAAGCGTTGAATTATTATTACCCGAACTTGAAGGATAGTTCACCGGACAAGCTGCTTCACATGGGGATACCATTAAAATTCGTACGAAGACTTGATTTCTACGACTGATGTGAACGATCAGTTTTTTCCTCGACACTACCGAATTTTCGAATCAGATGATTCTTGCGCTGCATGCACTTGAAAGCGTTTGGCCACGCTTCGATCATTCAATATTTCGATTCGCAACTTTTAATGCTAATTTTTTTTACAATTTCGTCTATTCTGTAGTAATGGTAATGATAAGAGTAATTTCACAATCGTTATTTATTACTATTTATTACATTTGTGACTAATAAGCGAGCTGTTTACGAAATAAGATTTTTCTCTTTCTCAAATTTGCGTTTTAATCCGACATTTAACATTTAAATTGCCAGATACGCTATTTTTCTGATATTAACAGCAACTGATTAAGAAAGATTAAAAAAGAATGTACAAATATAAGAGTGATTAAAAAAATTATAACATGTAAAGAGTTACGTACCTAAGGATATAGTTCATTATTAGTATATTTAATGTTGTGTACAGTATATTCATTCTGCCTTTTCTCTCTCTCTAACGCTGTACATGATATATATAATTATATTTACTTATATTCGTTTCTTTACGGATGTTAGAATTAGTAGAGATCATCGACTCACACTGCGCGACGATGAGATATATTTCTAAATGTTTAAATAACGACGAGCGCAAATAATATTGAGGATATGGTGTTACTAAATGTGTTTTGTCTCAAAGAGATGTTAAATGTAATATTTGTCCGCGGTGCCTATTAATTAAAGCGATGCTCGCGAAGCTGCTCATTCGAATCAAAAACCTCGAGGGTCTTAGAGCTGCGGCATAAACAATCTTCATTATTCTTTTCCTTAACGCGTTACATTTTACGTAACAAAAAAAGACATACTTGAAGCAAAATCCAGCATGAAAATCTGATTGTTTGTGCTATATATATATATATATATATATATATATATATATATCTGATTGATTTATTTCTATTTCTATCAATGTAGATTAATTTTAATCTCGATTTAACTTACTTTTTATCCTTTTTCAGTTTTAAAAATTAGAAGAAGATAAAAAATAAACCGAAAGTACATTCGTAATTCGCCAACGATATAATAAACATTAGACGTTCATTTCAACGACTGCAATTGACAAATAATCATCGTGACGATCCGATCGATTGGTTTTGGTTCTCGTCGTCAAGACGCGTTAAATAATCTTTGATACTTATATATAAGCATCTCATATTTAAAATAATTTAAATTAAATTAAACTATTAAATTTATTGCGAAAAATATTACCTCAGCCAGGGTTCAAACCTGGAACTTCCCTCATTCCGTGTAGGGCGTCGTACCAATTCGACCACTGAGGCATGTGGTAATATTTATCGCAATGACACACTAAACAATAATAAGATGGAGACACCGATATTTAAGTCGCGGTGTATAATAAACCGAAAGTACATTTGTAATTCGCCAACGATATAATAAACTATAGACGTTCATTTCATCGACTGCAATTGGCAAATAATCATCGTGACGATTCGACCATTGTCGAATAAATTTAATAATTTAATTTAATTTAAATTATTTTAAATATGAGATGTTTATATATAAGTATCAAAGATTATTAACGTCTTGACGACGAGGACCAAAACCAATGGTCGAATCGTCACGATGATTATTTGCCAATTGCAGTCGATGAAATAAACGTCTAATGATAAAAAATAAGTTAAATCGAGATTAAAGTTAAAAATGTAGTTAAAGGTAGAAATGGACATTAATTCGCTTGCCGTCTCCAC
Organism: Temnothorax rugatulus; assembly: GCA_035220575.1. Taxonomy (NCBI): domain Eukaryota; kingdom Metazoa; phylum Arthropoda; class Insecta; order Hymenoptera; family Formicidae; genus Temnothorax; species Temnothorax rugatulus. The sequence goes on along the minus strand of JASTWL010000189.1, from coordinate 202,029 downwards.
TTCCTCGATTTTTTTTTTTTTTTTTTTTTTTGATAGATATTTGGGATATTAGTTTCACACTTTTAACTCGATCGATTTCTCCTTTTTAAATAGGCGTCATGTACTTTTTATTTTTTGTATCGCTTTTTTTCCCTTCGAATCATTTTACTTTTTTTTAAACAAATGTCATTATTTTGTATGTCATATTTTGTTTATTAAGAGATATTAAGCCCCCGTACGCGACTTCAGACTTTAATTGCTCGAATATAGAATTAAGCTGGACGGATGAACGACCCTCTAATTATTCTGAGCAGTATATCATGCATCGTAATTACGCAGTAGATTCTCGGTGCTGTTTATTAAGACGTATTAGCTGTACATTAACTGATATTCACTATATATATATATATATATATATATATATATATATATATATATATATATAAATAATTGTAAATACAAAAATGAAAAAGAGGAATACAGAACAATCGAATCTTCCGATTTAAGTGATTTTATTTCACGAATTCCCACATTATGAAGAAAATATTCCCTAATCCTGGTAAAGAAAGTGTCGTCAAGAGATTTCAAAAAATTGTATAAGTGACAACGATTAATCTAGTTTAAAGATGAGAAAAAGATAATCGAGACTCTCCAACATCTGGATCGGTTTTAATTATTAAGGTTTAATCAGAATAAAAGTCTCTTTCTCAGAAAATCGAGGTAACTTGATTCTTATCGATTGCGTTATATTATCACGTTACATTCTGTTATTGTCATTTAAGAGAGTAAAATAAAAGAAAATATATTTGCGGAATATATATATATATATATTATTGCGAGATATTAATTCAAACGTAATATTTTAATATTTTAAAATTCATCGTGTGGTTTTTTAGTAAACCGGAGAAAAAGAAGGGGGAAACCGTGTAAAAAAAAAGTGTTTCACGTATCTCTCAGATCTATTTCGCGCTCTCGGGAGGAAGATAAAATAGGGAAAACTCAGCGGAGCGTGTTATCTGTACCAAGGACATTGTTATTATTGCGGTCGCGCGAACGGAGGCGATAAAGAGACGCCTGTTGCTTTTTTTCCATCGAGGTATTTTCCAAAGTTTGAACGGCCGCGGCGTGGGGACGCCGAGTGAAATATATAAGGACGTCGGCCGTTACGAGCGGATCTTTTCGCGATCTCGCGGGAGGAAATCGTTGAATCGCAAAAGTGTTTCCGGTCTCTCGTAAACGTATGGAATCATAAACGTGGAAGACAATTTTGGTAAGTACAATCTCAAGAACTTAAAGAGTCATAGATTGGTGATTCATTGACAGATCTTATATATTTAAGATCGTCTTAAGTTTATCTTTAGATGCTGTACGATTCGTTCCATTGAGTATCTAAAGATGAACTTAAGTGATCTTTAAGTAATGTCATCATGAGTATTATGTTCTATCCGGGACGCCAAGCCGACCGAGATATTAATTTTTGTACATTTTTGTCCAATCACGATGTATTTTCCAATCCCGATGAAAAAATTTCTTATATTTTCTCAAAAATTCTCAAAGAATTTTTCATACTTTAGATTTGTAAAAAATTCTGAAAAAGATGTTGACTTTCTCAGAAATAATTGGACGAGGATTTTCGAAATATTTCAGTATCTGTATATATATGAAAATTTCTGATAAGTTGGACGAATTTTCTCATATTTATTTAGATTTTTATAAAGATGTGTCGGCGAGAGAAAAATCTGAATGATTCTGAGAAAGTTTTAAAATCATCATAAAATTCTTTAATAATAACATAAAAAATTCAGAGACATTTTCCCACCGGGGAATTTATCTCAAATAGAGTAATTATAAAGGCATTTTTGAATATTTCAAAAATGTCGAATTAACGTCCCTTAGAGACAAATCTCTACGCTAAACCCAATTGCACAAACGTAAAGCGACAAACGGGAAGCCGGATAGCTCCGTATAGCTTTCGCTACTCCGAATTTGAATTTGGCGCGGAAGTCCGCCGTCGGGTCCCGGTTCCGGTGGTGCCCGTCGCTTCCGGTTCCGCCGCGCGTGACTTCGTGCCGACACTGCCGACAGTGCCGACACACACTCGCGCGACGACCAGCTGCGCAGCTCTCTCGCCGCTTCGGGGACGACGGGGACAACTTCAGATGCTTCCGAACCACGGAACGGGACGGACGCGCGCGTTTGTCGGTGTCGAGTCGTGGGTCCGCGCGGTATCGTGTTCCTTTTTCCCCTCCTTCGCTCCCCCCGTTCCCTTCGCTCCGAGAAAAGAGACTGACACCCCGGCGGTGAGGGCAGACACCCCGCGAATACATTCGATTGAGTGACTCGCGCGCGCCTTCGAGGCCCACCTTCAATCGTTCGTCGTTCCTCTCGTCGTCGTTTTTTTTTCCCCTCCCTCCTTCCCCCCCCCCCCACCTCCCTCATGCGTCGTCCGAGCACGCGGTCGAGCACGCGCCGACCCGAGATGCGCCACCAGGTATTTATGTAGTACCGACCACCGCCGCCTTCGAGCGTCGCACACCCGCCACCCCCCGTCGCATCGGAAGGGTGGAAACAACCACCCCGGCATCCCCCGAGGAAGTCTCGTCGCCGTCGTCGTCGCCGTCGCCGTCGGGCAGCGTGAGTGAGAAGGCGAGGAAGAAGGAGAGAGAGAGATTCCGATTCCGGATTCGGGAACGGAAGTGGAGCCGACGACGATGGATCAGAAACGCGTGTACAAGTTGGTGCTGACCGGAGGTACGTAACGTAACCACAGGGGGGTGGGGTACAGGCCGGAGTAGACGGTACCGTGGATCGCGGACTCCGTTCCGGGAGTCCGACTCGCCACTGAAATCTCCGCTAATTACCTCGCGACGTCGCGAGCGAGGACGAGCACGTCTGCGAGAGCGAGCACGCGGAGTCTCTCATTGATTTCTTTTTTTTCCCCCCCTCGGAATTTGCATACCCGAAGACGCAGACCGTCGCTCGCTCTCTCTCTCGCGCGCGCGCGCCAGATCTTGAAATAATTCGAGCGAGTAATTGGAGTTTTTTATACGGGGAGATGTATAAAGTATCGGAGCTACGGAGCAAAGCTCTCGACAATGACACCGCATATTACCTTGGGCTATTTTACATATTTGTCTCCTCGGTCTATTTTGAAACCTAAAATGCGCTCGTGCGCGCACATTTTCAGCCGAGTGTCCGATTCCTTATTTCTCGTCCGTCTCGCATCGGTCCGTTGGCTTTTGCAAAAACTTCCGGCCGCCGCTGTGTCACTTTGCAACGTATATTCGTGCATTTCGATGGAATCGAGCGTTCCGTTGAATCGCGCTGCTAACCATCTGCGCTACTTACGTCATGGATAAACACGTGGGAAAACTGCGCGATTGAGAATTTCTGACGCTTCACCGATCGTGAGAATCGTCCTTCCGGGTGGAGCCTCGAAATTCGCGGGATCGGAAGAAAATAATATTAATAAATCGGCGTTAATAAATCGCGATAAAATGGAGTAAAATAAAATGAGAAATCTTGGAAGATGCGCGAGTTTTTGGCGAAGCACGTGCTTCGTTCTTAACTTCTCGAGTTGTTTTTGCAGCCGCGCCAAGTTCTTCAGGTAGTCTCCGTTTTTTAACGCGACGCGCACACGCGTTCTGCTCCTTTTCGCTTTCTTTTTTATCTTTTTAAATCTCCTCGTTCCGAGAACGATCGCTCGCGGCTCGTAATTTCGCGCGGACAACGCGGGAATAGAACGCGCGAAGACTTTTTCGCATCGAGAGACGTTTTTCTCCCGAGCCGGCCGGTGTGACGGCGGCAGCGCACGTGGGACGCGGACCGCTCGCGTTTTCTCTCGCTCGCTGGATCAAGTAAATAACGAGCAGGGTCGGGAGATCTCCCACGGTCGAGAAAAGGAAGAAGGAGACGGGAAGCGTGCTTAATTGCCGGCGCTCGTCCGTGTAGAGTCAGCACCATCGTTTTCAATGTATAATTGAAATATGATTCAATATAATGCAATGAAGTTCTGGCGTCTTTCCAGAGAATTCTGGACACGTTTCAGGGAAGGTTCTGACGATGAGGTGCGAAGAAACGGAGATTCCAAAGTACAGAGTGCCTATACTTTACTCTTCTCGTTACGGAAATGGGTCATAAATTCGTTTCAGGGTTGATTAGGGTCCTGTACCTTTCGACAGAACGAGATATCCGTCGGAAATTCTTGAAAGAAAGGATCTCCGGATTAGGGTAGAAAGAATTTTCAACAATAACAATACAAAGCAAGTACGCCATATTTTTAGAAATCCCTGTTTCTTCACGCTTAATTATCGGAATTCTTCTCGAAACTGTCGAGAGCTTTTCGGGGCTAGCGTAGAGAAGAGATACGGCGATATAGGAACGCAGGTAGTATCGCAAATTCCGTTCGTTACATCGAAGTTTGCAAATGGGGGACATCGAACTCGGCGGGGTTCATCTCGTTCGTGCGGCTATAGGCCCGTTCGTTTTCGCTGCACTTCTGAACTAGTGCAATAAGTTAGAATGAAAGAAAATATATTTGTTTCATTCTAACTTATTGCACTATGTTGCACCAGTTCAGCTAGTGCAGCTAAAAGAAACAGACGGTATGACGCAGAGCGTCGCACTGTCTCTCGCCTCCCTCGCAACCGCAACGTTTTGCAACGTTCGTTATCGTGGCCACGCGCGGATGCCGATCGATTCCACGCGCCACGCAGGGACACCGAGGGACACGCGGCCACAGCTGTACCGGGTGACCCGGGAGAAGGGTGTCTCGCGGAGAACGGGTCTTCGTTCGCATGAATTTTCACCTATCCTCGACCGTACGGACGAATCTTTATCCCCTACTCCTTACTCGTTTTATTTTTCTTTTTTTGTTTACTTGCGTTAGTCGCATTATTTCTTTGTTGCCCGCCGAGTTGCCCACTTGAATTGCCGGCGTCACCCGTATGAATTTATCGGCGATAGCCGATGTTGAATGTAAAACAATACAAAGTACCGGGTGCACGCTTCTCACAATCAGACATTTCTCAGACAGACGCCCGCGTCTCACATGAGTCACGGCTATTTTTTCCCCTCGGCCCCGATAAGCGATATTTTCTTATACGTTTGTTTTCGTCATTTCAGATAGATAAGAACCGGAAATTATTCGAATTAGTTCAGCAGATAGTGTGAACGACACGACAGATAGCCTTGTCGGTTTATCGTTGAGAACGCCTTATCTTTTGGCGGACGGCGAAAATTATCTCCGACAACCTGATGCTTTACGACGTAGCGAGAATATGCGAGACGCAGAAGAACGGTTGAAAAATTTGACTTCGACGAAGGAACGCAGAAGAATCTGAGTTGCTTACGAATATACAGGGAAACCTTGAAAATTGCGAAAGCAACGTGCTTCTCTTTATTTCGCCCGGAAATTTAATTTTCACGCGATCGCGAGGGTCCGCACAGCAATGCGTCCAAGAAAAACAGAGGAAAATAAGATATTCTTTTCCTGAAGATGCTGAGCTTTATTTAGGCATCAATACGGTTCGAACGAGACCTCCCGAGCTTCGTGAAAGACAGGAAAATCACAGCAAAGAAAATCTTACAGGAGAGGAAGTATTCTTCTAAAAAATAGTCTAAAAAATAACGTTATATTGTTTTTCATCGCTCGAAGGAACGAATTTCATTGTATTTTTTATGGGAGGAGCGTAGAGGCTCAAGTTCTGTCCTGTATTGTTTTGGGATAAGGGTGGACGTTGATGGATTAGATTAGATTAGATACTTCAGAGGGGAGAAGCCCGGGAAAAAGACCGGAATTCTTTTAGATGCTGAGTCGCGGCGCGATACTGCATACTTTATTTTAGGATCAGGTCACGCGACAGGCTCAAAATTCGCTGCCGTCCCGATATGCATAACGAGCACGATTTATAACGTCGCGACGAGTTAATAGCCGTGCCGACGCGCACCAATTGCGATCAATTTGACTTTTATTGGTGTCTGCCTTCTCATATGCTTCGTCATTTATTTTATGTAACGAAAAACAAGCCCAGGAGAAGACGTATAATATCGCGAAGTAAAAGGTTTCACGCGCGCAAGAAACGATTCGCACGTGTGGATCTTGCGCGAAATTTTTTCGAGGAATCTCGGAGCGGCCGGTGTCTAACCACGTGTTCTCGTGATTGCAGGACCATGCGGCGGCAAGACAACCGGGCAGGCCAGGCTGTGCACCTTCTTCGAGAACATGGGCTGGAAGGTAGGTAGAACCCTTTGAGCCTTAAGGAACAAAAAACTTTCCGCGAGAGAAAGAAAAAGAAAACGGAGATCTTCGTTGCGAGAGTTTTCTCCCCCTCCCCCCTGACTGACCTTTTGGTTTTCTCTCCGAGCGACGCTCGCTCGATGCCACGATTAGATTCGATTCGACAGACGCCGTACAGTATACCTTAACGGGCTTAACGTAAGGGTAGTTTCGTTATTATTGACGGTATAGCCGGGAGAAGGGGATGATTGTTCATTCGGCATAGAGTCTACCGTACGTACTACTTGCAGAACGTCGTTCGATTGTCGCGTGCTATACGATAATTCGAGTCAAGGATAACGGATTTATGGCATACTCTAGCTTTTTACGTAGCTCGTCTCTCTCTCTCTCTCTTTCTGGAGCGAGATTCTACCTTGCAGTAAGTCGCAGTAGTCGCACAGTGAGTCGTAATTTCGTGTAGAGGTTGATTTTATCAACCTCGAAGATATCAGCTCGTTCGAGCTTTGCGGAACGTATTTCAATCGATTCGAGTCTTTCTTAAAGAAAAAGAAGAAGGGAAATATTATTATTATGCAATGATCAGCAATGATCTTTAAATTGTTCCAATTAAATGTTACAAATTTGTCGCGATTTGAGGCTTGTATAGCCGAGCAGAGATTTTTTCGAAAAGAGACGCGATCTAGTTTCGGGGGGCTCTTACCCTTCGTTTTGGATTCGATAGAGCGGTGGTTGTCTTCTTTTTCAGGTGTTCCGTGTCCCCGAGACAGCGACCGTGCTGCTCAGGTATGCAATTATACGATCACAAGTTTACAAAGAAAAAAAAAAAAGGAAAATAAATGAAAAGCGAGAGAGAAAAAAAAGAGAGAAGTTGGAACGAGAGTCACCCTTGGACGAGTACGGTTTTCTTTCGAATTAACCCTGGAATGCCCTGACGAATGTGAAGCGTCTGAAGAACAAAAATAGATCGAGAGATAATCAATTTGGAAAATTTGTCGAAATTTACAGGAAATACGAGGATAACAGGAAAGTTATCTCGCAAACCCTCGTGCGTATGCGTGTGCTTTACGCATTGCAGGGTTAAAAGAAGTTCTTGAGGAATGAAATAAAGCCGTTCGAGTCCTCGTTCCCCTCGCCTCTCGTTCGAGTCAAGATTGTGTCGCGAAGGAAAAAAAAAAAAAAAAAAAAAAAATTCGCGAAACAGACTCCGCGGAGTAAATATTAAATGAGCAATGAACAATTTGCATTTGCGTCGCAAAAGCTACGCAAAAAAACTTCAAGATCGCTCCATCGGGTGTGGCTGGAAAATTTATTATAAGTTTGTACATTGATTCCATTGATTTCATTTCCGGGAGAAAACGGTATAGTATTGTAGCATTCGACAGTGTGACGTTTGAAGGCGATTTATTTATATTAAGATGGTCCGCGTGTAACGATAAGCTTCCTTCAATTGCCGCTGCGGTTGCAGCTGCGAGATATTTAAGACCGTTCCAGCGTCGCAATTGCGTTGTAAAATACGTTCGATTAAACTCAATTAATTAAACGCTCGTATTGTAGCGCGTGCCTCACGCAATTGTCTCATATCTGCTGTCTGCTTTCTTTCCATTTCAGTGGCGGCATCAAGTTTACAGACCTGAACGCGGAGGAGGGTAAGTTTGCTGATTAATATCATTTTCATACACTCCCTTTCACCCCCACGTTTCTCTTCACACCCACGTGCTCTTTCGATTCTTGACAGCGTATCCCAAAACGTGAAAATTTTCCAATAATGTAGACACGCAGGGAAATTAGCACAGGAACGATCTCTCCGATCCCCGCGACGCGAATCAGGCCGCAGCTGCAGTAATTGACGTAATTAATTAGAGAAGCGTCGAACTGTCTGTCTCGACAGCTCTGGGATTCGTTCGTCCGGCCGTGATGGAAATTACACGGATTAACTGTCGGGAACCCGTGTTGTTCCTTTTTTTCCCCTCTTTTCCGAAACAAACCCCCCCAGGGAAGGCGGGTGCGAGAACATTATTTCGCGCCGACCTTGGAAGTCGCGACTTGGATGCATTGCCCCGGTAGCACGACGGATTGCGTCAACCAGCGCAATCGCGACGTGAGAACAAACGCGGACGGAAAAATCCCAAGCTTTGCAGTGCGGGGAGAGACAGCAAAAGAGACAGAGAGAGAGAGGAAAAAAAGACTTCGTATCTGGATGACGGCAAAAAAAAAGGATAAAGGAAACCAGTTCGACCTGTTGTCGCGTATGAAACGTCGGATCCTTGAAAGCTTCGCCACGGATCTCACCGGTGAAGTTTAAGTTCGGGCATGTCTCTCCCAGACATGTCCGAAATCGGGACGTAAGACGTCTTTTAGATATCATATCGTAAGACGTCTTATGTCCCGATTTCGAACATGCTGTCGGCGTCTCGTTGCGCCCGGAACGGCTGCTGAACGTCGTTTGACGAGACGTGCGCGATGGAGCTTACTTTCGTTACAACACAGCCCGATTGCATAACGATAAAAATTTCTTGGCCTATGCTGAGCTTGGCCTTTCGTTCTATATCATGTATCGCGGGGGACTTTGTCCGATCGTTAGGCGAAATTTCATTATCGCCCTGTCGGTTTTATTTACGCCTCGCGGCCGCGTCAATTGGTCCACGTACCGATTCTATTTTTAAAATCTCTTGCACCATATTATTTCTCCCGCAAATATAACTCTTCGTACTTCGCGCGAAACGTATTGTGCGCACTCGACCGAGCTATCGGTACGTTTTCAGGGACGTTTCTCTCTGTCTTTCTTTTATTTCTTTTAATTCTTAAAACGTCCCACCTGGCAGCGTATATGTCGAGGTTGAACTGAAAAGTTTTGCTGCAGTGTCGAGATAAGATAATAATTTTGCTACGTCGGTGGTCATCGAAACGCTCGTTCGCCCTTACGTAAGGCGAGCATGCGACTTTAATCAGCTCGCCCTTGAACGGAAACGAACGAACGCGAATGTCGGGCTTCCCCCCCGCTTACGGTTTTTGCGCATACGTTTTATCATCCGTCGCAAATATACCGTGCTCCGAATCTCTTATACAATTTTTGCACGAGCTATAACGCTCCTGCCGAGTAAACGTCTCACAATTGAGCGCGAGATAATTTATCACGTTAAAGTGGCGCGATTCTTTCAGTCGAAGCGTGTGACAATGTTTGCAAAATGTTTGCAAAACATCTCGCAAAAATCTTGCGATTTCTCGAGCATTGCGGAAATATAAAAAAATGAGAGAATCGTAAGATTTTACTTTATGCTCATTCGCCTGCGCTTCGTACTTGAAATTTCATTGCGATGATTTGGCGTTCTTGAGAAGTTCTAGGAGCTTAAATTTGTCAACTTGATTCGCCATGGAACGTAATTAATTGGAAACAAATGTCGTTTTGATGTTTGCGACGAGCCAAGGACTAAAGCTAAAAACGTCACGGATTATTACCGCCTTTATATCTCTATCCATTTGTCACTCGGCTATTTTCTCGCGAAGGCACATTCGTCAGTTGGAAAAGAAAAACTGACGTTTGTGAAACTTGAGCGCGGTAATCCGATTACTTGCTTCTCATCGTCGACGATATTAGATCCTTGACATTAGCCCGTTATGTTTGTCCAAGAAGAAGCAGTTTCGTTTAATTTCGTTAGAAAAAAGAAAAAGATTGAACTATACAGAAAGGAATGGGGAATAATCGAAGAATCCCAAACTTCGTAAATTCGTATCTTCGTTCAGTAAGGGCTCCTTTCATCAGTTCCTCTCGACTCGTCTTTTTTCCTTCGCGATTCGATCATCGGGCACAAAAGCGTGATATTCTTTTCAACTCCGAATCCCAACGTGAGGCCAAGATCAAGGTTGATTCTAGCGGAGAATCCGTGTCCTTCGCATCACGCGAAATCCTCGCGTCTAATAGATCGTAGGAGCGAGGCTTCCCGCAAAGACGAGGCGAGATGGCCGGAGATCCTGGAGGTCGATTCCGGCGTGGGTGAGTCCGAGTTATCGCGCTAGAGTGTGGATCTGAGACACGATGAAAATACCGGTGTAAGACGCACAAGGAAATCAGCGATTGGTCCGAAAACATTTTAGATTTTTTTTAATCGATTTCTACCTTCTATTATTCTAATTTTCTACCGTGTCGCTTTTATCTTCAGCGCCTAGTAAATTGCATAGGAATTTATTTTATATTATTATATATTTTTATATATTTATATAACTTATATAAATATTTATATAATATAATATAATAATATATCATTCTTGATTCTTCCTAAAGAAATAAACGATTTAATTCTCTTCGAAGAATTGCAGGATAAAGATTATCTAACTGATGTTATGAAATAGATATTGATCTAATGAAACGGAAGGCAAAACAGATTTCCAAGCTCGCGAAATAATCTCCGACCATCTCCGCGACTAAAGTAAAATTAAAGAACTTCTCAATCTGTGATCGGAATTTTGTAACTTTGTGAAATGACTACCTTCTTTCAATTTGCTGATTAATAAGTCTTCTTTACCAGTCAATTGGGTACACTTTTTCGTGCTATCCAGTAGGCGTAGGAGCTTATTTTATCCCTTAGCCGCATCTTCCCGCTTATCGATCGCTCCTCGTAGTCTCGCCCTGCGTGTCAACGCGGTATTATGTATTTTATTCCTTATTTCTTACATTTTTATCTTTACACTTCATTGTGTCTCGGCCTTGGAATGCAAGGCACTCTAGAATTCTCTCGCCGACGAGAGACGAATCCTCGCGCATTTCCTCGTCCTGAAATAAATCGAATCTCCTCTCGTCAATCAACTGTGGAATAAAAATATCCCAGATACATCTTTTTCTACCTCTTTCAAAATTATTGGCAAAATAATGTATACAAAATCATGGATCTTAAATATTAAAGAAATTGATAAAAAATTCGCGAATCTTGTTTTTTCTTTTCATGTCACTGGAACGAACGAGGATCGTCCGCCCGTCTCGCTAGGATCTCGCTTGAAAAGGGCTTTAATACGAGATGTCTTTCAGATAACTCGATTAGTATACTCGCTATCATTCTAAAAATACCGCTCCTAAGAAAGTTTATCGAGCTAGACGCATTTAGGGCTTTCTTCCTTAGAGCCTCAGGCTCCCTTTATCGTGATAAATGACGCGATTATTCAGGCTAGGCGCTTCAAGTATCGCCGAGGTCCACGTGCAGATCGATCCTACCCCAGCAACACCTCGAAACGACCGAGCAAGAACATTCGTTGTGTAATACCGCATTTGCTTTCATACGTGTGTTGCAGCATTCAAATTTCAGGAAAATCTTTTGCGCACGATGATACAAATCGAGAACACGTTCTTTCAACTGGGTGAGAGCTGTTCGAGGAATTGCCTGATCATCTGTGATCGCGGTGCGATGGACGCCTCCGCCTGTTAGTACAAACTCTGAAAACAATAGAATTTGTTTAGGATTTTTTCCGGTGACGTAAAGATTAATTGGAGTAATTTTTCACAGTTATTTCGAAAGATAAGTGGGAGCTCATGATGGCCTCAAACGGATGGAACAACGTCGAACTAAGAGACAACAGGTGAGACAAATGAAGGATACAAGAAAGCTCGTAAAGTCGATACTCGCCCTTGTCTTCGGGATAATCTATTTTTTAAAAACTAATTACAATTAGTAAATTACCTAATGGAAAAGGCTAACAGTATACCGGCTCTAAGACCTTTTTCATTAGGTGATTTATTAATCGTATGAGCCTCTTTGTATATAATAACTAATAAATTAATCTTCTCATACTCTTTCATTTTTAGTAGTATTTACTGCTATTAGTCTTATAGTCTAATGGTGTTTAATTTAATATTTTATTTACCAGTAAACTCCCGTTTTCTCTCTCGTGTTGACCAGATATAACCAGATCATCCACATGGTTTCGGCCGCGAACGGCGCTGAGGAGTTCTACTCCACGGAGGAACACGCGTGTCGTTCCGAGGGTGTCGAACTTGCTCGGGAGCTGGATTACAAAGCCGCGGCTTCCTGGGTGGGCCACCCATACTTCGACGTTATCGACAACTCGCAGGATTTCGAGTCTAAAATCTGCCGGATGATCGAGTGCGTGTGCCAGAAACTGGGCATCGACACCGGCGACCGGTTGCGCGCCAGCAGTCGCAAGGTCAAGTTCCTCGTGAAGGCGCCGTTGCCGGCGGACAGCGAGTTCCCGCCTTTCCAGGACTTCGACGTCGTGCATAATTACCTCCAAAGCAACAATCCCAAGATGCAGGCCCGTCTACGCAAACGCGGCCAGAAAGGTGAATCACCGTGCAAACAACGAAAAGCTCTCCTCTTTTGCGACCCAATTAACCATTTAAAGCAATATTATCACTTGACAGGGAAAATTAACTTGTATTTATTTATTATTATTATAAAAAAATTCGATAATTCATTTAAAGTGTTTAAAGTAAGTTAACGGTGCATCGGTTATCGTCATATTTTGTTTTCCTACGTCCGAACGACGGATTCGAGCGACGATACAATTTGAATTTTCTATTCTTTAAGGTCACTGGTCATATATCCACACGATTCGCCGACCGAAGATGTGCGGCCAAGTGATCGAGGTGAAGACCCAACTGACGCACCGAGACTACCTGAACATGTTGGCCCAGCGCGACGATTCGCACTTCACTATCTTCAAGCGTCGCCGTTGCTTTCTCATCAACAATCAGTATTTCCAGTTAGACATATACAGAGAACCGGCGCATCCCAGGTAACAGCCCAGTATTCCCACGATTAAATGAACTAAAATGTTGAAACTCTATCTATCTTCGATATCGAAAAGTCGATTTCTATATTTATCAAAAAATAAATAAAAAGTAAACTTAGTGAAAAATGAATCCAAGACATCTTGTACGATTGGTTTTTCTATGCTTGGCGATAATGTTTGCATGCAAAATATATCTTGAGAAATAATTTCGTATAAATAGTTCGATTATAATTAACTTCAAGATTCAGATTATTTAGTAAAAAAATTAATATTAAAACAGACTCTTTCGCTTCCACTAGTAAGATCCTTTACTTCACTCTTACGTATATATTTATTCATCGTAAGAGAGGGAAGGACATTGTGTTACTCTAAATGTAACTTTGTGCGCACTTTACAGATGTCGAGGCTTGATGTTACTCGAGACCTACACGGCGTTGACGGGTGACGAGTTAAAAAACATTCTGCCTCAATTCCTGACGATTGAGAAGGAGGTCACCGGCAATCCGGATTATAGCATGTTCAATCTCAGCTTACGCGAAGAATGGAATAGCACCAATAAATACTGCCACGGTACTGATTGGTATATTTAAATCCTGCAACTGTAAGGATATCTATGTTTTTGTTACATAAGCGCATTCATCTTACATATTTTTTTTCTCTTCTATCTCGCGGACTAGAAAAGTTTTACTTATATAAGCGTAGTTTTACGTATAAGCGTAGAGAAACGTAGCTCGATGATTCAAACTTTTTCGGCCATTCGAGCTTCACGTATTTCAACCGTGCTAAATAATAGATTATCTGAGGTGACTAATGATAGAAACCGCTATATTAGAACGCGAACGATCTAACGCTCGACATTCCATTTTGCAGGCATCATGCAATTGGCAGAGAGTCAAAGTGCCCCGATCTCGAAGAGTCTAACGACCGAAGTGCAAAGTAATGGACTCGATTTCAAAACCAGCAGCGCATTGGGTTCGATTACAAACCGTCAGCAAGCGATCGTCAAGAAGAGCATCCAAAACGGTCTGACGAACGGTAAAGCGACGTTCGCCGAGCGATGTAAAATGAACGGCGACGGCCAAGAGCTGGAAGTTCGCAATTCGACCATGAGGCCGGACGAGAGTTTGCGAGAGTTAAAGGTCGATAAACCGCAGAAGAACGGATTTGATTAATAGATTCTAATGCGGAAAATTGAGTAACAGTAAAGTCTTTTAATAATAAGCGATTCGCGAATATTCCGAGCTGTAGCACAGGGACTTAACGTTATCAGTGTCGGCGCGAATTATCTGAATTAATATTGAATGAACTACTAGTGCGATAGTCTTCTATATAAAATTTCACAGATAATATCTATTTTTTAATCAAACTTGCGTGTCGTACTTAAGGAACTTTTATGAAGGGTCTTATGGTCAGTTTCGTCAACGTCGATTAAACTTGGATCAGAATCAAGATCCAGTGTAAATCTTTTGAAAATTTACGACGAAATTTCAGAAAGTCTCAAGATATCTAAAAAATTTTTGAATAATAAATTTTCATTCTCTCAACATTTTCTTACAATTTTAAAAAATTCCTAATATTTTAATGAAATATTTGGAGGGAAATATCGATTATATATACATATATATATAAAATTGTCACTTTCGTCAAATGCTCGTGTGATATTTAATATCGATTTCTGGTAAAAAAATTTAAGTTTTACCAGATTCACCGTAACTTATCACTCCTTTTTAAATTTCCACATGAAAGAAGAGAAGAAATGAGCCAAAGAGATAAGTTAGAGATGAATTGAACAAGAGCTAAAGTTACGCGACATTGATGAAACGAGGTCCTAGCAAGTTTTCAATACAGCTTCACTAAATGAGCGATGTGCATTGATGCATCAAGTGTTTGTACTTCACTTTACTTTAGTCCAGTTTTACTCTTTATATGCCTCAAGTATTGTCTAACAACTATCGAAAGCTCGAGAGAACGATTGTGATAGAGAAATGCGCGTATCGTATTGCGAGAAATCGACGTTTGGAAATGCGGTTCTCAAGAAGAATGAGAAATATCGACGCATTTTAAGACAGCAACGTTATCGGGCCACACACCGTAAGAAACGGTTGAAAAATTCTCTTGAGACTATCGCAAAATCTTTTGGGAATCTTTAAGGAATTCAAATGTGTTAAATATCTCTGTAATGTACTTAATGTCAAAAAAAGATCACAAAGGACGTTAAAAATTTATGTTCCGACGATATTGTAGTATTTTGCGATACATAGGTGATACAGTAATGCAATATCGAAGTTACAGGTTTTAAAGTGAGCTATCAGATCTCAAGCACTTGTATAAATTTTTATGTACACCAGAAAAAATTGATATTAAAATATTTCGTAAAATCCTTGAAGCACGAATTTTACGCAGATATACAATCGTGTGATTATTTTTTATTTTTTAATTAAAACCGGATGTTGTAACTGTGAAAAATGCTTGGAAATTTGCTTGATCGCGAAATAATTGTTTATGTAATTGGAGAAAAGAATTGAAACTTATATATGAATATAACTTATATAAAGTTATATATGAATATAACTTTTTAATGATGTTATTACTCGAACTATTGCTTTTAAAGTTTTCCAATATATATATTTATATCTCTTTATCTTTTGAAAATTAAATTTTTTCAGATTTCAATTTTTATAGGATAATTGAATTATAAAGTTCCTGACTTTAAGGATTGAAGATAGTACAAGGCTATATTCGAAATATTTTCGAGCAATTAATGCGAATTTATTCTCCCTTTTATCGTCGGGCAAGCCAAAGTTTTCTCATTTTTTATAGAGTATTCTCAAGTTTTCTGAGATTTGTACATATTTCTTTAGCATGTAGGAATTTCTAATTTTTTAGATCTCGAGAAATTATAATCTGATAACTCACTCGAAAAATATGGCAATGGCGTAAAATAGCCTGTTGTTGCAATCACGGCGAACTCTTAACGATCGAATATATCAGTACTTAATAGGTGCTTGCCTATAGAAGTAATTAAGTTAATTGTATATAATGTGGCGCAATTATTTTTGTCGAATCTACCCATTTCTGTGATTAATTGTAATATGTGTTGTCGATGTAATCGCGAGAGATCTCACTGACAGAGACGAGAGATTTGCTGAAAAAAAAAAAAAGATTACGAGAGATAAGTATGATTAAGAGATAATGATAGAAAAGTGATTTGCGAGATCTTATATTTTGCTCGTGACCCTAAAACTTGATGGTGAATTTTGCGATGACGCTTACCCTCACGTGTCGCTTTCGCATTTTCTACACGCCAAACTGATCATTCACAAATTTTTGCCACTGTTTAGAGACGAAGTGCCTGTGAAACATTCATTCGCGGAAATAAAGAGAAAGAAATATATATGTATATATATATATTATATATATAAATATATATAAAAACACGAAAGTCTATATTTTCATTCGATGATGCAACAGTGAGTTATCAATGCGCACTCAGTTTACGTAGATAATGGATCTGAAAAACAAAACGTTATATCCATATAAGCGTCTAATAAAACAATGTCACGTGCCTATCATGTCTTATATCTCCACCATATGCTAAACCTATTCAGAACGTTTCAAAAAATTTATTGCCATATTCTCTTAGCCTCTGATTACTTCTTTCTTATTTAACAATCAATATTTTTGAGTAAAATTCCATTTCAGAGAGTTTGTGATTAAAGATACATTTTTTTTAATAGGCCTGAAAGAAAAAGGCGCATTTTTATTAGTTTCTATCAATTTCTTGTAATTAACTAATTAAAATAAATTTAAAATATTTACTTTTTTAACTATATGGCAATTCTTTAAAGATCTTTATACACTTGCTATATATATTTTGATATACTGGGTATAGAAGAGAGTATAAATTAAGCAAGACGTTGTTTCAGCACAGCTGAATCATTTATTGGCAACCTTTTAGAAATCCTCGGAAACCGAGGAGCCTCTTTTAAGTCACGATAGTTACGATAAACTTGAGGTTTCTCATTGTTTCTCCTATTTTGATCTATTATCGCAATTATTTTCTTCTTTTCCAACAGGTAATTAACATGTTAGTAAAACATTGTTTAACCACTTAAAGTGGATAAGGTTGGGTAAACATTTAGTTTGTCCTTTCTATTTTATTTCTCGATCTATTATCATAATTACTCTTCTTCGTTAGAAAGATTAATGTATTAGTAAATGACTTTGCCGTCATTCGCAATATCTACCAGTATTGCGATTACATTCGACTTCGAATTTGTTTCGTCGATCGCCGTGTAAGGAAATGTAAAATAAACATTCGTCTTATAAAAGAGGGATGTAATCAAGCAATTGCGCTTCGATTAATCCTAAATTCACAAAAAACGCATGGAAGTATTGTTGTCAGGTATACGACATGTTTCTTCGTATGTGGAAAGGAGTATTGTACTCCAAATTCGTCGAATATCTTCATGAGTTGTTACAATACATATTCTGTGTCTGGATTATAGAACGTCATTTTGGTATTCTCACGAACGAACAGTACTATTAAATGTCTAGTAAATAATTGGCTAGTAATTGGATAAATATGGAAAAACAAGATAACAAGAAGACATGTATTCACGAGTTCGTTGCGTTACGAAAGACGAATCTTAAGAAGCACACACGTACGTTTTGTGCACGCAACGGGAGTCTCTTTTGCGAATTTATATGAGATAAAAGTTTCTCAAATAAAGCTCCTATCCTACATATGTTTTGTTCGCGTTGGAAGCATAAATCGGATTTTTTTTTCTTTTTCCTTTGTATACCTACATTGATTTTGTTCGCGAAATCGTTTTAATTAAATATTGATCTAAATCTTAGACGAGATCTCGATTAGTCTCATCGCTATACGCTAATGGCTCCCACTTTGCTGATGAGAGATGTTTCAAATTCGATTCTCGAAAACGTAAGACTCAAGAGCGAATTTAAAACCGTTCACAATGATCTTTTTCATTTCTCCTGCAATTTTTGCTCTCTCATAATTTCTATCTTCTAAAAAATCTCATCTAAATTATCCTTCTTAAAAAAATCTTTTTTTTCTTTTCACAATTTGCGCAGGGAAATTGCTCATTGCGCGTACTTTCCGATTCGCAAAAGATACATAACGATTCGGTTAGAAGAACAATTTCATCTCCTACTACTACGCCAAACGAAGGAATAGTATTCATCTAGTTTTGGTTTGCTGCTGCTGCTGCTGCTGTTGTTGCGCTTTGAACTGCTTGTAGACTTTCTTACTCGGAAGCAACAATTGGCACAGGCCGGGCCTCTTCTTACGCTTTCTGTTCGCTGTCTGATTGTTCTCCTGATCCACCTCATTCTCGTCGTCGTTCGTGGGCGGCAGTATCTGCTGCTGCTGCTGTTGCTGCCCATTATACCGAGTTTGACAGACCAGCGTCTCCTGTGGAGTCCGTAAGGCCTCTAATTCGGCCGCGCTGCGATGCAGATCCGAGTCGTGGGCGAAAGTACAGTTGTGGCCGAAGCGGCAACGGCCCTTCCGATAGTTCCAGCAGATCTTGCGACCGTTTATCATCTTCGTGTCGTCCAGCGTGGGCGTCATCTTCACGTGCTTCTCCAGGATCGCGCTCTTCGCCCGTTCCGCTTCGACGAACGGATTCAGGAATACCGAGGTCCTCAGTAACGTGGGCGCGCTGTTGAAATCTGGCGTCGGCAATGGAAGCTTTTCTTTGGAAGCTGTCGTTTCAGTTATTCTCACGTGTCCACCGTTATCCCTGCCGTTCTCCTCCTTATTGTCCTCTTCCTCCTCGTCCTCCTCTCTCTCCGACTCCACCTGCTCCGCACCCTTAAAGCTAACGGTGAGGCAATATCAGATTACAAAGAACAAGCCGCATTCTGTACGTATATACCGGTTGCTGAACTTAAACGAGTGCTTGGCAAAAAAATGTATCCTTTTTTCCAATTTAATGTTATTAATAGTATTGAAAAATGCGATTGTCTTCCCCTTAGTGTCAAACACGATGTCTTGCGTCTTGCAATTCGACGGATTCTCGCAAGCTCCGTCGGAGCTCGCAGAGATGTTCGCGAGCGCGTCGTGCATTCCGCGGGGAAGTCGGGAAGATCAAACTGGCGCGGGATCGGTGCGAAATTAAAAAAAGGGAGAGAAAACAAACCCAGGACGGAAGCAATCCGGAGGAACGGGGGGGGGGGGGGCTGTTTTGCGCAACGGCCCAAACTTACGCATTGTCCGAAACATCGTCGTCCGTCTCGCCGTCCGAGCCGGAGGAGGTCCCGTAGTCCGCGACCAAGGAAGCCATAATAATCAAGCGATAACTCAGTCGATCCCTACTAGATGAAATCCTAACCGTACGACCTAATTAATCTAATCATCGCGCGAGACCAGCAGACGCCGACGGCACGACGGCAGGCGGCCAACAAACCTCCATCGGCGCATGCATCGGCGGACTCTCGCGAACGGCGCCGGTGGCGCCGTCCGGCGGCGCGCCGCGCGCCGGAACTTCCACCCGGAAATGCGAGTTGCGCACCGAAGAGCGATATGGCGTCGGCGGATCGGCCAATGGAGAGCGGCTTCCATTCTGCCGTGCTTCAAAATTGACGAGGCGACAGAAGGAAGACCGAAGACAGGCGTCTGAAGGCGTCTTGAATTAACGAAAAAAATGGCGTTATCTTGCGCGAGTAAGTATTCGTGCGAACACAAGTTGCAATTTACGATCGAGCTATCTTTCCTTTCGATCCT
This sequence comes from Temnothorax rugatulus, assembly GCA_035220575.1. Taxonomy (NCBI): domain Eukaryota; kingdom Metazoa; phylum Arthropoda; class Insecta; order Hymenoptera; family Formicidae; genus Temnothorax; species Temnothorax rugatulus. Next base: position 182,323 of record JASTWL010000189.1, on the reverse strand, counting down.
CCTGACGTTTAAGCTTGCACGGATGACACTTGTAACGCAACATTATGCTGGGAGGTTTTAGAGATTTATGTGCCGGCAGAGTTGACGGACATAACCTAGAAAGCCCCTTGCCGCTTTATTAACGAACACAATTATGATGTAATTATAATACGTAATAATAAAACAGGTGGCTCGCTATAAGTAGAAAGTTTTATGATGACACAGTCCAATTTGTTAGATTGTAAATTGTATAATTAATCGCGTTTATATATATTGTTTACACATGTATGTGTAAATTGATATGTACAAGTATGCAATTAACAATACTTATGTAGAAGAAAGGTTTAGAGTTAATATATTAATATTTGAATTTTAGCATGATGAAATTTACCTTAAGATTATTTCTATAATTTTCAGTTTCCAATGAGGTACCGGAGCATCCAGTGGTATCTCCTGCCTCTGGGTCAATATTTGAGAGACGTCTGATAGAAAAGTATATATCTGAAAATGGGGTAGATCCTATTAATGGCAAAGAACTCACTATTGAGCAGCTCATTGATGTAAAAGGTACTTTTAAACTTTATTATTTAATACGATATATTTTTTATGTAATTATTTTCGTTATGAAATTCTTCTGTTATAGCGACTCCAATTGTCAAGCCCAAGCCACCTAGTGCGACTTCTATTCCAGCAATATTAAAAATTATGCAAGATGAATGGGATGCAGTTATGTTACATTCATTTACGTTACGACAACAACTCCAGACTGCGAGGCAGGAGCTGTCTCATGCCTTGTATCAGCATGATGCGGCTTGCCGTGTGATTGCTAGATTGACTAAAGAAGTTACTGCTGCCAGAGAGGCGCTGGCCACTCTCAAACCACAAGCTGGAATCGTCCAAGCCACTGCAATCCCGCAGCCTGTATGTTATTATTATCTGATTATTTTTTAAAACTTCCTTAAAATGTAAATATTTAATAATCTTAATTATAACCCTCTATAACTTAAAATTTTTTTTTGTTTAAAAAATTACATAACATGTAACTGGCAAATATTGACCTTGGGATATAAATTGACAATTAATTTTAAATTCTTTAATATTTTATTATAAAAAAATAATTTGTAGCTTGAAATCAAAATGGATGATAGGATGTAACACTTGCATATACGTGTGTAATATAATAAGATACTACATTCAGTTATGATGAAAAAATAAAATAAGACTACAATTCTGAATAATTTCTATTAATAAATTAATGATTCTTAACAATTTATATTTTCTTCAGGCTGTGGCAGTAGAGGCTGGTGGCACAGCAGCTCAACCCATGGAACAGGCTGGTATCACTGAAGATGTAATACAGAAACTTCAAGAACGAGCAACTGTTCTTACTCAAGAGCGAAAACGACGTGGACGCTCAGTACCGGAAGATCTTATGCCTCAGGACAGTATCCGGTCATTCCAGACTCTTGCATCACATCCTGTTAGTTTTTTTATGTTTTATGTAACTTTCAAAATTCACTGCGCCAATTATTATTGAGGATTGTTTTATAAATATATAGATTTACTTTCAAATATAGTCAGAAATTTGCATTAAAATATAATTCTAATAATATATAATTATATGATAATTTCAAAGGTTTTTAATTTTATGGAAATAAAAACGAGTTATTATCATCGAAAATAATTATATAATTCCAGGGACTTCATTCTGCCAGTGTGCCTGGAATTCTGGCGCTTGATATTCACAGTGCTGATACCAGCAAGATTTTAACAGGTGGTGCCGACAAGAATGCCACTGTTTTCAACAAGGATACCGAACAAGTGGTGGCAATCCTCAAAGGTCACACGAAAAAAGTGCGCAATTATAATTTTAATTGCTGTTTCATTATTTCTTTAAACATATTAATTACCTTTTATTATCCTCATAGGTTACACGAGTTATTTATCATCCAGAGGAAGATGTAGTGATGACTGCATCACCCGATGCTACAATTCGCGTGTGGAATGTTGGTACCAGTCAAACGACATTGTTATTAAAAGCTCATGATGCACCTGTGACCGGATTGTCTCTACATCCAACCGGCGATTATTTGCTAAGCTCCTCCCTGGATCAGCATTGGGCCTTTTCAGATATACGTACTGGCAGATTACTGACTAAAGTATGTTTTAAACGAATATACCGTTATATTTAATCATAAAATTGTTTTTAGTTTAGAAAGAATAAAAGGTTCTACCCCTTTCTTCTCTCTTCTCCCTCTCTTCCATTCCCTCTTTTTTTCCATACTTATCGTGAACTGTTTAAAGGTTGCAGGACAGGCAGGACAACCATTGACAACGGCGCAATTTCATCCCGACGGTTTAATCTTCGGCACTGGTACAGCGGACTCTCAGGTGAAGATCTGGGATTTGAAAGAACAATCTAATGTTGCAAACTTTCCGGGGCATACGGGTGTAATCACAGCCATTAGTTTCTCTGAGAATGGATATTACTTGGCAACAGCTGCGGAAGATTCTTGCGTCAAACTTTGGGATTTGCGCAAGCTGAAGAACTTTAAGACATTGCAATTGGAGGAATCCTATGAAGTGAAGGATATTTGTTTTGATCAAAGTGGGACTTACTTGGCTGTGGCAGGAACGGATGTCAGGTAAAATACTGAATTTATTAGTTATTGATAATTATTAACTATTCTAAAATATTGATACTAATATATAATTAAGAATTAATTATATAGTGTAATTAGTAAATACAGAAATATATTACAGGTTTCATATTTTAAAAAATCGAGAATTTTTAATAAAACTTGTGTTTTATTGTCTCACAATCAGTAGCGTATATTTTAATATTTAATATTATTCACCATATGTGTTAATATTGAATAACGTAAATTAATTTAAGGTTGCTTGTAATATATATGACGTATTGTTTTCAGGGTATATCTCTGTAAGCAATGGCAGGAATTGAAGGTCCTGAACGATCACACAGCGGCGGCCACCGGGATTCGTTTCGGAAAGCATGCACAATACATTGCGTCTACCAGTATGGATAGGACATTAAAACTTTACGGATTATCATAAATATAGAATTAGGAATATATAGAAATATATATATCCATTATTTAATCAGACTAGGTTACGTTATAAAAGTCCAATGGATCCGGTCAATTTTGACTTAACTTCAGTTCTTAAATATTTTTTATGTATTTCTAAATAAAAAGTTTATAGTAATAAAAGAATGTGGCAGGTTCGTAATATTGTAAGATCCATTTTAGGCTTTGCTTTCGAGATCGGTCTTATGTGATTTAGAAACTTTGTTACGTTTTTTTTCTTCTTTCAAATACGAATCATTTTGAGGATTTCTCAGCTTAGCCATAAAGTTTTAAACGTTGTATCATTGTGCATTTTTACAAAAGTATATTATCTTTATGTGCAAATAAATGACAAGTGCGATTGTATAGAAAACTTTTGTCTTTAATTACTGAATCACATACATACATCTTAGAAATGGATATTTTATTATTACAATATTTCAAGTGTTATTTCTCACATACATTATTTTTTTTTAGCAAAATTTCACCTATATATGCAAAAAAGTCTATTAAATGTTTACAAATACATGCAATGGATAATAAGAAAAAATAAGAATCGGTAAGAAAATGTAATAATACTTTTTGAGAAAACAAATGGTTTTACAGTCGAAACGTTGGTAACGTTAATTAAATCTTTTGCCAGAAGGATGTTGAATATATCGTATTCCATTGTTTTAAATAGATACTTGGATTCATCGCTCCAGATAATCTTTTTCCATTCGTTAGTGTCATTGCAAATTAATTCAAATCTTGTTTTCTTTTTTTTTATTCTCCTTTAAATTAACTTTTGACGGGCTTCTGACGGATCGTCTTTCAAATAAACTAGCATTCTTATTTAAGCATCGCCTTATAATATTAATTGATAGATTTTTGCCGTGGAACTCGAAAATTTGGCTTAGATTTCCGTAGCGGTGCATCGGCGGTTTCGTTTGGAAGGACGAACAATTTCGCGGTCCTCATGCACAGTTGTAACTTTTGATCGGCCTCTGGATCGTAACTTTACATGGTCTCTCATCTTAAAATTCCTTAATACATGTTGTACGACTGATTTTGAAGTCTTACATGCGGCGGCAATGTCTTTCACTGTAGTACCGTTTGCTCGCATAGAAATCATATAGCTTTCTTTTCGCGTTCTGTGAAGGTTTTGCTACAAAATTTCAATACAACGAAGAAGTATCTTTAGTACTAAGGCAATAACAGATATCAAAATTAATTTAAAACGTATATTATATACATATATTCAAATAACAGGAAAAATAAGAAAAATTAAAGCAAAAAAGTTAAAATTGTTTTATATCTTTCCGAAACCATTGTCTATTTATTATAATTCCAATCCAGGACGGGGCGAAATATCTCGAAACATGGCAGTTTTATAAAAAAAAATATTTCAGATAAAAATAAATATAAATTACTAATATAGTCGTACAGTACTGTGTGTATATTATATGTGTGTATATACATATAATACAGTAGCGTGCAAAAATTTGCGTACTTTTGATTTTTTGGACTTAACTTGGTTTTACTAATCTGCCATCTGATTGATCTTATTTTTGGACATTTAAAAGAAATACTGAAAGAAATAAAAATAACGAATTTTGAAATAAAAAAATTCGTTTTAATTTTAAGCTTACCATTGACTTACTTCTCCATAAAATCTCCAAACAAAAATTGTATCATTTTTATCCTAGCGTAATTTCAAAATATCTTCTAATTCTGTATAGACGTCCAAGTTACTGAATTAATTTTTTGTTTGTGCCAAAATGTTTTTCCGACAGCTGTTTCTTCGACTTTTCACAAAAGTGGAAATTGAAGAATGCGAAATCAAAAAAATAATGAAAATTATGCTTTCGGACATAAAGAATTAAATTCCTGCTTGTTGATTTTATCCAAAAAGTGAAACAACACTATCAAATACGTTCTCGACGTCTCTTTCATAATCCTGACTTTAAATCTTTTAATTTTTACTTATTTAGGAAGTCAAAACAATATTTGTCATGAAAATATTTTTTTTTCAAATCAAGAAATGATAAATGGAGCATAAAATTGACTCAACAAACTAGACGTTTGTATATGTAAAACACATTTTAAAATTAATGTCATATCAGGATAAATACTTGAATCTATTAGGAGATTTTTATTGAAAAATAAGTTTATAATAGATTTTACTATACACACACACACACACACACACACACACACACACACACACACACACACACACACACACACACAGCACATATGTGTAGTTGAAAAATAAAAATAACATTTTCACTTATTTAATTCAAATGTAAGTATCTTACTTTTGGAACTATTCTTGGATTTAAATCATATCAATGTTATTTTTTTGATTATTTACTTTTATTTTAATAAATAAAGATTAGAGTCTTTGTTCATTTTATTTAATCTACTTTAATTTAATCGTCAATGTTTTCAAGATATTACCTAGGCCCAGAGTGCACTTTCTGATGACGAGTGAGGTGCGATCGATGACCGTACGTTTTTTTGCAGAGAGAGCATTCATATTTACGTATTTGGATGCCCTCAGGCTTCAAGTGACTCTGCAACATAAGCAACAAAACGCTTTAATATAACTTTTAGTTTTTGTTTTGCGTTTATCAAAACAGTTAAACTTAATGTATACTATGTAAAAAGGATCACATAGAGTTTTTCGATATTTCAATTAACAAGTCATTTATACAAACTTTGGAAATAAATTCCTAAAAATTGCAGATCTTTATAAGTAATACAAACAATTATTTTTTAAATATATTTAAAATATACAGCAATTTTTCTTACAGCAATTATATGACCGCGCAACTTCTTTTTACATTTCAGTTTCTTGTGACATATATCGCAGACATAATCATGTAAATGCACTGTTTTGTGATGTTTTTCCAAGGCTTCTTTACTCGATAAGCGATATCGGCAAACTTCACATGCCACACTGTTGCTTTTATGCCTCTGCATGTGTATACGCATCCTCACGTGCGAGTGAAACATCTTACCGCAAGTGTCACAAGGAATGTTCTATAATTGTAAAAGAGAAGAACATTCAAGAGAAGCGAGAAACATTAATAGAGATTTGTTATAATTGTAATAGAGATCATACACAATCATGCAGCAAAACATACAATAAATTTATAACAGAGTTAAGCTTTTATAATAAGAACATGTCTACATGTACTTTATTCATTATAATAATAATACTTATTATATAAATTGGAATGTAATGTTAATATTAAAATTCAATACTGGTTTATGTGTTAATTAAATAAAATTACGATATGAAGAAATCTTGAAAATGTGTAACCAAACTTATTTTATTAAAATATGTCATTAGACTCTTGAAATGTTAATCAATTAATAAACGGCGATAAGAGTCAGGCGCAGTACGTGGTGCGCAAGTACAGAAATTAATAGTTACAGAGTAACGAATTAAGACGATAGCGGTGTTTTAAGTCCGACAAATAATTAATCGGCACGCAGTCTATTAATTTGGAATATATGTATATGTATATTATATACATTTTAATTTGTTAATCTGTAACTATTAATTTCTGTACTTGCGCACCACGTACCGCGCCTGACTCTTATCGCCGTCTATTAATTGATTATTTTAGTAACTATTAAACATATTTTTGGTTAAATATAATTTTACCTTTTTTATGTCCTCGTGCTTCAACAGATGCTCATTCAAGTTCTGTTTCCTTTTGTACACATTCGGACATTTCGGGCACTTGAATTTGCTCTCTAAGTGAGTCTGCAACATAAGCAACAAAACACTTTAATATAACTTTTAGTTTCAGTTCTGCGTTTGTCAAAACAGTTAAACTTAATGTACTATGTAAAAAAGATCACATAGAGTTTTTCGATATTTTAATTAACAAGTCATTTATACAAACTTTGGAAATAAATTCCTAAAAATTCCAGATCTTTATAGGTATAATACATACATTTATTTTTAAATATATTTAAAATATACAGCAATTTTTCTTACAAGTATATGACCGTACAACTTCTGTTTAGATTTCAGCTTCATGTGACATATATCGCAGACATAATCATGTAAATGCACTGTTTTGTGATGTTTTTCCAAGGCTTCTTTACTCGATAAGTGACGTCGGCAAATCTCACATACCACACTGTTGCTTTTATGCCTCTGCACGTGTTCAAGCATCCTCACGTACGAGTGAAAAATCTTACCGCAAGTGTCGCAAGGAAAATTCTATAATTGTAAAAGAGAATAACATTAAAGAGAAGCGAGAAACATTAATAGAGATTTGTTACAATTGTAATAGAGATCATACACAATCATCCAGCAAAACATATAATAAATTTATAACAGAGTTAAGCTTATAATAAGACCATATCTACATGTACCTTATTCATTATAATAATACTTATTATATAAATTGGAATGTAATGTTAATATTAAAACTCAATACTGGTTTATGTGTTAATTAAATAAAATTACGATATAAAGAAATCGTGGAAATGTGTAACCAAACTTATTTTATTAACTATTAAACATATTTTTGGTTAAATATAATTTTACCTTTTTTATGTCCTCGTGCTTCAACAGATGCTCATTCAAGTTCTGTTTCCTTTTGTACACATTCGGACATTTCGGGCACTTGAATTTGCTCTCTAAGTGAGTCTGCAACATAAGCAACAAAACACTTTAATATAACTTTTAGTTTTAGTTCTGCGTTTGTCAAAACAGTTAAACTTAATGTACTATGTAAAAAAGATCACATAGAGTTTTTCGATATTTTAATTAACAAGTCATTTATACAAACTTTGGAAATAAATTCCTAAAAATTCCAGATCTTTATAGGTATAATACATACATTTATTTTTAAATATATTTAAAATATACAGCAATTTTTCTTACAAGTATATGACAGTACAACTTCTGTTTAGATTTCAGCTTCATGTGACATATATCGCAGACATAATCATGTAAATGCACTGTTTTGTGATGTTTTACCAAGGCTTCTTTACTCGATAAGTGACGTCGGCAAATCTCACATACCACACTGTTGCTTTTATGCCTCTGCATGTGTACAAGCATCCTCACGTGCGAGTGAAAAATCTTACCGCAAGTATCGCAAGGAAAATTCTATAATTGTAAAAGAGAATAACATTAAAGAGAAGCGAGAAACATTAACAGAGATTTGTTACAATTGTAATAGAGATCATACACAATCATGCAGCAAAACATATAATAAATTTATAACAGAGTTAAGCTTGTAATAAGAACATATCTACATGTACCTTATTCATTATAAGAATACTTATTACACTGAAAAAAAAATTTGCTTACTTTTAGTAAATATATTTACTAAAATTAGATTTACTTAATTTAAATAAATAATGTTAAAATATAAAACTTATCAATTTGAATATAGTAAACTAAAGTATTAAAATTAGAAAATGTTTTCTTCTTGAAACGTTTACTTGAATCAAATTCAGGTTTACTATATTACAGTGTAATAGTTATTGAAATATAGTAAATGAATTTTTGAAATACCAAATCCGAATCTTTTAATTTTAGAAATGGCACTTTAATAAATATTTGCTTAAATTCACGTTTCCAAAGTTATAAAAATAATAAATAGAGTATTTATAAGAAATAAATATTTTCTTTAGTGCAATTTATTACATTTGAGGAAACGTATACTGAAATAAAGTTAATAAATTCGACAAAAAAAGGAAAATAATATTTTATTTGTGAGCATTTTTAACTTGACGGAATCCTATAAGTTCGCAACGACGCGCGACGCTGCTAGGTGGCGTATGATGGAAAACGTTTCTCAAATTTAAAATATATCCAACCATAATATATAAGCAGACTCCCTGCGAGGCGAAAACCACAGAGTCCACTGTCGTAAGTGGAAGAATCCCTTCTCTACAAGGGTATCTCTTGGCGCTTAGACGTCAATTTGGTATATATGTTTTAAAATAATTTTAAGAAGTTTTTACTTATAAGTAAAAATAATTTATAGAAAAATTATTTTCTTAAATTAAATAAATATTATTAGAAAATCGCTAACTTATAAAAAATAAGATTCATATCTCTATAAATATTGACTATATTGTAAAAAATACTTCTTAGAATTTATGAATTCTTTACATAATAAGAAAGTTCATTATCTTGAAATTAATAAATATAAATGGAAAATTACTAATTAGTAAAAAATAAAAATTATATTTCAATAATCATTGATTGTATTGCAGTAAATACTTGTTATAATTAATAAATTATTTCCTTTATTAAGGGAATTATGTTTTTCAAATAAGTAAATACAGTTTCTTATTTTAAAAAAATACGTTCACAGTTGTATGCAAACTCGCCATTTACTAAAATTAAGGAAATTTTCTTTTTTTTTAGTATTTTTTTCAGTGTATATAAATTGGAATGTAATGTTAATATTAAAACTCAATACTGGTTTATGTGTTAATTAAATAAAATTACGATATAAAGAAATTGTGGAAATGTGTAACCAAACTTATTTTATTAACTATTAAATATATTTTTAGTTACATATATAATTATACCTTTTTTATGTCCTCGTGCTTCAATAGATGCTCATTGAAGTACCGTTTAATTTTGTACACATTCGGACATTTCGGGCACTTGAATTTGCTCTCTAAGTGACTCTGCAACATAAGCAACAAAACGCTTTAATATAACTTTTAGTTCTTGTTTTGCGTTTGTCAAAACAGCTAAACTTAATGTACTGTGTAAAAAAGATCACATAGAGTTTTTCGATATTTAATTAACAAGTTATTAATAACTTGTTAATGCATGATTGTGTATGATCTCTATTACAATTATAACAAATCTCTATTAATGTTTCTCGCTTTTCTTGAATGTTGTTCTCTTTTACAATTATAGAACTTTCCTTGCGAGACTTGCAGTAAGATTTTTCACTCGCACGTAAGGATGCGTGTACACATGCGTAGGCATAAAAGCAACAGTGTGGCATGTGAGATTTGCCGACGTCACTTATCGAGTAAAAAAGCCTTGGAGGAACATCACAAGCACGTACATGATTATGTCTGCGATATATGTCACAAGAAACTGAAATGTAAAAGGAATTTGAGCCGTCATATGGTTGTAAGAAAAATTGCTGTATATTTTAAATATATTTAAAAAATAAATGTATGTATTGCGTATAAAGATCTGGAATTTTTAGAAATTTATTTCCAAAGTTTGTATAAATTTATATAATGTTCTATTATGTTTAATCATAAAATTGTTTTTAGTTTAGAATGAATAAAAGGTTCTACCTCTTTCTTCTCTCTTCTCCCTCTATTCTATTCTCTCTTTTTTTCCATACTTATCGTGAACTGTTTAAAGGTTGCAGCACAAGCAGGACAACCATTGACAACGGCGCAATTTCATCCCGACGGTTTAATCTTCGGCACTGGTACAGCGGACTCTCAGGTGAAGATCTGGGATTTGAAAGAACAATCTAATGTTGCAAACTTTCCGGGGCATACGGGTGTAATCACAGCCATTAGTTTCTCTGAGAATGGATATTACTTGGCGACAGCTGCGGAAGATTCTTGCGTCAAACTTTGAGATTTGCGCAAGCTGAAGAACTTTAAGACATTGCAGTTGGAGGAATCCTATGAAGTAAAAGACATTTGTTTTGATCAAAGTGGGACTTACTTGGCTGTGGCAGGAACGGATGTCAGGTAAAATACTGAACTTATTAGTTCTTGATAATTATTAATTATTTTAAAATATTGATAACTAATATATAATTAAGAATTAATTATATATAGTAATTAGTAAATACAGGATGTTTCATATTTTAAAAAATTGAGAATTTTAAATAAAACGTGTTTTATTGCCTCACAATCAGAAGCGAATATATCAAATATTTTAATATTTAATATTATTCACCATATGTGTTAATATTGAATAACGTGAATTAATTTAAGGTTGCTTGTGTTATATATGTCGTATTGTTTTCAGGGTACATCTCTGTAAGCAACGGCAGGAATTGAAGGTCCTGAACGATCACACAGCGGCGGCCACCGGAGTTCGTTTCGGAAAGTATGCACAATACATTGCGTCTACCAGTCCGATCCGGTCAATTTTGACTTAACTTCTTCAGTTCTTAAATCTTTTTTATGTATTTCTAAATAAAAAGTTTATAGTAATAAAAGAATGTGGCAGGTTCGTAATATTGTAAGATCCATTTTAGGCTTTGCTTTCGAGATCGGCCTTATGTGAATTAGAAACTTTGTTACGTTTTTATTTTCTTTCAAATACGAACCATTTTGAGGATTTCTCAGTCTAGCCATAAAGTTTCAAACATTGTATCATTGTGCATTTTTACAAAAGTATATTATTCCTGTAAAAAAAATTCGTAATTTATTGCATATCCCCGTAGGGTTTGCAAACTACTACCAATCCTATCCTTCTCATCTCACTTTAACCCTTTGGACCAACGGCTTAACGTCTCTTTCCGAAAGACGGAGCCCAGTTTTCTCCGCACAAGAGCCTATCTTGCACGGAGGGGCGCAGCTATCGGAAAAACATTCCATACTTCATGGCTCTAGTGGACTCGAACCTGATTCCTCAGATTACGAGTCTGGTAAAACTATATTATCTTTATGTGCAAATAAATGACAAGTGCGATTGCATAGGAAACTTTTGTCTTTAATTACTGAATCACATACATACATCTTAGAAAATGGATATTTTATTATTACAATATTTCAAGTGTTATTTCTCACATACATTATTTTCTTTTTAGCAAAATTTTACCTATATATGCAAGAAAAAGATCTATTAAATGTTTGCAAATACATGCAGTAAATAATAAGAAAAACTGAAAAAATGAGAATCGGTAAGAAAATGTGATAATACTTTTTTAAAAGACAAATGGTTATTATATAGATAAACTTTCGAAGAAATTATTAAATTACATTACAACAAATTTTGAATGTTTTGGATCATTGTCATCTTAAAAAAATCCATTCAGTAGTCAAATTCTTAATTGCAAAAGATAAAACCTACAAAACATTCACGTAGCCTTCGGCAGTAGGAATATCCGTTATGCGCGGTGCAATGTCCCATTCCTTCTCCATGAAAGCAACCCCATGTTTCCGCCACCATGTTTTACAGTCGAAACGTTGGTAACGTTAATTAAATCTTTTGCCAGAAGGACATTGAATATATCGCATTCCATTGTTTCAAACAGATACTTGGATTCATCGCTCCAGATAATCCTTTCCCATTCGTTGTCAGTCCATTGTTTCTGTGTTAAAAGTGCTATTGCAAATTCAAATCTTGATTTCTTTCTTTTTTCTCTTTTTTTAAATTAACTTTTGACGGGCTTCTGACGGATCGTCCTTCAAATAAACTAGCATCCTTTAAGCCTTATAATAATATTAATTGATAGATTTTTGCCATGAAAACTCGAAAATTTGGCTTAGATTTCCGCAGCGGTGCATCAGCGGTTTCGTTTGGAACGACGAACAATTTCGCGGTCCTCATGCACAGTCGTAATTTTTGATCGGCCGCTGGATCGTAACTTTACATGGTCTCTCATCTTAAAATTCCTTAATACATGTTGTACGACTGATTTTGAAGTGTTACATGCGGCGGAAATGTCTTTCACTGTAGTACCATTTGCTCGCATAGAAATCATATAGCTTTCTTTTCGCGTTCTGTGAAGGTTTTGTTACAAAATTTCAATATAACAAAGAAGTATCTTTAATACTAATACATGGCAATAACAGATATCAAAATTAAAGATGTATGTCGCTATAGCTACATGTAGTATAATTTTGTTTTCTTGATTAAAATTTGTAGAGCTAATCTCAGAAATTATTCATAAACACCATGGTATTATTTTGACAGAAAAAGCGTAAAAATCGCAATTTTCTCATTTTTGCACTTGATATTGTTTAAATAAATCATTAAAAAATTGAAAAAAAAATATAAACAAAAAATCTTAAAAAACCGTAATTGCAATTCTCGATGTCATAGAAGTGTACCATAAAAATTTCATTCATTTTTACCGTACATGAGCAGAGATACATATTATGATATTTATGTGGGAAGTATATCTATATATTATATACAATTTCTGTAACTTTTAAAGCAAATATCTCAGAAACGGGTCGGACAATCGATCGCAAATTTAACACAGGTTTTTGGGATATATAAGTGCACAATCTCTGTAAATTTCAGCTTTATCCCTTTATTCTGACATAAGCGACATACATCTTTAATTTAAAATGTATAATATTATGTACATATATGTACATATATATATTCAAATAACAAAAAATAAGAAAAATTAAAGCAAAAAAGTTAAAATTGTTCTATATCTTTCCGAAACTATTGTCTATTTAATATAATTCCAATCCAAGACGGGGCGAGATATCTCAGAAACATATGTTTTATAAAAAAAATATTTCAGATAAAAATAAATATAAATTACTAATATAGTCGTACAGTAGTGTGAGTGTATATGTCGCAGGCTTTTTGCGAAATCAGCCTTTTTGCAAAAAGGCTAGCCTGTTTGCAAAAAGCCGCCTTTTTGCGAAACCATTCATTAGTTCTCAATAAGGCTGACACACTTTAGACTTTTTGCAAAAAGCCTAACTAGCATCAGCCCCATTGGTTAATGATGCACGTTCTGCAATGTGGCTAACAAGACGCCTTTTTGCATACAGCCTAAAATCCCTAGTCTGATTGACGAAGGCGCTGCTACGTAGGCACACTATGTGTATAGTTTAACAATAGTGGAGCCCCCCGCAGGGGGGCGGAACCTACTGCCGCCACGCATACACTTTCCACGCGAAACGAGGTGCCACATGGGTTCGTGGCGCACTTTACAAGCTCGTTTATATATATACATAATGAATTAGACAGATGAATGAAAGTTGCTGCTTTACCAAAACACAACATTTAAAGCAGTAAATTGTTGATAAATTGAAGTCTTTTTGTTAAAGCAGAGAATACTTTATTTCGCGAAAAAGTCGCTGCTTTACCAAAACGCAACATTTAAATCAATCATCTGTGTGAATATTTGTGGCGATATACAATAAACGAGCTTGTAAAGCGAGCCACGAACCCATGTGGCACCTCGTTTCGCGTGGAAAGTGTATGCGTGGAGGCAGTAGGTTCCGCCCCCCTGCGGGGGGCTCCGCTATTGTTAAACTATACACATAGTGTGCCTTCAAAGTACATGCGTGGACTTAGGCCCCTAAACTGTATAATTACCAAAACAATATTTCGTCAATCGGACGTGATTTTAGGCTGTATGCAAAAAGGCTAGACGTCTTGTTAGCCACATTGCAGAACGTGCATCATTAACCAATGGGGCTGGTGCTAGTTAGACTTTTTGCAAAAAGTCTAAAGTGTGTCAGCCTTATTGAGAACTAATGAATGGTTTCGCAAAAAGGCGGCTTTTTGCAAACAGGCTAGCCTTTTTGCAAAAAGGCTGATTTCGCAAAAAAGCTGCGACATATATACATATATAATACAGTATCGTGCAAAAGTTTGCGTACTTTTGATTTTTTGGACTTAACTTGGTTTTACTAATCTGCCATCTGATTGATCTTATTTTTGGACATTTAAAAGAAATACTGAAAGAAATAAAAATAACGAATTTTGAAATAAAAAAATTCGTTTTAATTTTAAGCTTATCATTGACTTACTTCTCCACAAAATCTCCAAACAAAAATTGTATCATTTTTATCCTAGCGTAATTTCAAAATATCTTCTAATTCTGTATAGACGGCCAAATTATTGAATTAATTTTTTATTTGTGATAAAATGTTTTTCCAACAGCTGTTTCTTCGAATTTTCACAAAAGTGGAAATTGAAGAATGCGAAATCAAAAAAATAATGGAAATTATGCTTTCGGACATAAAGAATTAAATTCCTGCTTGTTGATTTTATCCAAAAAATGAAACAACGCTATCAAATACGTTCTCGACGTCTCTTTCATAATCCTGACTTTAAATCTTTTAATTTTTACTTATTTAGGAAGTCAAAACAATATTTGTCAGGAAAATATTTTTTTCAAATCAAGAAATGATAAATGGAGCATAAATTTGACTCAACAAACTAGACGTTTGTATATGTAAAACACATTTTAAAATTAATGTCATATCAGGATAAATACTTGAATCTATTAGGAGATTTTTATGGAAAAATAAGCTTATAATAAATTTACTATATATATATATATATATATATATATATATATATACACATACACATACAGTACATATGTGTAGTTGAAAAATAAAAATAACATTTTCACTAATTTAATTCAAATGTAAGTATCTTACTTTTGGAACTATTCTTGGATTTAAATCATATCAATGTTATTTTTTTGATTATTTACTTTTATTTTAATAAATAAAGAGTCTTTGTTCATTTTATTTAATCTATTTTAATTTAATCGTCAATGTTTTGAAGATATTACCTAGGCCCAGAGTGCACTTTCTGATGACGAGTGAGGTGCGATCGATGACCGTACGTTTTTTTGCAGATAGAGCATTCATATTTATGTATTTGGATGCCCTCATGCTTCAACAGAAGATGATCATTCAAGCACTGTTTACTTTTGCACACTTTCGGACATTTCGGGCACTTGAATTTGCTCTCTAAGTGACTCTGCAACATAAGCAACAAAACGCTTTAATATAACTTTAGTTTTTGTTCTGCGTTTGTCAAAACAGCTAAACTTAATGTATACTATGTAAAAAGGATTATATAGAGTTTTTCGATATTTCAATTAACAAGTTATTTATACAAACTTTGGAAATAAATTCCTAAAAATTCCAGATCTTTATAAGTAATACATACAATTATTTTTTAATATATTTAAAATATACAGCAATTTTTCTTACAATTATATGGCCGCGCAACTGCTCTTTAGATTTCAGTTTCTTGTGACATATATCGCAGACATAATCATGTACGTGCTTGTGATATTCCTCCAAGGCTTCTTTACTCGATACGTAATATCGGCAAACCTTACATGCCACACTGTTGCTTCTATGCCTACGCATGTGTACACGCATCCTCACGTGCGAGTGAAAAATCTTACCGCAAATGTCGCAAGAAATGTTCTATAATTGTAAAAGAGAACAACATTCAAGAGAAGCGAGAAGTATTAATAGAGATTTATTATAATTGTAATAGAGATCATACACAATCATGCAGCAAAACATATAATAAATTTATAACAAAGTTAAGCTTATAATAAGAACATATCTATATGTATCTTATTTATTATAATAATACTTATTATATAAATTGGAATGTAATGTTAATATTAAAACTCAATACTGGTTTATGTGTTAATTAAATAAAATTACGATATGAAAAAATCGTGGAAATGTGTAACCAAACTTATTTTATTCAAATATGTCATTAGACTCTTGAAGTGTTAATCAATTAATAGACGGCGATAAGAGTCAGGCGCGGTACGTGGTGCGCAAGTACAGAAATTAATAGTTACAGAGTAACGAATTAAAACGATAGCGGCGTTTTAAGTCCGACAAATAATCAGCGCGCAGTCTATTAGTTTGGAATATATGTATATGTATATAATATACATTTTAATTTGTCCTTACATACCGTCTTAATTGATTATTTTATTAACTATTAAACATATTTTTGGTTAAATATAATTTTACCTTTTTTATGTCCTCGTGCTTCAACAGATGCTCTTTCAAGTACTCTTTCCTTTTGTACACATTCGGACATTTCGGGCACTTGAATTTGCTCTCTAAGTGAGTCTGCATCATAAGCAACAAAACACTTTAATATAACTTTTAGTTTTTGTTCTGCGTTTGTCAAAACAGTTAAACTTAATGTACTATGTAAATAGGATAGAGTTTTTCGATATTTCAATTAACAAGTTATTTATACAAACTTTGGAAATAAATTCCTAAAATTTCTAGATCTTTATAAGTAATACATACATTTATTTTTTAAATATATTTAATAATATACAGCTATTTTTCTTACAAACAAATGACGCCTCAAACTCCCTTTAGTTTTCAGTTTCTTGTGACATATATCGCAGTCATAATCACGTAAATGCACTGTTTTGTGATGTTTTTCCAAGGCTTCTTTACTCGATAAGTGTAATCGGCAAACCTCACATGCCACACTGTTACTTTTATGCCTCCGCATGTGTATACGCATCCTCATGTGCGAGTGAAACATCTTACCGCAAGTGTCACAAGGAATGTTCTATAATTGTAAAAGAGAACAACATTCATGAGAAGCGAGAAACATTAATAGAAATTTATTATAATTGTAATAGAGATCATACACAATCATGCAGCAAAACATATAATAAATTTATAACAGAGTTAAGCTTATAATAAGAACATATCTACATGTACCTTATTCATTATAATAATACTTATTATATAAATTGGAATGTAATGTTAATATTAAAACTCAATACTGGTTTATGTGTTAATTAAATAAAATTACGATATGAAGAAATCTGGAAATGTGTAACCAAACTTATTTTATTAACTATTAAATATATTTTTGGTTACATATATAATTATACCTTTTTTATGCCCTCGTGCTTCAACAGATGCTCATTCAAGTCTCGTATATCTTTGTACACTTTCGGACATTTCGGGCACTTGAATTTGCTCATTAAGTGACTCTGCAACATAAGCAACAAAACGCTTTAATATAACTTCTAGTTTTTGTTCTGCGACAAACATTAATAGAGATTTGTTATAATTGTAATAGAGATCATACACAATCATGCAGCAAAACATATAATAAATTTATAACAGAGTTAAGCTTATAATAAGAACATATCTATATGTATCTTATTTATTATAATAATACTTATTATATAAATTGGAATGTAATGTTAATATTAAAACTCAATACTGGTTTATGTGTTAATTAAATAAAATTACGATATGAAGAAATCCTGGAATTGTGTAACCAAACTTATTTAAAATATGTCATTAGACTCTTGAAATGTTAAATATGTCTTTTAGACTCTTGAAAATGTCAATCAATTGATAGATGGCAATAAGAGTCAGGCGCGGTACGTAGTGCGCAAGTACAGAAATTAATAGTTACATAGTAACAAGTTAAAATGTATATATATATACATATATTCCCAACTAATAGACTGCGCGCCGATTATTTGTCGGACTTGAAACACAGCTATCGTTGGAAATTTTAATACCCTTCCCTCCCCGGAATTAAATATACGCGATTTAATTCTTAAAAAACTGTAAAGAATTTATTGCGAAAAATATTACCTCAGCCAGGATTCGAACCTGGAACCTCCCTCATTCCGTGAAGGGCGTCGTACCAATTCGACTACCGAGGCATGTGGTAATATTTATCGCAATAACCGGTTAATAATAGTTAACGCATGTTTCAGCCTGCGTAAATTCAAATATGTCTTTTAGACTCTTGAAAATATTTTTCGCAATAAATTCTTTACAGTTTTTTAAGAATTAAATCGCGTATATTTAATTCCGGGGAGGGAAGGGTATTAAAATTTCCAACGATAGCTGTGTTTCAAGTCCGACAAATAATCGGCGCGCAGTCTATTAGTTGGGAATATATGTATATATATATACATTTTAACTTGTTACTATGTAACTATTAATTTCTGTACTTGCGCACTACGTACCGCGTCTGACTCTTATTGCCATCTATCAATTGTCTTAAAATGTTAATCAACTAATAGACGGCGATAAGAGTCAGGCGCGGTACGTGGTGCGCAAGTACAGATATTAATAGTTACAGAGTAACGAATTAAAACGATAGCGGTGTTTTAAGTCCCGCAAATAATCAGCGCGCAGTCTATTAGTTTGGAATATATGTATATGTATATTATACACATTTTAATTTGTTACTCCGTAACAAATTAATTTCTGTACTTGCGCACCACGTACTGCGGCTGACTCTTATCGCCGTCTATTAACTGATTATTTTATTAACCATTAAACATAGTTTTGGTTAAATATAATTTTACCTTTTTTATGTCGTGCTTCAACAGATGCTCTTTCAAGTACTGTTTCCTTTTGTACACATTCGGACATTTCGGGCACTTGAATTTGCTCTCTAAGTGACTCTGCAACATAAGCAACAAAACGCTTTAATATAACTTTTAGTTTTTGTTCTACGTTTGTCAAAACAGTTAAACTTAATGTACTATGTAAAAAGGATCACATAGAGTTTTTCGATATTTCAATTAACAAGTTATTTATACAAACTTTGGAAATAAATTCCTAAAAATTCCAGATCTTTATAAGTAATACATACGATTATTTTTTAAATATGTTTAAAATATACAGCAATTTTTCTTACAACCATATGACGCCTCAAATTGCATTTAGTTTTCAGTTTCTTGTGACATATATCACAGACATAATCATCATGTAAATGCGCTGTTTTGTGATGTTTTTCCAAGGCTTCTTTACTCGATAAGTAATATCGGCAAATCTCACATGCGAAACGGTTGCTTTTATGCTTACGCATATGTACACGCATCCTCATGTGCGAGTGAAAAATCTTACCGCAAGTGTCGCAAGGAAAGTTCTATAATTGTAAAAGAGAACAACATTCAAGAGAAGCGAGAAATATTAATAGAGATTTGTTATAATTGTGATAGAGATCATACACAATCATGCAGCAAAACATATAATAAGTTTATAACAGAGTTAAGCTTATAATAAGAACATATCTATATGTATCTTATTTATTATAATAATACTTATTATATAAATTGGAATGTAATGTTAATATTAAAACTCAATACTGGTTTATGTGTTAATTAAATAAAATTACGATATGAAGAAATCCTGGAAATGTGTAACCAAACTTATTTTTTTAAAATATGTCATTAGACTCTTGAAATGTTAATCAACTAATAGACGGCGATAAGAGTCAGGCGCGGTACGTGGTGCGCAAGTACAGATATTAATAGTTACAGAGTAACGAATTAAAACGATAGCGGTGTTTTAAGTCCCGCAAATAATCAGCGCGCAGTCTATTAGTTTGGAATATATATATATGTATATTATACACATTTTAATTTGTTACTCTGTAACAAATTAATTTCTGTACTTGCGCACCACGTACTGCGGCTGACTCTTATCGCCGTCTATTAACTGATTATTTTATTAACTATTAAACATAGTTTTGGTTAAATATAATTTTACCTTTTTTATGTCCTCGTGCTTCAACAGATGCTCTTTCAAGTACTCTTTCCTTTTGTACACATTCGGACATTGCGGGCACTTGAATTTGCTCTCTAAGTGACTCTGCAACATGAGCAACAAAATGTTTTAATATAACTTTTAGTTTTTGTTCTGCGTTTGTCAAAACAGTCAAACTTAATGTACTATGTAAAAAGGATAGAGTTTTTCGATATTTCAATTAACAAGTTATTTATACAAACTTTGGAAATAAATTCCTAAAAATTCTAGATCTTTATAAGTAATACATACATTTATTTTTTTAATATATTTAAAAATATACAGCAATTTTTCTTACAACCAAATGACGCCTCAAACTCCCTTTAGTTTTCAGTTTCTTGTGACATATATCGCAGTCATAATCACGTAAATGCACTGTTTTGTGATGTTTTTCCAAGGCTTCTTTACTCGATAAGTGTAATCGGCAAACCTCACATGCCACACTGTTACTTTTATGCCTCCGCATGTGTATACGCATCCTCATGTGCGAGTGAAACATCTTACCGCAAGTGTCGCAAGGAAAGTTCTATAATTGTAAAAGAGAACAACATTCATGAGAAGCGAGAAACATTAATAGAGATTTGTTATAATTGTAATAGAGATCATACACAATCATGCAGCAAAACATATAATAAATTTATAACAGAGTTAAGCTTATAATAAGAACATATCTTGATGTATCTTATTCATTACAATAATACTTATTATATAAATTGGAATGTAATGTTAATATTAAAATACTGGTTTATGTGTTAATTAAATAAAATTACGATATGAAGAAATCCTGGAAATGGGTAACCAAACTTATTTTATTAAAATAAGTCATTAGACTCTTGAAATGTTATAATCAATTAATAGACGGCGATAAGAGTCAGGCGCGGTACGTAGTGCGCAAGTACAGAAATTAATAGTTACAGAGTAACAAATTAAAATGTATATAATATACATATACATATATTCCAAACTAACAGACTGCGCGCCGATTATTAGTCGGACTTAAAACACCGCTATCGTTTTAATTTGTTACTCTGTAACTATTAATTTCTGTACTTGCGCACTACGTACCGCGCCTGACTCTTATCGCCGTCTATTAATTGATTAACATTTTAAGAGTCTAATGACATATTTGAATTTACGCAGGCTAAAACATGCGTTTGTTAACTATTATTAACCGGTTATTCCGATAAATATTACCACATCCCTCAATAGTCGAACTGGTACGACGCCCTTCACGGAATGAAGAAGGTTCCAGGTTCGAATCCTGGCTTAGGTAATATTTTTCGCAATGAATTCTTTACAGTTTTGTAAATAATTAAGTCGCGTAGATTTAATTCCGGGGAGGAAAGAATATCAATTTTTCAACGATAGCTGTGTTTTAAGTCTGACAAATAATCGGCGCGCAGTCTATTATAGTTTGGAACATATGTATATGTGTATATTATATACATTTTAATTTGTTACTCTGTAACCATTAAATTTCTGTACTTGCGCACCACGTACCGCGCCTGACTCCTATCGCCGTCTATTAATTGATTATTTTATTAACTATTAAACATATTTTTGGTTAAATATAATTTTACCTTTTTTATGTCCTCGTGCTTCAACAGATGCTCATTCAAGTTCTGTTTACTTTTGTACACATTCGGACATTTCGGGCACTTGAATTTGCTCTCTAAGTGACTCTGCAACATGAGCAACAAAACGCTTTAATATAACTTTTAGTTTTCGTTCTGCGTTTGTCAAAACAGCTAAACTTAATGTACTATGTAAAAAAGATCACATAGAGATTTTTGATATTTTAATTAACAAGTTATTAATAACTTGTTAATGCATGATTGTGTATGATCTCTATTACAATTATAACAAATCACTATTAATGTTTATCGCTTTTCTTGAATGTTGTTCTCTTTTACAATTATATATAAATTATAGAACATTCCGTGCGAGACTTGCAGTAAGATTTTTCACTCGCACGTGAGGATGCGTGCACACATGCAGAGGCATAAAAGCAACAGTGTGGCATGTGAGATTTGCCGACGTCACTTATCGAGTAAAAAAGCCTTGGAGGAACATCACAAGCACGTACATGATTATGTCTGCGATATATGTCACAAGAAACTGAAATGTAAAAGGAATTTGAGCCGTCATATGGTTGTAAGAAAAATTGCTGTATATTTTAAATATATTTAAAAAATAAATGTATGTATTGCGTATAAAGATCTGGAATTTTTAGAAATTTATTTCCAAAGTTTGTATAAATTTATATAATGTTCTATTATGTTTAATCATAAAATTGTTTTTAGTTTAGAATGAATAAAAGGTTCTACCCCTTTCTTCTCTCTTCTCCCTCTATTCTATTCTCTCTTTTTTTCCATACTTATCGTGAACTGTTTAAAGGTTGCAGCACAAGCAGGACAACCATTGACAACGGCGCAATTTCATCCCGACGCTTCAATCTTCGGCACTGGTACAGCGGACTCTCAGGTGAAGATCTGGGATTTGAAAGAACAATCTAATGTTGCAAACTTTCCGGGGCATACGGGTGTAATCACAGCCATTAGTTTCTCTGAGAATGGATATTACTTGGCGACAGCTGCGGAAGATTCTTGCGTCAAACTTCGAGATTTGCGAAAGCTTGAAGAACTTTAAAACATTGCAGTTGGAGGAATCCTATGAAGTAAAAGACATTTGTTTTGATCAAAGTGGGTCTAACTTGGCTGTGGCAGGAACGGATGTCAGGTAAAATACTGAACTTATTAGTTCTTGGTAATTATTAATTATTTTAAAATATTGATAACTAATATATAATTAAGAATTAATTATATATAGTAATTAGTAAATACAGGATGTTTCATATTTTAAAAAATTGAGAATTTTAAATAAAACTTGTGTTTTATTGCCTCACAATCAGTAGCGAATATATCAAATATTTTAATATTTAATATTATTCACCATATGTGTTAATATTGAATAACGTGAATTAATTTAAGGTTGCTTGTGTTATATATGTCGTATTGTTTTCAGAGTATATCTCTGTAAGCAACGGCAGGAATTGAAAGTCCTGAACGATCACACAGCAGCGACCACCGGGGTTCGTTTCGGAAAGTATGCACAATACATTGCGTCTACCAGTCCGATCCGGTCAATTTTGACTTAACTTCTTCAGTTCTTAAATCTTTTTTATGTATTTCTAAATAAAAAGTTTATAGTAATAAAAGAATGTGGCAGGTTCGTAATATTGTAAGATCCATTTCAGGCTTTGCTTTCGAGATCGGCCTTATGTGAATTAGAAACTTTGTTACGTTTTTTTTTTTTTTCTTTCAAATACGAACCATTTTGAGGATTTCTCAGCTTAGCCATAAAGTTCCAAACATTGTATCATTGTGCATTTTTACAAAAGTATATTATCTTTATGTGCAAATAAATGACAAGTGCGATTGTATAGAAAACTTTTGTCTTTAATTACTGAATCACATACATACATCTTAGAAAATGTATATTTTATTATTACAATATTTAAAATGTTATTTCTCACATCCATTATTATTTTTTTTTTTTAGCAAAATTTCACCTATATATGCAAGAAAAAGGTCTATTAAATGTTCACAAATACATGCAGTAAATAATAAGAAAAAATGAGAATCGGTAAGAAAAAGTGATAATACTTTTTTAGGAGACAAATGGTTATTACATAGATAAACTTTCGAAGAAATTATTAAATTACATTACAAAAAATTTTGAATGTTTTGAATCATTGTCATCTTAAAAAAATCCATTCAGTAGTCAAATTTTTAATGCAAAACATAAAACCTACAAAACATTCACGTAGCTTTCGGCAGTAGAAATATCCGTTATGCGCGGTGCAATGGTCTCATTCCTTCTCCATAAAAGCAACCCCATATTTCCGCCACCATGTTTTACAGTCGAAACGTTGGTAACGTTAATTAAATCTTTTGTCAGAAGGACATTGAATATATCGTATTCCATTGTTTCAAACAGATACTTGGATTCATCGCTCCAGATAATCCTTTCCCATTCGTTGTCAGTCCATTGTTTCCTGTGTTAAAAGTGCCATTGCAAATTCAAATCTTGCTTTAATTCTTTCTTTTATCATTTTTTTAAATTAATTTTTAACGGGCTTCTGACGGATTGTCTTTCAAATAAACTAGCATTCTTTAAGACTTATAATAATATTAATTGATAGATTTTTGCAATGGAAACTCGAAAATTTGACTTAGATTTCCGTAGCGGTGCATCAGCGGTTTTGTTTGGAAAGACGAACAATTTCGCGGTCCTCATGCACAGTCGTAATTCTTTATCGGCCGCTAGATCGTAACTTTCTATGGTCTCTCATCTTAAAATTCCTTAATACATGTACGACTGATTTTGAAGTCTTACATGCGGCGGCAATGTCTTTCACTGTAGTACCGTTTGCTCGCATAGAAATCATATAGCTTTCATTTCGCGTTCTGTGAAGGTTTTGCTACAAAATTTCAATATAACGAAGAAGTATCTTTAGTACTAAGGCAATAACAGATATCAAAATTAATTTAAAACGTATATTATATACATATATTCAAATAACAGAAAAAATAAGAAAAATTAAAGCAAAAAAGTTAAAATTGTTTTATATCTTTCCGGAACTATTGTCTATTTAATATAATTCCAATCCAGGACGGGGCGAGATACCTCGAAACATGTGTTTCATAAAAAAAGAAATATTTTAGATAAAAATAAATATAAATTACTAATACAGTCGTACAGTAGTGTGTGTATATTATATGTGTGTATATACATATATAATACAGTATCGTGCAAAAGTTTGCGTACTTTTGATCTTTTGGGCTTAACTTGGTTTTACTAATCTGCCATCTGATTGATCTTATGTTTGGACATTTAAGAGAAATATCGAAAGAAATAAAAATAACTAATTTTAAAATTAAAAAAAATTTGTTTTAATTTTAAGCTTACCATTGACTTACTTCTCCATAAAATCTCCAAACAAAATTTGAATCATTTATCCTAATAATAATTTCAAAATATCTTCTAATTCTGTATAGATGTTCAAGTTACTGAATTAATTTTTTATTTGTGCCAAAATGTTTTTCCGACAGCTGTTTCTTCGACTTTCCACCAAAGTGGAAATTGAAGAATGCGAAATCAGAAAAATAATGGAAATTATGCTTTCGGACATAAAGAATTAAATTCCTGCTTGTTGATTTTATCCAAAAAATTAAACGATGACATACGTTCTCGATGTCTCTTTCATAATCCTGACCTTAAATCTTTTAATTTTTACTTATTTAGGAAGTCAAAACAATATTTGTCAGGAAAATATTTTATTTCAGATCAAGAAATGATAAATGGAGCACAAAATTGACTCAACAAATTAGACGTTTGTACATGTAAAACACATTTTAAAATTAAATGTCATCAGGATAAATACTTGAATCTATTAGATTTTTATGGAAAAATAAATTTATAATAAATTTTACTATATATATACATATGTGTAGTTGAAAAATAAAAATAAAATTTTCACTTATTTAATTCAAATGTAAGTATCTTACTTTTGGAATTTTTCTTGGATTTAAATCATATCAATGTTATGTTTTTGATTATTTATTTTTATTTTAATTAATAAAGATTAGAGTCTTTGTTCATTTTATTTAATCTATTTTAATTTAATCGTCAATGTTTTAAAGATATTACCTAGGCCCAGGGTGCACTTTCTGATGAGCAATGAGTTGCGTTCGGTGACCGAATATTTTTTTGCAGATAGAGCATTCATATTTACGGATGTCCTCGTGCTTCAACAGATGCTCTTTCAAGTACTGTTTACTTTTGTACACATTCGGACATTTCGGGCACTTGAATTTGCTCTCTAAGTGACTCTGCAACATAAGCAACAAAACGCTTTAATATAACTTTTAGTTTTTGTTCTGCGTTTGTCAAAACAGTTAAACTTAATGTACTATGTAAAAAGGATCACATAGAATTTTCGATATTTCAATCAACAAGTTATTTATACAAACTTTGGAAATAAATTCCTAAAAATTCCAGATCTTTATAAGTAATACATACGATTATTTTTTAAACATATTTAAAATATACAGCAATTTTTCTTACAACCATATGACGCCTCAAACTCCCTTTAGTTTTCAGTTTCTTGTGACATATATCGCAGACGTAATCATGTAAATGCACTGTTTTGTGATGTTTTTCCAAGGCTTCTTTACTCGATAAGTGACGTCGGCAAACCTCACATGCCACACTGTTACTCTTATGCCTCCGCATGTGTATACGCATCCTCATGTGCGAGTGAAAAATCTTACCGCAAGTGTCGCAAGGAAAGTTCTATGATTGTAAAAGAGAACAACATTCAAGAGAAGCGAGAAATATTAATAGAGATTTGTTACAGTTGTAATAGGGATCATACACAATCATGCAGCAAAACATATAATAAATTTATAACAGAGTTAAGCTTATAATAAGAACATATCTACATGTACCTTATTCATTATAATAATACTTATTATATAAATTGGAATGTAATGTTAATGTTAAAATTCAATACTGGTTTAAGTGTTAATTAAAATTACGATATGAAGAAATCGTGGAAATGTGTAACCAAACTTATTTTATTAACTATTAAATATATATTTTGGTTACATATAATTAAACCTTTTTTATGTCCTCGTGCTTCAACAGATGCTCTTTCAAGTACTCTTTCCTTTTGTACACATTCGGACATTGCGGGCACTTGAATTTGCTCTCTAAGTGACTCTGCAACATAAGCAACAAAATGTTTTAATATAACTTTTAGTTTTTGTTCTGCGTTTGTCAAAACAGTCAAACTTAATGTACTATGTAAAAAGGATAGAGTTTTTCGATATTTCAATTAACAAGTTATTTATACAAACTTTGGAAATAAATTCCTAAAAATTCTAGATCTTTTTAGGTATAATACATACATTTATTTTTAAATATATTTAAGATATACAGCAATTTTTCTTACAAGTATATGACAGTACAACTTCTGTTTAGATTTCAGCTTCATGTGACATATATCGCAGACATAATCATGTAAATGCACTGTTTTGTGATGTTTTTCCAAGGCTTCTTTACTCGATAAGTGACGTCGGCAAATCTCACATACCACACTGTTGCTTTTATGCCTCTGCATGTGTATACGCATCCTCACGTGCGAGTGAAACATCTTACCGCAAGTGTCGCAAGGAATGTTCTATAATTGTAAAAGAGAACAACATTTAAGAGAAGCGAAAAACATTAATAGAGATTTGTTATAATTGTAATAGAGATCGTACACAATCATGCAGCAAAACATACAATAAATTTATAACAGAGCTAAGCTTTTATAATAAGAACATGTCTACATGTACTTTATTCATTATAATAATAATACTTATTATATAAATTGAAATGTAATGTTAATATTAAAATTCAATACTGGTTTATGTGTTAATTAAAATTACGATATGAAGAAATCTTGAAAATGTGTAACCAAACTTATTTTATTAAAATATGTCATTAGACTCTTGAAATGTTAATCAATTAATAAACGGCGATAAGAGTCAGGCGCGGTACGTGGTGCGCAAGTACAGAAATTAATAGTTACAGAGTAACGAATTAAAACGATAGCGGTGTTTTAAGTCCGACAAATAATCGGCGCGCAGTCTATTACTTTGGAACATATGTATATGTATATTATATACATTTTAATTTGTTACTCTGTAACTATTAATTTCTGTACTTGCGCACCACGTACCGCGCCTGACTCTTATCGCCGTCGATTAATTGATTATTTTATTAACTATTAAACATATTTTTGGTTAAATATAATTTTACCTTTTTTATGTCCTCGTGCTTCAACAGATGCTGATTCAAGTTCTGTTTACTTTTGTACACATTCGGACATTTCGGGCACTTGAATTTGCTCTCTAAGTGACTCTGCAACATAAGCAACAAAACGCTTTAATATAACTTTTAGTTTTTGTTCTGCGTTTGTCAAAACAGTCAAACTTAATGTACTATGTAAAAAGGATAGAGTTTTTCGATATTTCAATTAACAAGTTATTTATACAAACTTTGGAAATAAATTCCTAAAAATTCTAGATCTTTTTAGGTATAATACATACATTTATTTTTAAATATATTTAAGATATACAGCAATTTTTCTTACAAGTATATGACAGTACAACTTCTGTTTAGATTTCAGCTTCATGTGACATATATCGCAGACATAATCATGTAAATGCACTGTTTTGTGATGTTTTTCCAAGGCTTCTTTACTCGATAAGTGACGTCGGCAAATCTCACATACCACACTGTTGCTTTTATGCCTCTGCATGTGTATACGCATCCTCATGTGCGAGTGAAACATCTTACCGCAAGTGTCGCAAGGAATGTTCTATAATTGTAAAAGAGAACAACATTTAAGAGAAGCGAGAAACATTAATAGAGATTTGTTATAATTGTAATAGAGATCGTACACAATCATGCAGCAAAACATACAATAAATTTATAACAGAGCTAAGCTTTTATAATAAGAACATGTCTACATGTACTTTATTCATTATAATAATAATACTTATTATATAAATTGAAATGTAATGTTAATATTAAAATTCAATACTGGTTTATGTGTTAATTAAAATTACGATATGAAGAAATCTTGAAAATGTGTAACCAAACTTATTTTATTAAAATATGTCATTAGACTCTTGAAATGTTAATCAATTAATAAACGGCGATAAGAGTCAGGCGCGGTACGTGGTGCGCAAGTACAGAAATTAATAGTTACAGAGTAACGAATTAAAACGATAGCGGTGTTTTAAGTCCGACAAATAATCGGCGCGCAGTCTATTACTTTGGAACATATGTATATGTATATTATATACATTTTAATTTGTTACTCTGTAACTATTAATTTCTGTACTTGCGCACCACGTACCGCGCCTGACTCTTATCGCCGTCGATTAATTGATTATTTTATTAACTATTAAACATATTTTTGGTTAAATATAATTTTACCTTTTTTATGTCCTCGTGCTTCAACAGATGCTCTTTCAAGTACTGTTTACTTTTGTACACATTCGGACATTTCGGGCACTTGAATTTGCTCTCTAAGTGACTCTGCAACATAAGCAACAAAACGCTTTAATATAACTTTTAGTTTTTGTTCTGCGTTTGTCAAAACAGCTAAACTTAATGTACTATGTAAAAAAGATCACATAGAGATTTTTGATATTTTAATTAACAAGTAATTAATAACTTGTTAATGCATAATTGTGTATGATCTCTATTACAATTATAACAAATCTCTATCTAATGTTTATCGCTTTTCTTAAATGTTGTTCTCTTTTACAATTATATATAAATTATAGAACTTTCCTTGCGACACTTGCGGTAAGATTTTTCACTCGCACGTGAGGATGCGTGTACACATGCGTAGGCATAAAAGCAACAGTGTGGCATGTGAGATTTGCCGACGTCACTTACCGAGTAAAAAAGCCTTGGAGGAACATCACAAGCACGTACATGATTATGTCTGCGATATATGTCACAAGAAACTGAAATGTAAAAGGAATTTGAGCCGTCATATGGTTGTAAGAAAAATTGCTGTATATTTTAAATATATTTAAAAAATAAATGTATGTATTGCGTATAAAGATCTGGAATTTTTAGAAATTTATTTCCAAAGTTTGTATAAATTTATATGATGTACTATTATATTTAATCATAACATTGTTTTTAGTTTAGAAAGAATAAAAGGTTCTGCCCCTTTTTTCTCTCTTCTCCCTCTCTTCCATTCTCTCTTTTTTTCCATACTTATCGTGAACTGTTTAAAGGTTGCAGGACAAGCAGGACAACCATTGACAACGGCGCAATTTCATCCTGACGGTTTAATCTTCGGCACTGGTACAGCGGACTCTCAGGTGATGATCTGGGATTTGAAAAAACAATCTAATGTTGCGATCTTTCCGGGGCATACGGGTGTAATCACAGCCCCAGTTTCTCTGAGAATGGCTATTACTTGGCGACAGCTGCGGAAGATTCTTGCGTCAAACTTTGGGATTTGCGCAAGCTGAACAACTTTAAGACATTGCAGTTGGAGGAATCCTATGAAGTGAAGGATATTTGTTTTGATCAAAGTGAGACCTACTTTGGTGTTGGCAGAAACGGATGTCAGGTAAAATACTGAATTCATTAGTTCTTGATAATTATTAATTATTCTAAAATATTGATACACTAATATATAATTAAGAATTAATTATATATAGTAATTAGTAAATACAGAATGTTTCATATTTAAAAAAATCGAGAATTTTAAATAGAACTTGTGTTTTATTGCCTCACAATCAGTAGCGTATATTTTAATATTTAATATTATTCACCATATGTGTTAATATTGAATAACGTGAATTAATTTAAGTTTGCTTGTATCATATATGTCGTATTGTTTTCAGGGTATATCTCTGTAAGCAGTGGCAGGAATTAAAAATCCTGAACGATCACACAGCGGCGGCCACCGGAGTTTGTTTCGGAAAGCATGCACAATACATTGCGTCTACCAGCATGGATAAGACATTAAAACTTTACGGATTTATCATAAGTATAGAATTGGGAATATATAGAAATATATATCCATTATTTAATCAGACTAGGTTACGTTATAAAAGTCCAATGGATCCAGTCAATTTTCACTTAACTTCTTCAGTTCTTAAATATTTTTTATGTATTTCTAAATAAAAAATTTATAGTAATAAAAGAATGTAGCAGGTTCGTAATATTGTAAGATCCATTTTAGGCTTTGCTTTCGAGATCGGCCTTATGTGAATGAGGAATTTTGTTACGTTTTTTTTTCTTTCAAATACGAATCATTTTGAGGATTTCTCAGCTTAGCCGTAAAGCTTTAAACATTGTATCATTGTGCATTTTTACAAAAGTATATTATCTTTATGTGCAATTAAATGACAAGTGCGATTGTATAGAAAACTTTTGTCTTTAATTACTAAATCACATACATATATCTTAGAAAATAGATATTTTATTATTACAATATTTGAAGTGTCATTTCCCACATACATTACTTTTTTTAAGTAAAATTTTAGTAAAAACAAAAGAGGAAATTAAAGAATGCGAAATCAGAAAAATAATGGAAATTATGTTTTCGGACATAAAGAATTAAATTTCTGCTTGTTGATTTTATCCAAAAAATTAAACAACACTAACAAATACGTTCTCGACGTCTCTTTCATAATCCTGACCTTAAATCTTTTAATTTTTACTTATTTAGGAAGTCAAAACATTATTTGTCAGGAAAATATTTTATTTCAGATCAAGAAATGATAAATGGAGCACAAAATTGACTCAACAAACTAGACGTTTGTACATGTAAAATACATTTTAAAATTAATGTCATCATGATAAATACTTGAACCTATTAGGAGATTTTTATGGAAAAATAGGTTTATAATAAATTTTACTATATATATACATATGTGTAGTTGAAAAATAAAAATAAAATTTTCACTTGTTTAATTCAAATGTATCTTACTTTTGGAATTTTTCTTGGATTTAAATCATATCAATGTTATGTTTTTGATTATTTATTTTTATTTTAATTAATAAAGATTAGAGTCTTTGTTCATTTTATTTAATCTATTTTAATTTAATCGTCAATGTTTTAAAGATATTACCTAGGCCCAGGGTGCACTTTCTGATGAGCAATGAGTTGCGTTCGGTGACTGAATCTTTTTTTGCAGATAGAGCATTCATATTTACGGATGTCCTCGTGCTTCCACAGATGCTCTTTCAAGTACTGTTTACTTTTGTACACATTCAGACATTTCGGGCACTTGAATTTGCTCTCTAAGTGACTCTGCAACATAAGCAACAAAACGCTTTAATATAACTTTTAGTTTTTGTTCTGCGTTTGTCAAAACAGTTAAACTTAATGTACTATGTAAAAAGGATCACATAGAATTTTCGATATTTCAATCAACAAGTTATTTATACAAACTTTGGAAATAAATTCCTAAAAATTCCAGATCTTTATAAGTAATACATACGATTATTTTTTAAATATATTTAAAATATACAGCAATTTTTCTTACAACCATATGACGGCGCAAATTCCTTTTAGATTTCAGTTTCTTGTGACATATATCGCAGACGTAATCATGTAAATGCACTGTTTTGTGATGTTTTTCCAAGGCTTCTTTACTCGATAAGTGTAATCGGCAAACCTCACATGCCACACTGTTACTTTTATGCCTCTGCATGTGTATACGCATCCTCATGTGCGAGTGAAAAATCTTACCGCAAGTGTCGCAAGGAAAGTTCTATAATTGTAAAAGAGAACAACATTCAAGAGAAGCGAGAAATATTAATAGAGATTTGTTACAGTTGTAATAGAAATCATACACAATCATGCAGCAAAACATATAATAAATTTATAACAGAGTTAAGCTTATAATAAGAACATATCTACATGTACCTTATTCATTATAATAATACTTATTATATAAATTGGAATGTAATGTTAATGTTAAAATTCAATACTGGTTTAAGTGTTAATTAAAATTACGATATGAAGAAATCGTGGAAATGTGTAACCAAACTTATTTTATTAACTATTAAATATATTTTTTGGTTACATATAATTAAACCTTTTTTATGTCCTCGTGCTTCAACAGATGCTCATTCAAGTACCGCTTACTTTTGTACACATTCGGACATTGCGGGCACTTGAATTTGATCTCTAAGTGACTCTGCAACATAAGCAACAAAATGCTTTAATATAACTTTTAGTTTTTGTTCTACGTTTGTTAAAACAGTTAAACTTAATGTACTATGTAAAAAAAATTACATAGAATTTTTCGATATTTTAATTAACAAGTTATTTATACAAATTTTGGAAATGAATTCCTAAAAATTCCAGATCTTTATAGGTAATACACACATTTATTTTTTAAATATATTTAACATATACAGCAATTTTTCTTACAATCATATGCCGCCTCAAATTCCTTTTAGTTTTCAGTTTCTTGCGACATATATCGCAGACATAATCATGTACGTGCACTATTTTATGATGTTCCTCCAAGGCTTTTTTACTCGGTAAGTGACGTCGGCAAATCTCACATGCCACACTGTTGCTTTTATACCTACGCATGTGTACACGCAACTTCACCTGCGAGTGAAAAATCTTACCGCAAGTGTCGCAAGGAAAGTTCTATAATTGTAAAAGAGAACAACATTCAAGAGAATCGAGAAACATTAATAGAGATTTGTTATAATTGTAATAGAGATCATACGCAATCATGCTGCAAAACATATAATAAATTTATAACAGAGTTAGGGCCAGCGCACGAACATTGCCGTAGCGTCTTACGCCTTACGTGAGAATATTGCGTTACGCGACACGCAAGTTAATCTTACGGCAACGCACAAAGAACGTAACGTAATTAGTCTTATGTTACGTACGTTACATTACGCTTTCCTTCGTGCGTTGCCGTAAGATTGGCTTGCGTGTCGCGTAACGCAAGATTCTCACGTAAGGCGTAAGACACTACGGCAATGTTCGTGCGCTGGCCCTTAAGCTTATAATAAGAACATGTCTACATGTACCTTATTCATTATAATAATACTTATTATATAAATTGAAATGTAATGTTAATATTAAAACTCAATACTGGTTTATGTGTTAATTAAAATTACGATATGAAGAAATCCTGAAAATGTGTAACCAAACTTATTTTATTAAATATTGTATATATTTTGGTTACATATAATTATACCTTTTTTATGTATCAATTTATTATCAGATTACAATCTCACGTAATTATAATCTCGTATTCTTTCACTCAAAGCTCTTAAGGGGATCCTGGATACCGATAAAAACAGTTAGAGCTCGTTCTTTGAAACGGCTTTATAGATCGCAAAATCCTTTTACAGCAGTAAAGTATAGGTACTAATGAAGAGTGGGAATGTAAAATAATTAGTAATAATTGAAAAAAATGTAAAAATGCATAACCTTATTTTCTAATATAAACAGTTGTATAAGTAATATGTACGAAATGAAATGTTCCCACTCTTCAGAAGACGTGCACAAACAATAACGTACCTTTGAAATTGAGATTAAAAGCCTGGAATAAAAATGAGAGCTTCGAAGAAATTATAACCTATAACCATGTCTATCCTTGTCTATCATCATTGTCTATACAAGGACAGATATAGAATTTGGTCGGTAATACAAGCGGCTCCAGGATCCCCTTAACTCTTTAATCAATTTCTTATAAAGGCTTAGGTGGGATGAAGATTGATCCATCTCGAGAGATGACAACTATAAGTCGACCGCCACATGTCACCCCTATGTATAATTATTAGACATCAAATTTTTTAATGCAGATTGGTGGAAAAGAGAGCAATTAATAACTAACAAGAAAACCCACGGAAGTGTTTCCCCCCGATTTTGATGAGCTTTTAGTATGTTGTTCCCAAATGAAAATAAGGAACACGTATTTTTTTTATACGTGCCCATACGCGTGTTTAGGGGGTGAAACACCCCTTTGAAAAAGATCGGCTTTCCTCTTTTGAGCCGAATATCTCCGAAACTATAAAAGATAAAAAAACACACCATTGGATTGTTCGAAGGATGCGATTCCAAATTTAAATCTGGCAGGCATTCCTCTTTATTAATGTTCGAATATTCTGTCGAATATTTCGTGCCCAAAGTTACTCCTTCCTGCGTCAGATCGTCTCCTTTATTCGTTTGATAGTCAGCGGGCTGTTTCTGTATCTCTTGGTTCGAAGGATACAATTCCAAATTTAAATCTGGTAGGCATTCCTCTTTAATAATGATGTTCGAATATTCTGTCGAATATTCCGTGCCCAAAGTTACTCCGTCCTGCGTCGGATCGTCTCCTTTATTCGTTTGATAGTCAGTGGGCTGTTTCTGTATCTCTTGGTTCGAAGGATACAATTCCAAATTTAAATCTGGCAGGCATTCCTCTTTAATAATGATGTTCGAATATTCTATCGAATATTCCGTGTCCAAAGTTACTCCTTCCTGCGTCGGATCGTCTCCTTTATTCGTTTGATAGTCAGTGGGCTGTTTCTGTATCTCTTGGTTCGAAGGATACAATTCCAAATTTAAATCTGGCAGGCATTCCTCTTTAATAATGATGTTCGAATATTCTGTCGAATATTCCGTGTCCAAAGTTACTCCTTCCTGCGTCGGATCGTCTCCTTTATTCGTTTGATAGTCAGCGGGCTGTTTCTGAATCTCTTGGCGTTGATTCTTCGAAGATTCCTAGTAGTAATAAAAATAAAATAACCGAGTTAATGCAAAATATATACCCAAATGGACCTGAACGAAAAGATATCAGCTCGGGGATCTAGAAAGTGCAATTCTGATTAAGAAGTTTTATTAAGGATTTAAAAAATCGAATGTTTATGATACATAAAAGAGTCAATAGTATTAAAATATCATAAAAGACTAGACGAAGTTAACGCATTCCAAAAAGACACTATCCTGTTAAAAAAATTAAGACAAAATATCCGATTGCGGTATCGAGGAATAAACATGATATATAATATTAAATGCATGTATCAATAATTCAGTAACTAGTGGTAAGAATAATCTTATCACCAGTCCAAATTAATTAACTATACATTTATTTCGCGTGGTGCAGACGATCGTGGCGCAAGCTCTCGGTTCTACAGAATTAGCATTTTTTTCTATTCATACTATTATAAATCTCAATATCTTATGAATGATTTGTCTTGCGAGATTAGCATATAATACTTACAATAAGACACCATAATCTCTCCTGAATTACGTGACAGCTGTCGTAAAAGTCACATACAAAATCTAATTTCTCGACACAACTCGCACAAATTTGCTGCGGCAGAGCATCGTCCTTGTTGATCTGAAATAATTTAATGATTTTAGCATGTCTGATGTCTGATGATGTTAGATGATTATGAATTCTATATTAAAAAGGTCAGTGAAACATTTAATTTATAATATTAGTATTTATTTATAATTGATAACAGGGAAAACAAAGAAGCAATGTGAAGAACATGGCAGAGAGAAGAGATAAGAGACGAGTTGCGTACGTGCAAAGTTAACGTGACGACACAAAGTAAAATGTTATAAAGTATATAAAATAAATATTATATTATTAATATTTAATTTAATATTTAATTAGCTAATGGGTAATATGATAAAAAATAAGGAAGAGAAATTTGCGAATTTTCGCACTAACAACCCTTTTAACTTTCCAGCCATATCTCATCAAATCGAAGCATATATATGAGAATGAAGATCGGAGTTGAATTCGCGGAAACTGCTGATTATGAGTTGACCGTTCGACATAATTCTATCAAAGAAATCCCATTTTATTTTTACAGATTTTAAAATAAACAACATAAAATATAAAGCACTCACTTTTTAATAAACTATCTTAATGTTGAAGTAATAAATTCTATTCATCTAACAAACTATCTAATATTTTTATATATAGAATTTATAAGAAGCGATTTATTTGGAAAAATATACATAAATTGTTTTTCTTTATGAGAGATTACGGCTCAGTCGGGTTCGATTACTCCATTTTTTTCTACAAAAAGCTCCATCTTAAAGTAGTAAAAAATTCTGTCATCCTAACAGTCTTCGAGAAACAGTTTGTGAACTGTATGCTCTATATACATACATATTTAGTTACGTATAATTCAACTCATTATATACGTAAATTTATTTTTACTTTCTCAACAAAGTATAATCAACAATAAATTACACATAAAATTATAGTTAAAACACCAACCAAGTGTGTCACTTTAGGAAACTTAAATGTAGGATAAAATAAATCAAAAGTATTTGAAAAGTATCATACTTTTATTAAGGCAACAGTGGAATCATTAAACAAGTTTTTTATCGTGGAAATTAATTTTATATAAATATACAAATGTGCGCGCGTACGCGCGGGTGTGTGTGTGTGTATGTGCGTGTGTGTGTATGGAGTCACTTAACTTATCTCTATATGCAATTAACACACAGACGTGTCTTCAATGATCAAGGAAAGGAGTATTATCTTCTAATTATATATGTATGTTACCTCCTAATTATATATATAATATATACGTACAAAATAGCTCATATTGCTGATCACTTCGAAAACTATAGGAAAAATTTTTGTATAGTTAATTATAAATATCTACTCACATTTTATGAGTACTCTAATTATACAATAGTCCATAATCGGGCGATAAAAGGCACATTTCTCTTGATAATCCGTAAATATCTGCATTCTTGCTGCCGCCATTTATTCTACTTAAAAATAGCTCATAATACTCCTATTAATTGCAATTATTTTGTCTTCCTAGATTACTTTATAACATCGAAGACTTGAATCAAGGCACTTGCTATACTTCTTTCGCAGTTTCGTATTAGTGTGTATGTGTAAGTAAAATACACATTTTCATAAAATACATAATACTTCAAATGTCTAACACTTTTCTATTTTTAATATAACAATTATTATAAAATGTACTCCAAAAGATATTGAAAATCGTTGAAAATTTTTCACATACGAGTCTCACATGTAAAGATTTATAGAAAATATCGCCGCTCTCGTTATAACATTATCAATTTTGGAAGCCCTGTTCCTGGTGTCACGCACACCATGCACGCACGCACACACACATGCGTATTAAGTCATTAATTTTTTAATAAAACTATGCATTTATTCGATTAATCATACTTTTGGCCGTAATTCGGTGAACGTGTATTGTCTATATTACAAAATAAACATTTTCCAAAGACTTGCTGTATTCATGAGGAGAGGAAGTATTACAAAAAGGCGTGTTTTTTCATGAGGGTAATTAACGCGTCGTCAACCGAGTATGTTTTTCGGTTTTTTGACACATCCAGTTCTTTTCTTGGGCACTAATGACGCGTGTTTTCGTGTGATTTCTTTTCCTGATTGTCATTACGTATCTTATATTATTTTTCAACAGCCTTTATTTTATTATTATACCAATTTCTCTTAGCAAAGTTCAGATAGCTTTTAGAGGTTTCACACTAATGTTCTTCAACCAGTCCTTAATGAGAATCTAATCTTTCTAGGTCCACGGTAAAAAAAATACGCGTATTACAGGCTAAACTAAATCACGGTTTCGGTATACGATAGATTAATATTTACTACATAAACGCTCGAATGAAAAGATTAATTCTAACGTTCCCAAACTCGACAATCTCAATTATCCAAACTTAAAAAAAGAGAGACAGAATATCGCAAAGTTTTATTCGTGAATAGAAAATTAGTGTAATCTTTGTAAAAAATAATACTAAGATTTAACACTTATAGAAAAAAACGTTTCACTAGTATTATAACCGTTCTATTCTTAGCACCTCCACATTCTTGACTTCTTAAGGAACACCGACACGTATGCGTACGTTTTTTATTAGGTTTAGAATTTCAAAATAACCTGACAAATAGATATTTGCCATAAAATCTGTCGAAGAAAATATAGGAATCCCGTTGTACGATGACAGTTGTAATATTTGCCACTTGAAATCGCATGGTACTAAAAGAATACCTTTTACTTTTTATCTTCAAAAGTTCGTCCCCCCCGAAAAGGTCCTTTCATATTTTTAACATATTTCCCTACGCTGTTCTTTCGCTACTTTATATTCGTCATGTAATTACAATGTCAGATAAAAAGTATCGTGCGTGTATACTATTACTTGTCAATAGCGCGATCAACATTTGAAGGATACAGGGGAAAAACAATATCCATCCGGAGTAATTTCGAGAAAAACGCAGTTTTAAGTTCCAAAACATCTCGGATGTATCTTAGGAAGCTATTGAAAAAATTAGTACAAAATTTAGTGAATATCGGAACGCAGTATTAGTGTTCACTTAATGTTTATATTGTATGATGGACTCTGATAGATTCTTCACTATACAAGCGTGTGGATTATGATCATTTTTTCCCCAACATGATACATCTTTTGACTTTATTTCCAATGAATTGTAACTGTTCTTAATCAAAACAGATAACAATTATGAAAGTTCTTTGAAAATGATGCCACAAGATTAGCATAATCAGATCAATTTTGACAAAAAGTGGACTTTTATCGTTTTTCCCCTGTACCCTTCATTTTCATTCCATGTATGTACTACTAAAATAAGAACGGGCTCGAGGGAAAGGGTTAAGAATAGGGAGATTGGTCCCGACGAGTTAAGAATAGGTGAAGAGGAGGGGGGAAGTTTGGCTGTATTGCTAAAGATAAAAGGAATGACGTTTGGGAATTCATCGAAGCACCAATTGTGTATACGCAAAGGCTGTCATCTTTGAGCAATCTTCTACCGAAATACTCTTGTCAAGTATTCAATCTCGGATTCTTTCCTTCTTTCTTCAATTCCTCGTAAATTCTGATTCAGCCTATTACGAGATTTGTACAGATCTCTATAGTCTTTTCTCCTCTCCAGTGATTATCTTGTTGTCATTGTGAGCGCCATTCCGTCATTATTTCTCGTTAACGGACGTGGTAAAAGCAGTCAGATTGTTATTGTTGGATGTAACCTTCTGTTTGCCAGTCGCGCTAGGCTTCTTCTCGTCGAAATGCCGTTTCCGATGCACCTTCATGTTGTCGCGACGATTGAACTTTTTACCGCATTCCGGGCACGCGTGCGTTTTTTCCCCGTGTACATGACGATGGGCGGCCAAATGGCTCGCCTGTGCGAAACTCGCGCCGCATTCCTGGCACACGTGTTTACGCAAACCCTCGTGCTTCAACAGGTGCTCGTTTAGAAACGCTTTAGACGCGTAACGGTTGTTGCAAACGTTGCACACGAACGGCTTGGGATTGGAGTGCTGCAGCACGTGCGCCTTGTATTTGGAAGCGACTTTGAAGGTCTTGCCACATGTCTCGCACGTGTACGTGGTCGCGTGGCGTGTTTTGATATGCTCGTTCAGCACCGACAGACTCGAGTAAAGATTATAACAGAAGCGACAGCGAAAATTGCGCCGCTTTTTCATATGGACACTCGCGATGTGGCCGAGCAATCTCGTGCGAAATGGGAAGACTTTGCCGCAATATTCGCAGGCCAGATTTTGCGGCGGCAGATGCGACTTCATATGGATCTGCAACGAAACCTTGTGGTGATAACTCTGTCCACAGTCCGCGCAACTGTACGGCCGCACACCTTTGTGAACATTGTCGTGCTCGGCCAGGTAGAATTTGGATTTGAATCGTTTAGGACACTTGGGACATTGTATGGGCCTAGGATTGGTATGCGAGCATCGGATGTGCTTCATCACGTCGGACTTGCAAACAAACTTGGCGTTGCAGACAACGCACGTGTACTGCTTGATACCGAGATGCGTTTTCACGTGAACCGTACATTTGTCTCGGCGCTCGTAGAACTTTCGGCAGAGCTTGCACGCGTAACCGTTTTGCGTTTCATTTACAACGTGCTCCACGTTATCGTCCACCTTAATCTCCTCGCCGTCGATCTTAAAGAGATCCTCTGGGTTCTGCGTGGCTTCCAACCGTTGCTCCAACTCCGCTAAATTTTTCAACTTTGCCGCCGCACTGCTGTTCTTCGGCGACGTACTGCTAAGGATCGTGTTGACAATGCCGTTCACCTCCGCGCTGTTTTCGCTCTGCAGCAGATCCACGATCGCTGTGTCGACCAGACAATAGTCCTGATCGGGCAAGACCCGCGCTCGCACCGACGACACCTCATCGTTTTGCTTCTTGCACAGCTCGACGGTGAAGCTAATATCCTCGGCGTCGTTATTCCGATTTCTCGTCTCCTTTACCGAGACCTCGATATCGGGAGAGCTAGAAACAATCGTCAATAATTTATTCAAAGCTGAGGTTGGGAACTGAATCGTCGCTGATGAATCCTGTTGCTGTTGCTTCGGACTGTTGCTTTGTTTGTCCGTACTCTCGTTGTTGCTATTATTGTTATTATTCACAGACCGAGTACCGATGTTATTTTCGACGTTATTGTCGTGACTCCTTAATCGACTTGCGATCGGAATCTCCTCGACGTCCACTGCAGACGAATCCGCGCTTTGCCTGCTTCTAAGCCAACGAGTCAGCGATGTTTCTGTACTCTGAGTCTGCGCATTTTTTTCCGCGGCTTTATCGTTGCACTTGGAAACCTGTTGCTGCTGTTGCTGACTGCGAAGGCTTCTCAAAATCTTCGGAGTCGTATTTCTCTTTTTCTGCTGTTCCGAATCCTTGACTACTTCAACATGGTTCTCCTCAGCCTGTCTGCTTCCGGTGGAATTAAGATTCTTTTCAATACTGTTGTTATTATCCGACGACGACGTGCCCACCGGCGATGTTGATTCTTCAATCTTTACCTCTGTCTGGAGAGAAATCGAATTAGAAGTATAGAAGTGGGTACCAGAATATGCCACTATTTTGATAACAATGTGGGTGAATTTACAAGCAATTAAAAAAATTTAATCGTTTTCGTTCAGATATTCATAATATTAACATTTTATACAAGTATTTTACACTGACTCATTTTTCATTATAATAATAAATAAACAATAAATATGAATAAAGAATACATATAATAATTTTAATACAAGAATATTCGACTTTATTAAAATTATATATTAACAATTAATAAAAAAGAAAAGAAATAAAAAAGAAAGTATATTGTTTTGCAAAACTTTGCTTATAAATTGTTAAATTTTATTTACTTGTTTATATATGTATGTGGACTTCATTATATCGCGTTTATTATTTCACAGTAATGAAATAATAAATATATTTATATGATGTAATGAAATTTTGTGATATAATAGGATTGATTGTGATATAGAATAGCATGATAAAAGAGCAGTAGAGCGGTAGATGAAATATAAACAAAGTACAGAGACTTACGGACTCTGTTAACGGTGGTAGATTGTACTGATCGCGTAACACCTGTTGGGTGCGCCGACACTCCTCTTGGAAGTCACAAACGAATTCGAGCTTGCCCAGACACTGAACACAGATCGCCTTGGGCAGAGGATCCTTTTCATCTATCTGCGATTCACAAATAAAAGTGATCTAAGTTTTGAGAAATGTACTTGCAAGAAAATATAACCTTATTAAGCGACATTAGGCCTCATTAATTCTCTTTCCTTTTTTCCTTCTTTTTACAAAATATTAATTACGTAAATACTACCGCTCTGCTCTATAGATACAACAATTTGTGACAAACATATAAATATATCGTTACATTCTGGTACCCACTGAAGTTCTACGATAACATCCAAGCCTGGAATCACCGACAAACTTAAATTTATAATTTTTACAGTTACAATATTCATTACTTACAATTTTAAATAAAGCTCATTACTCTTCTCTCCGAGGAATTCGCCCAAAATTATTTGTACAAATGTAAAAATAATTTGTACAATAATCTCATGGCACGTTTACAAACACTTGCACATGAAAATAAACACAACATTTTTCTGTGTGTAGGTATTATTTAATAATTTTTTTTTTCAAACAGTAGCGATAGCAATTCCACGGGAGATTCCATGAGAATCTCGTTGATAAAGTAACATGTCTATTCTTAATTGCGATATTGGAGCATAAAGAAATCTTTTGCCGCTCGATGAGTGTTTAACTTGCGAGAAGGCTCCTATTAAATATCAATTTCCAACATGATAATATCCTCCAATCTCTTTTTGAAACTTAGACCTATCTTTAAATAAAGCAGATTATTATAATACATTAATTAATTTAAATTTTTGTTATTTCTTAACAAAAAAAAAAAAGAAAGCTGTTGATGAAGTGATGTAGCAAACAAGAGACCAGTTAACACAAAATTAACAATTCAACATGAATTACACAAACCCTATTGCTTCAAACTCTTATTAATTATGTTATGTTGAATGTTAGAAAGTATATTCAATAAAATTAGTTCAATTAATTGTTTAAAATCACAATTATTTTAAAGTGAGCATTTTAAAGAGCATTGAAGCATAGTAATTAATTATGTTAATAATTAGGGATCAAATTCGACCAAAAAGTATATCGATGCTCCGAATTTGAAGGGAAAAAAATGCTCCCTGGGGATCAACAAACGTGAAGCACAAGCCGAGCACGCTACAAACAAGCGAGATGCGCTGCGTGTAAATATGCGTGCTGTTTTGAAGCAAGAAAAACCATAGCAGAGGAGGAAGAAGATCATCTCCCTTTCTCTCATGGCCATTTTCTTCTAACCCTATAACCGGGTCGGCGAGGGGAAGCGTGAAGCAAAGCGTCCAGGCGCGACGAGTCAGCGCGACTCACCAGGATGTTGATTTTCTTGTGTATCTTCGTGCCAAGGTAGCGTCTGACACCCTCCTCCCCGAACACGTCGATGTAGATCTTCTCGTACTGGCCGCACAGCCTGCATATTTTCGCCTCACCCTCTTCCACGTCCATTCTCGTTTACCTCGTCGACAAGCGCGTCCTTATACATGCACGCTGGGTGCTATCGCAAGGTGGAAATCCCGACGGGGCATCCACGCACGCCGTTGTCGCCGTTTCGTATCTCGTGTCGACGCCACACCGCCACGAGTGACGCTTCCTGAGCTTCCTCCTCCACTCTTTCTTTTCGACGAAATGTTTCGCCCGATTTTTTTTTCTCTCTCTCTCTCTCTCTCTCCTCTTTCTCTCGTTTTTGGAAGACCACGACTTACACGACCACGTCCCCTCGTCCGTGACGCCAGGACGTGCGCGCGGAGCAGGAAACTTGCGTGAGGTAGGGGCGAAAATGGAGACGACTACACTGGCGTTA
Organism: Temnothorax rugatulus; assembly: GCA_035220575.1. Classification (NCBI taxonomy): domain Eukaryota; kingdom Metazoa; phylum Arthropoda; class Insecta; order Hymenoptera; family Formicidae; genus Temnothorax; species Temnothorax rugatulus. Next base: position 138,168 of record JASTWL010000189.1, on the reverse strand, counting down.
CTACTTGCCATGACAATCCAGCGCGCGAGAAGATTTTCTCGGAGAGTAGCCGCATTCGAGCCAGACTCGGCGGCATTGGTCGAGCCGAGTGTGACGCGTCGCGTCACACTCGGGGCGACCAATCAGCTACGGCGAGGGCCGAGAAGTCTGTTCCTTTTACGGCGCGACTCCTTTTTCAGCTGAACTTCTCGCACGGTTCATCTGTCCTCTTTTTCTTTTCACGTCGGAGAGAAAAAGAGGCAAGATAAACTGTGCAAGAAGTTCGGATAAATGGAACAGACCGAACGGACCTATTTCCTGGAACTTTTATGTCCATTTCTATCAATGTAGATTAATTTTTATCATTTTAATCGCGATTGAACTTACTTTTCATCTCTTTCTAGTTCTTGAAATTAGAGAAAGATAAATAAGTTGAACCAAGATCAAAGTTAATCTAATCATATAAAGTTATATAAAGAAAATTATCCAATTGCACATTTTATGCTTATTAAATTGCTTTTTCTAAATGCAGCCATTCAAAATTAATGATTTCATGTGACGAAGAAATTCATTATACCGATTATGAATGGATTTAATGCAAATTAATTGTTTCAAATTTATTTTTCTTGTAAATTAAGTACTTCTTTTATTTTGAATAAAACAACTGTCATAATCTTACGAAAAAAAGGGAAAAAAACAGAAAAGAATCCAGCTCCAATGAGCAAATATTTATCAAGAAATGCAAAGAGTGTAACTCGTTCGTTAAAATAAACAAACTCACTGTCAATAATCTAAAATTTTATATAAAAAAAGAAGCAATTAGAAACCGGAAGTAACCGGTTCCGTTTCCTTTTAGGTACTTGTCGGATGTTGGAACGCAGCCAATGATCCAATGAGAGAATTTCTTTTTCGAAAACGAATTTTCCTCATTGGACCATCGGCTGCGTGTTCCGACATCCGCGACATCCGACGTACGACGTATTGTAGAACCGGCCTTTATTACGTCTCAATTCTCAATCGAATGACAAACATGGCACCCACCATGATCGTTAGCTACCGTCTGGTATTTATTACATTCGCTCTCGCACTTTCGTTTGTTTCCGTCGCGAATTCCACGGACGCCGCGGGCGATTTTTCTTACGCGTCTGCGAGAGTCGAGGTAACGTAATCTGTTTTTTGTTAAATCAACATAGTGTCTTGTCGGATATCGCTCTAGAACGCATGACGTTCGATTTTTCTGTATTATAATTGCAATAAAATTGCTACAAGAGTAATTAAATGATATTTTATGTATTGAGAAATTGTAATCACATCTCGTACGGACTGGTTTCCTCCTGACATCGTTGTTATCTTACGTTATTCGTTTTCCAGAGCTGTAGCGGTTGCTCGCTCAACCGGCTGCCGGATGTCAAGAAATTTATTTTCGAGGACCTGCCGCAATAGTATCCTTTATAAAGCATACTTGTTTTGCATATTTATACACTTTTAAAACTTATTTTCAACTGCATTGTTAGTGACAGTTGACGTAAAATACTTATTTCATTCATTTTTCACATATTTTGTCTTATTTTTGATTTGTGTTACATACGTACACATACATGAAATAATTTAAAACAATATTGACATTTGAAGATTGATAGATAGGTAAAGTTAACTTTTTATATATAGATATATAAAAAATTGCATGTTACCTGTTTTCTAAAGATCTAGCGTACAGTTGTGTTTTGGATATTTTTAAAATTTGCTCCTAATATTAAAAATAGTAATCTTTTAATATAAGGTACCTAAAAGAGAGAGAGAGAGAGAGTGTGTGTGTAATTTTTTCAAAAGTGTATAAGTTCCCCAAAATAACAGCAAATAAAAGACTAACAAATTCAATCAATATTCCATCGAACTATATTACTTATTTTTTTTCCTTAATACACGTACAGTGGCGAGAATGTGGAATTCAAGCATATTCCAGGTGCAATACCAGAACTCGTGTTATTGAACGCACGTGGAAAGGTTTAACAATAAAAAGAAAATATTAACATAATTAATTATAATTCGTAATATCCTACTATTAATTTCTGAAAATGTTGCAGGAGTTAGAGAGACACGTGTTGTCCAAATTGACTCGAAAAGAATGTAATGACTTGCTAGTCTCCAAAGGCTTCATGAGAGATAAGGAGGAGATGTAAATCTTCCAATTGGCGTATATTGTGAGAAGCAGTCTATCAAAACTAATCATAATTATCTCTAGGAAAAGTAAATAATTTCTGATCGTTTATTTCTATGTACATCGCAGATATTCAAGATATAATAGTTTTGTTTGTTGATAATATTCCAAGAGTAAGCTATATTGTGTACAGTAGCAGTAATTTCCTGATCTATGTACATTGCTTTTATCGAGTTGCGATTTTCGGTGCATTATATTGGTGAGCGCTTCTCTCGAAGAGCTGCAATCTGTGATAGATGCCAAATCTAAAATAGGATGGAACATTGTACAGTGGAATATCCCGCAAATCCCATTAATTGCATTATAATTCTTCATTTCTACTAATTCTTTAACCCTACAAAATTTTTATAACCAAACAAATTAAGAAATAATAGATTGAGTTATTGATATAATTATTAAATCAACCAATTAGAGTTTAAATAGTATTAATAGTGTACTCTACAACAGTTTCTTTAGAAAGTCTTAATTATGCATAAAAACCTCTTATGAATTTTATGAATATTAAAAAAAAATTTTTTTATGTCCGTCAATTTGTACGTTATCCAAATATTATTTATGGATAGGATTTTATATAAGTAGATGTGGATACGTGATTCAATCACAGTATCTATTTATGCATCTCTAATCACTTCTCCTCCATCTGTTGCAATTCGATATTGGCGCTCTTTCACTGCTTTAAATTAACCCAGTCGTTGCAATTGTTTTTCTGTGTCCAATGTACATACATAATAAATTGATTAGTAATATTAGTGATATTAGATTACTGATATTAGAATTAATATCAGATAATAAATATTAATTTTTTTAAAATTGTTTTATTACTTTCTTATTAATAAGGGTTACTAACATTGAAAGCAATTGAGATTTTCACCCACAAGTTTCTTTATTTTTTATAAAACTGTTTTTTTAGTTTTCATTATATTTTTGTATTCTATTATACGTTCTAATAAAATATTTTCAAAGGAGGTAAAATGTTTCTTTTGCGTTTACACAACTCGATCCATGATCCATTTTTTTGTCATCATGTGCCATTTCGTTTTTCAACCGAGTAGTTTCAATTGACTTCTAATCAAAATATGACCTGTTGAACTGTCCACGTCTCGAAACATAAAACTCCACTTTGAGTATCTTACATAATGTGCTTTTGAATAAAATTGAACATCATTGAACTATGAATAAATTAATTACTACTGTTAGTCTCGTAAGAATCCATTTTTTACGTCCCGTTATATTTCAATGTATATACTATATTATTAATATTCCATAATATATTACATTGTTTACACGCATACGCAATTTTAATTTAAACTCAAAATTATACACACAGGTATGTGTATATATATATTATTTATTGATTTATTATATACACACTGTTCAAATTTGCAGTTTCTCACAAAACCGCGATTTATCTTAACGATCTACATTAATATCTTCCCCTCGCTGCGTATTCACTTAAGTCATACGTTTTTATACTTTAAATATTATAGCAGATGCACGCACTCCCTCTATGAGTAATAATAATATATATAATATGTACATAAAAAAGTGACATCAAAATATCAGAATTATCCAAATGGGAGAGGAATCGTCCCATTCGAAGTATACAAATGCCAACGAAACCGTGTAAAACATCTTACATGGACAAAACACCCGATGTACCTTTCTTCCTCTTTTCTAAAATAGGAAGAAACGAGTTTTTTTTTATGTCCATTTCCAATACAGATTAACTTTTACTTTTTATCCTCTTCTAGTTGTAAGAAGTAGAAAAAATAAAAAGTAAGTTAAACTGATTAAAGTTAATCTACATCGGTAGAAATGGACATTAGTCATACAGTTTGGGACACGCGTAAACGAACTTCATATATTTCCGTTGTTTTTTTTAAGCTCCTGCTGGTTCGATTGCCAAGTCCGCATTAACAGTGCGCACAATAGGCCTGTTCTTTTCAGCTGAACTTCTGCACGGTTCATCTTTCCTCTTTTTCTTTTCATGTTGGAGAGAAAAAGATAAAAGATGAACCGTGCAAGAAGTTCAGCTGAAAAGAACAGGCCTAATGAATAATAATCAATTGTGAACTGTCATCAGGCATACAAAAATGATGTTAAAAAGCTAAATTATTCTTGCAACGTACATACAGCGACATTTTTCGTGTTAGTGCAGTAATCTTGTATTAAAAATAATTGTCGAGGTGTTAAAATATATCGAAAATTCCTATTTTATAAAACTTAATATGTGAAACTGCAAATATTTATTTCAGCAGCTGTCAAACAGCTTGTTTTATTTATTTGACAAGTGCTGAATTGAAGTAAATATTTACTGTCACATATTAAATTATAACAAAATGGGAGTTTCGATATATTTTAACACTACGACAATTATTTTGAATACAAAATCATTGCGTTAACATGAAAAATGACGCCTTCCCGGCAGTTGGATTACCAGTGCTGCCTTAACGGATAGACAACCGGTTTAAGGATAACGACACCTTTGCCTCGTGCAGCGGATAAGCGGATTTTGCATAGACTTGTGAGACTATTATAGCACGTAAGTAGTATTGTATACTTTCTATGGGCTTATAATTCAAAATCGAAATTTTTCAGTTGACAGTATTCTTCTCGGGGTGCAATACTTATTACATCACTTATCCAAATACTTATTACATCATTTTTCCAAACAAAAGGGGAGTTTTCGATATATTTTACAAGTCTATTTTACATTTGATTACAAACGTTTTAATTGAATTCAATAGAAAAATATTTTTATTTTAATAATGTCTTACGTTGCAAAAATTTTCATATATTTTCTGACTTCTAACGTCATCAATCAAAGATGGAGGCAGTGAATGAACAGGAGCTTTAAGGGACTTTGCAAGAGCCACGTGGAAACCAATACAATGTTGCGATTATCATGAACCAACAGGCTACCATAAGACAAAGTATTACAAATTATGGAGCAGACTGGTATGTGATTTAGAAACAATGTTATGCCATCAGCAGCCAGCAGATGAATATTATCGCTAACCACAAAAATATCTTGGATAAAAACTGATCTTCCTCATATTGCGGTGTGCCTCTGGGAGCTGGAAATAAATAATTTTTTTTTATACGTTACCTCTCAATTATTGTCTCATATATGAGAAACAGGAACACGAAGTTCATCTCGCAATTGTACCATTCCCCTTAAACTTATGACTAGTGTTACCTGCGCTTGGTCGTGTTTCTCCGAAATTAAAAGTCGACGTAAAGAAAGCGAACGGAAAAGTGCCAATGCCGAACGACATGTAGGAACCATCGCCGAAACCAAAGCCGGGAAAACCGACATTGGCTTCTGGCTCTGACCTTTGACCGGCCGGGCGCGGTGGCACGTTGTTCCTGAAGCAAAAATCGTTTTCACCAATTAAGCTTATATTATTTTGTAAGCCAAACCCTTCGAAATAGCTTATTACAGCATACAGGTGACTTCAAACAAAACAAAACTTGCACACAACGTTATCTTAACATAAAATCTCAGTCTTAACGTAAGCGTCTCCCGTCAACTTAAACGCGATCGAACGCAAGCCCCATCCTTCCCCAACCGCACAGCACAACGCGTCACACATAAAAGAGAGGGCGACTCACACGCAGTGAACTATAGAGCCGTTTATTTGTGACTAAAACATTCCAGGGAAACAAAAATAATAGAATACCATTGACCAATTAAAATTTGCTGAACAGACAGAAACCAATTAATCCGTCTTTTTCTTCTTGGTGCCCGGGCGCCAACATGGGATTTCATGTTTCAGTACAGTATATAGTTCACTGCTCGCACGCCACCAATGCATCAACATACTAGATACAGGTATAATAAGCAATGGTAATAAAACAATTATCTCCTATAATTTAACATGATATTACACATGTAAATTTTTTTAATATTATGTTACTAAAGATCTATCTCCGACCGTAAATGGCGTTTTTGTTCTAGTTTGATTGTAAATTCTTTTTACATAATCCTTGAATAAAAAGAAGTAATAATTAATCCTTAATTGTGACAGAAAAAAAACGAAGTTATACCTTGGATCTTCTTGCTTTGTAGCCCCACGTCCATATAACGGAATGACTTTTTCTTTGCTTATAGCAGCCTTGCATACTGGACAAACCTGCCTAGTAGGTCTGGTCTCCAGCCACTGGTGCAGACATGGCCAACTGCATTATTATCACTCATATCATTCAAAAATTATAGGTAATATCTCACTCTATGACACGTTACGTTATTATCAAATACTTACCAGAACAGATGGCCGCACATACTGACTACTGCATCTTTCGCGGTATCCAAACAGATATTGCACTCGAACATCCTCTCATCCTTCTCCTTTTCCTCGGTAGAGCCTGCGGATCCCGATGACTTGGATGAACCCGCTTGTTCCTTTGTCCTGCTCATCCTTCAAGTATGCATATGTTCATAATAAGATTTAATCAAATATTCTTGCGTTTTAGGATAATCGTTTAACCCATTAATACTATACATTTTGAAACAATTTCCACAGTTAATTAGAACTTTTTAGTTATAATTAGAAATGTCATTAACTCGCATTTCTAATTATGACTAGAGAGTCTCTAGGACTCTCTTAGTCCTAGAGACTAAGAATTCCTAACTCGCAAAAATTAATAGCTATCGTGCAATGGAACAGTCATATATATTTGTATTGTTATCGTAAATTCGATTAACTCAACCGTATGTAAATAAAGGCTGCGTCCCGATATTCACTGCCGGTACTGAAACTCTGTAGTGTACGTTACGTAAACTATAAATTTTTAGTACTTGAAGTGAATATCGGAAGCCTGTGTATGTGCATACATATAAACGAAATCGCAATCTACAATGAAAGAGCAAACGCTGTTTAAATTGGCGGTGACAAGAAATGTCTCAAAGTACACAAAATTACTTTAAAATTATCTAGCACAAATACAGAAATTTTTATTCCTTTCGCTTCCAAAATGATATACCGAAGTCGGAGTAACTTAAAATTGAGAAATAATCCTAAACATTACGATAAACGCGCTCTCAAGTCGTGTAACAGAACACTGTAAGAAGGAACTGAATTCAATTAATTATTTGCAAAATCATTGGCATGTATTAGGCGACAGAATTGACAATGCAATTCTTAACGCGCAAGAAAAAATCATTTCTGACAAGTGACCATTTTATTCCAGATTACCTAATATTGAATTTATAATTCAAATATTCTTTAATCATTTCCTTTATTCTTTTTAACAAACTAACAAACGCATTGTAGCATCTTCTTTTCACTTATTTTGAACCGGGTTTACCGAAAGACGAAAATAAATCCCCTCCCCCCTCTCCCTGTCTAACATAACTTTACCACGTCATTCTGTTTGCAGGCTTCTTAGGCGGATCGTTATATTCGCGCGCAATTATGCCACTTAACGTTTTTGTCGGCACCGTGTCACTTTGTCCTTTTGTTCCTTCCGATATGTTGTTCTATTATATATTTTCTCTTTTTATTCAACGGTAAAGTCACCCGAAATAATAAACCACTGTTTTTTTTCTCTCACTCTTTCTCTCTCTCTCTCTCTCTCTCTCTCTCTGTCTTTTTCTGCCTTTAACTTCACTATGTTACATATTCGCAATTCCGCACAAACGCACACGTACTTTCTTCGCCCAACTGTGATTCATCCGTTAATTTATTCCATCGGTTTAATCTCTCGTTCGTTCCTTCTCTTTTTATCGTCTGTCTGTTACTTGCTCCAATAGATATTATAAATGTCAGGTGTCTATCCGCAATAACAACTTCTCTCTCTCTCTTTCTCTCTCTCCCCGCTCGCGAATATTACGTCATTCCGCCTGTTACTTCATATCACTTCATATTCATTTCATTCATTTCTACATTTGCGCACCGTTCGAGCCTTTAATTTATAACGAACACAATTTCGCCGTGCGTGCTACCCGATTTTCGACAGAAATGATTTCTATTTCCGCAATTTTATACCTGTCGCGAAAAGACAATTCTCTCTCTCTCTCTCTCTCTCTCTCTCTCTCTCTCTCTCTCTCTCTCGCCGTCTGTTTGTCTGTCCGTCTGTCGGTCTAATATATGTATATATATGCACAATCTACGCCATTCCACTTATCAACCATTCCTGCATTTACACATCATCCGATTCTTGGTTTCCTCGTCAACATAACCTTCCTACGCTTCATTTACCTCGTTCTCCGTCCGCATTCGTATATCCTTTGAATAATTTTAAATATATTAGATCAATTATACGTACACACATATACACATCTATATTTCTCCCTTTCCTTATCATAACCGCGTACATGAAAAAATTACGTCACTCACTTTTTGCCAGGAGGAGGGCGGGCTCGGCCCTCACAAGCAACGAAATCGCGTGTCCTTGCTTCGCGGCGGAGACTCGATGCAAATAGAACAAATAACGAGAAACCCGTTTCCCCGTGCGGTCGACTGGCGACGATCGGTGACAGCGACGCGCGCTACTACGTACGTACGAGACACATGATTGCCCAAACCAGTCCAAACGGGATAGTGGTGGATGACAGAGAGAGAGGGAGAAAGAGAGAGCGAGAGAGATGTGAGAGGTATGTATAGTCGGTGACGGTGACGGCGGCACCGGCACATCAGCGTTTATTGCCCGCGAAAAATCGATTATTGACAACGTGACGATTTTTGCGCGGAAAGGTATAAACCGGTAATCGTGATGGTCGATTAGGTGTTCGATCGATCGAACATGCATGCGGGCGAAAATGTTTGAACGCTAAATTATATCGTATTTTAATTACTTATACGAGAAACAAGGTGTTTAATTCTCCTCTCCAAATAAGACAGTTACTGTAATTAGGGAGAATGTAGTAATTACTTTACTAACTTAGAACAAAATTATTATGACCATTAAATGAGACGATGTCTGGATTATTGTATCGTAAAAATATTCGTTCATATGACATTATTTCTAAATTAATAATTTACAATTAGTGACATAAGTCATAAATCAGTAATTTACAAGGTATATTTATTTAAAAAAATAAGAAGTTACTTTAGCTGGCGGAGTTTAACGGAATATTCCATATTTATGAAAAGCTCTCCGTCTTTATTTATTCGCTTGTTATAATGAAAAAGATCAGCATTAAGTTTCAAATTCTTATAAAAATAATTACTATACAATATATCAATCGTTATTTACAATTACGAGATAAATTAACATAACATCGTATATGCTTTTGCGCTTACATATATGTATCTTCGTTTCTATTGAGTTTCATTAAAAAAAAAAAAAAGGAACTTGGAAAGACTTATACATCGTACGAATCCATCAAGAGATTACCATCTTTATCTTTCAATCGTTTTCTTCCGCTAGAATAACGAGTTTCTTGGGTACCATCTGTGTATACTAGCTTTACAGTGCCATCAGGATATTCTCGTCTCTGAAATATTCAAATGTTATTTAATGAATAATGCTAACTCAAGAACTTGCTCGTTTATGTCACTCTATAAAAAATAAGTAAAGCATGCACATCAGATGAATTGGAGCAATATATTTAAAATACAAAATAAGAATAATAAGAGAAATAGGACCGTTACAATATACAATCAAATTAGAATCAAAAGCCATACGATATTATATATACACAGAAACTAATATAAGGCTGTCAAAGATCTAAGCTTGGATCGTATGGCTTTTGATTCTAATTTGATTACAAAATAAGAAGTTGGACATTTGTTCACCTTATGCTCTTTTGTGTGAACTTCTTTCTGGCCATTTGGTAATGTCAGAATCTTGTCGCCGTTGATAAAAGTTTGCGCCACTGTCCCATCCGGGAACAACACTTCGACGGTTCCATCAGACATACGCTTTTCCACTTGACCACTATATGCATATAATTGTTTAATTTATTATTTATACATTATCTATATTTTGATTTATCATTACTTTTATTTATATAGGTATTTATTATTATTTATTATTATTTATGCATTATTTGGAGAATAAAACGAAGCAAAGCATTGGAAGCGAACGTGATAATAGTGAAACGATAACGAAATAAACATACTCGGGAAATTCTAAAATCTCTAAGCCATCGGGAGTCGTTGTGTGCCACGTTCGAGTCGCGGCATAAAAATATTTTACTCTCCTATTCTTGTCGGTCTCGCGCACATCCCCGTTGTAATAAATCATTTTTGTAACTTCTTGCTCGGGGAAGATCTTCTTGACATTGCCGTTCGGATACCAGTATTCTATGCGTCCGTCGGGAAACCGAATCTGTTTCACAGCGTCCGTACTCGTCTTGCTAATCTGACTCTGAAAGGAGGTGGCGTGCAACGTAGAATTTAAATTCTTCTCAGGCGATATTCGACTTTTTCTCTTTTCTATTTCCATTCCCACGTCGTTTTTATCCGAATCCTGATTTACTTCGCGCGATCTGTCAGCATAATGCTCCATATTACTCGCAACGTAAGCTGTACGCTCGAAATCTTTGTTCGTAGAACTGGAATGGGATCTATCATTACTCTTTGCATTCTGCATTTGCGTAATTATTGGCTGGGGATCGCTCAACATGCCCTGCTTTGTACAAGACGGATTTTGATTCTCCATCAAATCCGATGTTGCGTCTTTCAGTAAATTTTCGTATAAATACCGCTTCTTTTCCACAACGTTCCCTCCCGGGAGTTTCTGATTGCCCTTAGGCTGCGATTCAATCTCAACTTGTTTATGCCTTACTTTGTTCACAGATGCATCATCCGCTATTTGTCCAAAGCTATCGTTCACATTAATTGCTTTCATGATCGACTTGTTTCCACTTTTGTCCTCATCCTCGTCGTCAACATCATGGACGGAAGTATCTGATGAAGTATCCGATAAATCTTGACACATCTTCGGAGGGGGTTCTTTGGACGGAGCCACGACGACGCGTTTGTTGATTTGATTGATAGCCTTCGTAATTACTTGCCCAGTGCTTTTCCTAAGATTTCTAACGTTGGTTTTTTTAATATTCTGCAAATTCGCGATTTCTTGCTTCAACTTGGAAATTTCTACTCGTAACACACGAAGCTCGCTTTTGTACCTTGATTCAGCGGCGCTCCACCTGCTCTCTTTGATGTTCAGCTCATCTCTCAGTTGTTCCAATTCTTCGCGCAGAGTCTGCGCCTTCTGCCTCTCCGTTTTACTTTGCCTCGCCTTCTCCTGAGCATCACGAATTCTACTTTCCATCGCTGTCTTCTCACGCGCTACTCTCTTCTTCTCCTCTTCCAATTGGTTTTGCACCCTTCTTCTATTCTCTTCGAAATTCTTCTCTTTCTCTGCATATTGTTTACGTAAAATTGTCTCCTCCTCTTGCAGTTTTCGACGCTGAAGCAGCAAGGCCGAGCTTTCCTTTCGAAATATGTCTATTTCCTTCTCAAGTTCTAATAAACGACTTTTCAAAAGCTCCGTCTCGAAGGTACTCGTTTTATTCGTCCGTCCCTCAGACGAGTAAAGATCAGCCTCTCTCAAATTCGAATATACTTTCGCTATCTTCTCCGTTATTTTCTCCGGCTCGCTTCTCAATACGTATTCTTTCCTTTCGTGCGCATTTAACTCTCGAGCGTCCGACAACGACAATGACGACGACGACAACGACGACGACAGGACGGATCGCTCTTCGTCAGATGTTCGAACAATTTCTTCAGTTATCGGCGTACATTCGTTATCATAGCATGCATCTTCATCAGGCGACTCGTCTTTATAACTTAAAGTATCTTCTTCGGGAACGTGTACAGTTTTCATTACATAATTATACGAATCTTTCTTGCTGCGTCTTGTTATATCTTGCAAAGATGATCGTCTTGGAGTGTCAACTGCTTTTTCATTGCTGACAATTTTCAGAGAGGAATTATGAATTTGTTTCTCACAATTAAATGGCAGTTTCTTCTCAATGTTAGATGATTCCGTGTCGCTGGAATGATCGTCCCAATTCTGTTGTTCAACATAGTTTTTCAAAGGAGGACTGCTCGCCGTGTCGGACATGTCGATTAAATCTATGGTTCTATATTCATTGTATTCTGAGAATCTAACATGATGACTGATATCACTGGCATCACTGGCATCACTGGCATTACTGGCATCACTGGCTTCACTGTCAGGCGTTAAATTACGATCATTTCCCATAGAAGTTCCTCTCTCTTCATCGCTGTTCGACGATACCGTGATAATAGACGTATCATGATTTTCTGGATGCTTTGTGTATGCTTTGTCGCTTTGCAATACTTGATTAGTAGGTATAAAATAATCCTGTGCCGCTTCTTGCATGTTATCAACAGTTACGGTGTCCCAGTAGGAATCGACAGTAGTGGTGGCATTGGTTTGAGAATGTTTACGAGGCTCAACCTGGCGCTGAACAATTGATTTTGATTTTCCAGTATGCGCAACTTGTCGAACCATTGGCTCCTGCTCGACCATAGCGCTCGTTCGTTCATCGTCTTGCTGTTCCTTACTCGCCACAGTACCGTTCTCCCTTCTCGTTTGATTCAATCTGCTCTTTATCTTAAATGGCGTAGACTGCTGCAAAAATGCAAGTACTGTGCTTGATGTCGAACAGAAACTAGAATTTTCCGCCTTTTCTTCCAAGAGCTCAAATATTCTTACCTCCTCCAATTCTCTCTCCGCTTTCGTATCACAATCTGATATATTTATTTCTAGTGGGTATCTCGATCGATTAGAAGCAACGTTATGCGCGATTCGATTAGTAGGAGTGATGGATTTACCGGAAACCTTCTTTTTCGGTAATGGAACAGTTTTCAAGTTCAATTGTCGCTTTCCACTTGCGGCAGAAACATTGTCCACAGTTTTCGGAAGTGCATGCTTATGTACGGTAGATTTCTTGCTCTTATCACTTTGATCAATATTTCGTGTATTAGAGGATACAGGCGTGTTATGTCGTTTCACAGTGGTCGCTGCCGGACGTGAATTTGCCGGTATTTTAAATCTCGACAGTCCTTGACCCTTCTTTAGGAACGGTTTCTTTGGCTTGACCTTCGCATCGGTCTGCGCATTCGGCATTTCTGATTCTCTCTTCAATTTCTCTTCTAATAATGTTTGAAAGTCTTTTCTAGGTGATGGAAGAGGAATGTCATCGATCAAAGCACATCTGTTTGAAACATTATTCAACGACAGCGGCTTTATCCCTTCTATTAACGAATCGGTAACGAATTCCTGTGACAGTACACCAGGGCTGTGATCTTTCATAGAACTACCACTTCTATCGACAATTGTAGAGGCACAATCTGAATCGTCACTCTGCTCTTCGTTACAATTTTCGTACGATGGATCGGCATCCGTTGATATTCTGTCATCAATTGTTTCTAGTACATCGTCTGAATTTTTCACACCACATTGAAGCGCTTTATCAGGCATTGTTTCTTTCGCATTTATCCCCATTTCACGCGTAACACACGCGTCATCTGTACTTTCAATAATATTGAAGTCGTGCGTTGGCAAGCCAAGTGCTTTGTAAATACGATCTTGTTCGTGGCTCAAAATCTCCCTTTGTATTCGTTGTTGGTTTAGCAGTCTCTCTTGCTGCTCCACCTGCCATTGCCTTAATTTCTGTAAACGCTCGGTTATAGAAGATTCCACGTCCATACTGTTTATGATGTCTCTCTGAAATAGTTAAAACTACTGATTCTAAACAAATTGTTAACTTAAAATAAAGTGTTCTTGTTCCAAACAATACTTGACAATCTACAACTATTACTCCTGTTTATATTGGCTGCGTATATGTACACTATACATATATAGATAATATCCAGATTATGGAAAAGAATCTCTTAGATAAAATAATTGTCGAAATAAAGATAGGCCTGTTCTTTTAGCTAAACAATTCATCTTTTCTCTTTTTCTCTCCAGCGTGAAAAGAAAAAGAGAAAAGATGAACTATGCAAGAAGTTGAGCTAAAAAGAACAGGTATAGTACTTTAAACTTCTGCTGAACAATCTGATGACCAACAATCTTTCAATATAGATAGTAAAAACAAAAATACTTACTTAAAAAAAACATACGACGCCTCTTTACAGCATTGAAAAATATGACGTCAAAAATGTGGCATAGTTCGATGTATGTAAATATATTTAAAGGTTAAATAAGGATAAAATACTGCAAAGAAAGTTCGACGTGCAAAAAAAACCTAAAACAATAAAGACATAGTTTATAAGTTATTTCATATTCTTGTTCTTCCTCTTAACATTCGATTTTGTACTTTGAATTTTAACGCACGTGCGGCACGTGTATAAATATTTACCAAAATAAACCGGCTTGATTGAATTTTGTTTTGAATATTCGTCACACTCTCATTATTTTTTTATCTTCTCTTTTCTTAGCAAAAAAGATCATTAAAGAACACTCTGATGAAACGCTGAATATTAATATAATTCTAAAGAATCACAAATAAATATCAAGCGTTATAACATTTTGAAAGGCTATTTTTATTATCCGTTGATACTAACGTAGTGTTTACCAACAGAAAACACAGTGGCACCCAGTGTCCATGTCACTAGAGTTTGGACACCATCCGCCATATTCAAATTAACCATGGTACGCTTTTCAAATACTTTTAAGTCAGTTTAGTATCTATGGAGTTAATTAACAAAAAAAAGTTTAATTCAATTTTAGTTTATATGTATAAATATTATTATTACAAGTAAATCTGTAAAAATACACAATAATAAAATATAACTTTTATCGTTTCTAAAATGATATTAAAATTGTATCCGTAAAAATATTGAATTCATTTAAATAAATTCAGCTTGTATAATCTAAAAATCCTGAATATAATTTCTATGTTCTCTTTTTACGATTTAAAACCTATATTAATATCTCTTTAATATCTCTGTCATTTTTAAACAATTATCTTCTTTAGATGTAAAGAAGAA
This sequence comes from Temnothorax rugatulus, assembly GCA_035220575.1. Taxonomy (NCBI): domain Eukaryota; kingdom Metazoa; phylum Arthropoda; class Insecta; order Hymenoptera; family Formicidae; genus Temnothorax; species Temnothorax rugatulus. The sequence goes on along the minus strand of JASTWL010000189.1, from coordinate 123,051 downwards.
ATTATGTTGCGCTTAAAGAAGAAAAGCTAACTACTTAGTGAAAATAGTATAAATGGAACTTTATTATGTTCTTATCTATATATGTGTATATTTTATAAAATATTTTTTTTACGATGAGTAAAAAGACAAAACGAATATCGAAGAAAACCTTATTCAACAAATAGTTGTGTAACGAATTAATTACCTTCTTAGTCAAATATAATGTTAAGCATTTTTGCTAAGTTACTAACGTGATAAAACTTCAAGCAGCATTATATTAACATACTAAAAATATACTATGATTGTAATTAAAAATCTAGAGCGGCGTCACTTTATTATATTAAAATATATCTATATATTCGAAAAATGAAACATGTCGAAAAAGTTACACATTAATATCGTCTTGTCATCGTGAAATATTAATACCATCCATCTGACCGAGAAACTGAGAGACAACCGAAAAAAATTATTATAAATATTTAAAATAAAATAGAACGCTCATGCACCTTACTTTTTGCAATGTTTTCTAGGAATTAATCTCCCTAGGTAGCAAGATGACGTCTAAATACGTTTTAATGACGTACTGTTGACGTTAGAAACATTATTATCATTAAGACATTATTTATACGTCATTTGACATCACTCTGCTATCGGCTTTTACGACAGTTTCGGTAGTATTTATCACATTCTATCAAATTATTAACTGCAGTCTAGTCCGACAGTTATAAAATCGTGAAAATAATTTAGCCCTAAATTCAACAATTCCGACGAGGTGTACTCGACAATTCGCTTATCCTATCAATCGTTAATTATGCGTCTGTATTTCTTATTGGGTGGAAAAACTTCCTCGTCTTCCTCCTTGTCGGGTGCGAGAAAGGGATCGTCATACGCGTAATTTGGTGCCCATTTCAATAACAATTTCTCAAAAAACTCTTCTAAATTTCTAGCTTCTTGATAAACTTGCGAATCCACCTGAAAAAAAGAGGATGATGCGGATAGAAACACAAAAGAGGGAGGCGACGATGGTAAATAAGATAAAAAGAATTAAGAATTTTGATCGGCTTACAGGATTGTAGGTAAAAGCATTTTTAAACATGAGTCTGATGTCAGCCATGACTTGTCTCAGATCTGTATAATGGTCTGCATGATCCGATTTTAATTTATCCCTGATTATGTCTAACGCAATTGGCTTCTTGATAATCCGATGATAATCAGTAATCTGAGGACAAAAGACGATCGCTAGATTACCTGGACTTGTCACAATCGAGTACCGGTATCGCGAAAAAAATTTTACTGCCTCGTCATTTACCTCGCTCGATACAACCTCCCGAAAAGGTAGGCTCTGCTCATACTGACAATAAAGTTCCAAGACAATCCTTTGTGCAATTCGCAATTCCTTCGCGCTCATACCGCTTGACCTTTTTTCACTGTTCGATACATCGTCCGAGCAATCGAGTACATTTGTACACAGCATACACTGCCAAGTTTCACTCTCGCTAAAAGAAGCACTATTTAATTAATAATAGTGGAGAGAACAGACGAGCGAGATAAAGATACATCGTGAGTGGGAAGCTTACTCTGGAAATGATTGTAAACTAGGTATATGACAATAAAGATGGAAGACTTTTGGACATTTGTCGCAGCACAGTACCGCGTCTCCCCCGTCCATACATACGGCACACCAGTCCTCGTTTGGATCGTCCTTCATCACCATAGAAGCGGTTGTGCTTTTCGAATTCTCTGCTGAAAGAGAGATACAAATTGATGTAAAAAGCCTGCGCGAAGTCTCGGTCATACGGCATCAAGAGCAATTAAAAGTATAGTTAACACTTCGAGCTAATAAAATGAAATAACACCAAGTTCAACTAACCCGTTGTATTCTCAGCCATTGAGTTTATATCCTCATCGGTAGAACTATCGACTTGTGCCGAATCTATCTGATTTCTTTGAGCTTCTGGTATCACTAGGATTCCATTACTATCTAATTTCGCAATAGTGAGCATCAGATCATTCAACGATTTCTGACAAAACTTATCTAAACTCTTTTCGGTGTCGTCCGACTTGCCAGGAGTGGTGACAGGACTAGGTGTTTTGGGTATGGACGAGCTGACAGCATGTAACAATGACACAGTGGCTGAATTCTGCAACTGTGGTGGATTGTCGCACGAACTGGCGTTTACATTGGTGTTATATTTTTGATTATTGCCAGTTTGCTGATTTCTTAATGTAATTTTGTATGTATCATTGGTAGGAACTGGGGTATAAGTGGGCACATGTTGCTGTCGAGGCAAGGTATAAGGAAGGCAAGGATTCGCTTGTTGCGGTATGTGCCAACGATGGATGGGATAATTTCCCATTTGCTGCGTTGATGGGGAAGTCAAATTGCATTGTTGCAAACGTGTCGTCACAGGTACAACGGCTGTATTTGCTTGATATGTGTGGGGTGGTGGTACTTGGACTCTCTGAGGATTGCCACCTGAAGAATATCTGTATCCGGGAGAAAATCGGTACGGTACGGTATGATTGGTGGATGCCCGGAACGACGGATAAGGAGGCGGTGGAATGGAATTGTGCGCGAGAAGCCCGCGTAAACTTGTGTTCTGTCCAAGCTGATCCAAATTTTGAGCTTGCTGATGTGGATGCGTGGACGATGTTACTTGCTGCTGATGACAGGTTCCCAACGGGCGTTGTTGATGCATCAACGCAGGTTGCTGTAATCTAGTATTGCTATAGTTTACAGAATACGGCACTCGTGGCTGATGCGCTTGTGGCGATGATCGAGGTGACATATTATGCGGCGCGATATACTGTTGCATATAATTTTGTGATTGTTGCGCGTGTTGTTGTTGTTGTTGTTGTTGTTGCGGCTGTTGCTGCTGCTGCTGCTGCTGTTGTTGTTGTTGTTGCGGAAGATGCAGAGGTGCTTGTTGCGGGTAAGAATTCTGTTGCACGCTAGTGGATTGCTGCGTTACCATTGCAGGTAATGGTAATCCCTGCTGAATAACAACGGGAACAATTCCGTCCGTGTGAGTATTCACCGAATTCGTAGCTTGCTTCGGTTCGGCTTGCGATTCATTATAAGTCACCGTGCTGTTATTGCCAGCCATTGGAGATAAGGACGGGTATACTCTACCATCGACGACTATTGCCCCAATTGATGACACCACTGCAGATGCAATATGAATATATTGGATTATGCTCACATATAGTGTAAAATATAATCGATTGACTTTCTTTAATTTCAGTATTACTTCTAATTGTTGATTAAACCAGTTATTAAATAAGAAGTTGTTTAATGTTGTGTCACAAACCTTTTGTTAAATCTGGTACTTTTTCCAAAGATAAGTGTATCCTGACAGGTATTTCAGGATTTGGGATATCGGCTCGTCTACTTTTTATTCTTTGTAAATGACTTGTAACAGATCTGTAAAAATATCATGTATTTTGTTACATATTCGTGTAAAATATATAGCGCACATAATAATATACACACACGTATATATGCATGCACATGTACATGCAGGAAGTTTTATCTAATTCCAACAATTGGAACTTTCAACTTAAGCAAAAAAGTATTTGAGACAAAAATAATTTGGTTTTGTGGGAAACATAAAAAATAGTAATCTTAGCTAACAGCTTCAAAGTCATCAGTTAAAATCCACTTATATTTTTCAATGAAAATAAACTTTTTTGACGTAAATTCTGACGTGATTTCCCTCGATATTCTATATATACAAAAGTATAAAGATACTATAACAAACATTAACAGTTTACAGTGACATTTCATATTTTGATATAAAATATATCTTGTACATTTCTTCACAATATTAAGGTAGAATTGTATGTGTGTAAATATATGTATGTATACATCTATAATTTCAGTATACTTTTTACTATATAATAATTCCATGTCCGAGCCTTTCTTCAAAGCATGAGTGCCAAAGAGTATACAATGATCCGTAAGCCTGGATAGTTGATCTAAAGCAACTTTTTTCTCATTCAATGTATTCTGCTTTTGATCACACACTTCATTCAATCTCATTACCAATTGCTTCCCTCTTGTATTAATGGCATTTGTTAATCTGACATAAAAAAAGATGAAATATTAGTAGTAGAATCATATATCCTAGTGCAAATATACATGTACACTTGTAATACTTACTGTACCACCATTTGTGTTATATCTTGAACAAGACTTTTTTTCTTCTCCTGTATTAGAATCTGTCTATCCTCTATAACTTTCATCGCGCTTTTCAATAATACTCGTTTGTAACTGAAAATTATTTGTTTTTTAAATCTACAATCTTTCTACCTTAGATAGATGTTCTACCTTAAAGCCCCTTGCACAATGCCAGGCAACAGGCAACAGGGACAGGGAATAGAAATCAGAAATCATGTATAAATGCAGAATAAACAATGACACAGGCAATAGGCACAGAGTTTCCGTCACGTTGAAAATTCTGTGCCTACTGCCTGTTGTCAACCAATCATAGCACTCAAATTTTTTAGGTTGTAATTAACGATTTTTTGGTTATTTCCTGTTCCTATTGCCTGTTGCCTGGTATTGTGCAAGGGGCTTAATTGTTATTATTTACAGATCCTACCTTACTTCTTTAAGCAACATTGACATGGAAGTACGAGTTTCGGCTGCAATTTCATGAATAAATTTATATTTATGATCACGATGTTCACTGAGTTGACAGTCTCTACAGGTCAGTCTATCACACGTTTGACAAAATAAAGATAACTGTTCGTGGGAATGGATTGTGCAAAATAAATATCCAGGTATCTTCTTATTTCCTCGTTTAACATTTTCTCTATCATTTGCTATTTCGTCCTTAGGTTTAATTATATGATCCTTGGTTATCTTCAATCTTTGATGAGCCTTAAAACAATTTCATTCAATATGATTAATCAACATTTTACTCAGATATTCGTTTAAAAATCCATTCTTTAATCCAAGAGGCATAACATATAGACCGTATATATGTATATTGCTTATGTTTAATACACAATTTATAATCACCATAACACAATTCTGGCAAATAAATTCTTCGCACTCTATGCAATAACTGGTAGCAACAATGTTATCGTGGCAGCTAGTACACTTTTTCTCTTCCTCGGCTTCTTTAGTCTCGTCGTCCAATCCTAGGTCACTTTCTTCTTCCAACAGCTTTGAGAGAAATCTGTTCTCGATCAAATTTTCCACTTGGCTAGCCACGTTGCAAACATGACACATAAGGACGTTACTCTCTACTGCAAAGGATAAACATTATTACAAATGTAAAATGTATTTAACGTAAAGTTACAACAGATGCCAAAAGTAAGAGCCAACCAATGTCGCTAAGATTTAACAACCTAATGGACGAGTATGCATAAACTTTACCAGAAGCAACTTTACAAGGAGATTGAGAGTAGAAAAGAGCGTACACATGTTTACATACACAGTACATCTACGTCGACCGACGTATTGTGATCGCTGATCTTATTACTGACGCATATTGTGCATGCCGCGTGTAAGCACTCGAGAAGCTTCGGATTGTCTCCCATGGTGAACACCTTATTGCAAAAGACGCACTTTGACAAAAATGCGCGGATCTCACTCTCCTGACTCTCGGTGGTGCACTCGATACGTTGGTCGTTGCATTCCTCCTCGATGCAAACTGCATCCTGCACTTGAGGCTGTTGGGTGTCCTGCTTGGAGCTGTTTTGCTCCATAGGCTCCTCCTTCACCACCGCAGGCAGTACGGGCAACGTTGAGATCCCCACTATTAATTCGTTACTTTGGCTTTCCATGATTGTGCAGAAGCTCGACGGCGCCGGTCCCTTCGTTGTTTTCGGGAAATTAGTTGACGTTATAATTTGTGGCAACAAATTTCGCTCAAATAGTATAGCGGGCGCAGCGCCATGGCAGCCATTTTGATTAATACATATACATTCGCGCGGGCAAAAGGATCGCATGGGATCGCAGCGCCTGCGTTCGATGAGCTTCGGAACGCATTCGATTACGAAAATTAATTTTTTTTATTAGCTGTTCTCGGAAAAAAGATATAGCAATCGTTTCTTTGTGCTTGAAAATGTGTAATACATAAGTAGAAATGTTTTAATATTTAAAGAGTGCACGTCGACATGTGTCAACAATATTAAAAATCTACAGTTCACGTCAACATACTATAGATTTTCAATAGGCGACATCATGATGAATAGAGATAAGGAGGCCGAACTATACGTATCGGACTAGAGTCCCTCTAATAAGAGTCGCGACATCTTGAGTTTCGGCAAAATAAGAGAGAAAGAAAAAGCGATATACAAGTGATATACATTCATATCGCTCTCTCTTTCTCTCTTATATCTCTTTCTCTTTCTGTTTCACGTATTTGCCGAAAAATGCCGGACCAATCAAAAGTTACAGCCACGTGTCGCGACTTTTATTAGAGGGACTCTATATCGGACATGCGACGAAAACCGAAGCTCGGTAATAGTACCTATAGGTACCTATAGGTGGCATTGCAAATGCAAAGTACCAGAATCCCGATGGCTTGAGGAGGAAGAGAGATTGCAGGTTAAGGAAAAACCGTTTCAAAGCAGCTTTGCAAGCCTGAAAAGCTGCTTTGAAACGGGTTTTCTCATATTATGGCCAAATTAATTAACGAATCTCATTAAAATTATGCTCGTTTTAATCAGTAAGATCAGCCGCAACCCGCTACAGAGCCGGATTTTCCATTTTGGCTCTTAAAAAATTTATAATAAATAAAATACGGACTCGCAGCTCAGCAACCCGACAGAGGTCGGTAGTGTTATGGCTTCTGCACACAGGACGCGGAAACGCTTGCCGCGCGGCGAAAAGCGACGCGGTAGCCAATAAACTTTTGGTTCTTACGGAAAAATAACACATTGATTGGCTACCGCGTCGCCGCTTGCCGCGCGGCAAGCGTTTCCGCGTCCTGTGTGCAGAAGCCATTACTCCTGTCGACCCTAAAGGCTGATTTATAGAGGCCGTAACCGTTGATTTAAGCCGTAATCTTTAAGAAATTGACCAATCACAGTCGAATGTGAGAAGAATAATCGACTGTGATTGGTCAATTTCTTAAAGATTACGGCTTAAATCAACGGTTACGGCCTCTATAAATCAGCCTTAATGCTGGGTCTACAATGCGAGTCGCAAAGTCGTGAGTCGCAAGAATTAACCAATCACAGTTGAATTTGAGGAGAATAATCGACTGTGATTGGTCAATTCTTGCGACTCACGACTTTGCGACTCGCATTGTAGACCCAGCATTAATGGGGAGTTAGAATCGTGCACATACAAAATAACTCCGTTAAAATTTTTTACGTGTTGACGAGTTTTGAAAAATGTTAAAAATATTAATAGTAGAGGGAAATTCTGCAGTATCATTTAAAGTGATTTCATCAACTTCGACGTTTGGTGTTGGTGGAGAAGAATAAATTGGTATCTATTTTAGGGGTACGAAAGTTGAGAAAAAATTTGTTTTTTTTTGTGGTTGACAATTAAAATTTTTCTTTATGCTTATACTTACAATTGAAGTGTGTGCAAATGGAATCGCATTGGTTTTTAAAGAAATTTTGCCACGACTCATGATGTGTTTTATTCCACCTGGTAAAATAGTTTGATAATTTCTTATGATGTCCTCCTCACGAAAATGGAGTTCACAAAGGAAATCAGAATCTTTGGCTGCACGACCGATAACTTCTTCCCATTTCTTTCGAAGAGGAAGACTCTAATAAAAATTGAGAAGATGTTCTATAGTGATCTTTCTCTCTAAAGAACTCGACACAAATATATTTCAATATTAGAATGAATACCTTGTTTGGGAATTTGAACAAACTTTTATTAGGTATATTAAGCAATGTATTTTTTTTCCTTTCACAAGCACGCCCTGATTTGCAATCAGGATATGCACACACTTTTGTCATTTTTCTATGCACTAATAAAAACTCACAATTTGTCGAAAACCAACATCAATGGAGAAACCGTAAACATTTTCTTGAAAACCAAAACAGAACTAACACACGGACGAAAGTCGTGTAGGTGTGAGTACTGAGAGACGAAAGCGCAACCTTGCGGAGCATTACCAAACTACTATCTGGCTCGGCATTCAGTCGCACATTTTGACGATTTCTCCATGCTAGTTCGGCCTCCTTATCTCTATTCTTCATGGGCGACATATTTTACCGAAAATTGCGCGCATAAAAATAAGACCCTGCGCATAATAGAGCACAAATTAGGAATAAGAATAAATATTAAATATTAAGTTATATATAAATATAAAAATGTTCCTGCAATAAATATTAAATATTAGGGTATATAAAGATGTAGGAATATTCCTATATTTATATCTTACATTTTATTCTTTTCCATTGTGCGTTTAACTATTATTTCTAATTCCGATTCCCAATATTCAATATTTATTATTTTTATTCCTAATGTGTGCTCTATTGTGCGCAGGGCCTAAAGCGTGTGGCGTCTGACTGTCCACGTCGTCAATTGGCCAATTCGACGTAGAATCTTCTGATCGGTCCAATGGGAAAATTCCAAGGTAGTGAAAAGGTATAGTGAAAATCGCAACGTGCGAACACACTTGAACGCGATTCTCGACATGCTGCAGCCCAATGCAATTATGTTAAATATTTTATCGTCAAAATTTATCGTTAAAAATCCCTTTTCTGTCACCCTAAATATGACTGATATTTTTTCGCGCTTTCTTTTGGTAATCTTTTTCTACATTATTTAGCTCGTTTGAAAATAACAGCTGTTTTGATTCACGACGCTCACGCGTGGAGACGTATAAACGCCCAACTTCCAGCTTTCTTTCCTGTATGGAGTCTCCTAGTGGCATCTCATAACGTGAGTCCCGTCACGATTCCGTTTGATATTTCTATAGTTTTCGGGTAACCAATTCAGCCGGATAGAAATGGTCGAAGCACAAGCATTTCCAAGATTCTTTTTAATATAAAATGTTCTTTACTGACAATTGTTTGTAATTAGTTTGGAAAAGATGTATCTCTTGATGCACGTGGCACGCGGTATAATTTTCCAAATGCGCGTTTTCCTCATGCATGGTTTCGGAGTTAATTTTTAGATTTTGTGAGTTTAGGCAGTAGGAGGGCTGAAATATTAAGCAATTGTTAGAAAAATGTTTTGTCAAATCAAATGGTAGATCGATGTATATTACTTTCGGTTTTGAGGTTATGTTTCACTCCTTTTACAATAAATAAGACAATTGTATACTTTGTTTTATTGTATCAATTTGCGAATTTGTTGTATATAATATAAAACCGTAAATTCTTATAAGTTAAATTCTTCTCATATATACTATAATAACCATGAGTTACTTAAATATTATTACATCTTTCGATAAACTTGTGCAGGCTTTAGCATTGGAATAAAGGGAAAAATTTGTACGTTTTATCTGTAAAATTAATTAATGATAAAATTACTTGGTCTTTCTGTCGGTTGCAAAGAAAGTTGTTGAAAAATACATTTAATGTAGCAGTACCTTCTTTCCAGGTAATAAGTTAAAAATCTTGAATCTTGTTTCAGGTTGACTCGTAATTCAACCACAACGTTAAAATGTCAGGAGGTTTAGACGTATTGGCCCTCAAGGAGGACGATGTTACCAAAATGTTGGCTGCCGGCACCCACCTGGGTGCCGAAAACGTCAACTTCCAGATGGAGCAGTACGTCTATAAAAAGAGAGTCGATGGCAAGTAATCTGTATATCCTTTAAATGTAATTTAGATTTCTCAGCATACGCTAATCACAATCTTCATGCTTTTTCTTTTACGTTTTTTTAGGTGCTGGTGTAAATGTCATCAATTTACGCCACACCTGGGAGAAGCTGCTGCTCGCAGCTCGTGCCATCGTCGCCATCGAGCACCCCAGTGAAGTTTTTGTCATCAGCTGCCGTCATTCGGGCCAAAGAGCTGTGCTGAAATTTGCGGCTCACACCGGTGCCACCCCTATCGCTGGACGTTTCACCCCAGGTGCATTCACCAATCAAATCCAGGTGAAAAAATTAACAAACGTCCCATTTAATTTAAATTCATAGTACTAAAAATTAAAGTGATGAAACATTTAATTCCAGAATTGACACTTGTTGGTTTATTTGGCTTAATCTTTTCTGATTTTGTTTCGATGTCATTGGATAGCTCGAGAAATGATTTAAGTGCAGCATAATTTTTGTCAACTTCTGTTTCTAGGCTGCCTTCCGTGAACCACGCTTGTTGATCGTCACGGATCCGTCCACCGACCATCAGCCCATCACCGAGGCGAGCTACGTAAATATTCCAGTTATCGCTTTCTGCAACACCGACTCGCCGCTGCGTTTTGTAGACATTGCGATTCCTTGCAACACCAAGAGTCTGCACACAGTTGGTTTAATGTGGTGGCTGCTCGCCAGGGAAGTGCTGCGCCTGAGGGGATCTATTCCGCGCGAGACCAAGTGGGACGTGGTGGTCGATCTCTTCTTCTACAGAGATCCCGAGGAGGTCTGTGCAATCCTCTCTCACTCTCTACTGTCTAATTTCCTCACACTATTCACCGTTTTAAGTTTATCGCAATGATGAAACAATAGGATCCAGAAACAAATCTGTTGGTTTTTTTAAGGCTTAATCTTTTCTGACAAAGATCGAACGAATATTCCACACTTCCGCGTGCGTAGCTCCGCGATCGATAACAGGTTGCGAAACGTCTTCTTTCCAGGCAGAGAAAGAAGAACAGGCTGCGAAGGAGATCGCGCCGGCGGCGAAGGAATTCACGGGTCCGGTGGAGACTGCTCCTGCTCCGGAGCCCGGCTGGGTGAATGAGGGCGAGACGACCGCAGTGCCTACCGAGAACTGGGCCGATGACGTAGCACCGCCGGCAGCCGCTCCTATTCCCGCAGTGGCCGGTGCCACGCAGCCATTCCAACCCAGCGGTGATTGGGCTGCCCAGGTGAGACGTTCGCATCAGATTTATTCTCAACTCACTCAATTTAGTCGATCTTACTGCTTTTCCAATTTATTATTCTTACACATTACTTTATATATTTATAAAACATATTCCTTGATACTTATAACTTACATCATGATGGAAGGTACTTTCTTTCCACCATGACTTACATATGCGTTAAACAAGACAATAAATTACGGTATTGTTGTGTGTTCAGCCTCCGGAGGAGTGGTCGACACCCGTCGCACCTCCAGCCGCTCAAAGCTGGGGAGGTGCAACTACCGAAAAGTGGTGATTTTGTGCTTACCAACATCTCAAGGACAACATGTACTTTGTACAATGTCTATAAAAAGACCATTTGAAACAAAGCTATGTTTTATTCTTTCCTTATTTGATCCTGTATCAGCATCCACTCAACAAGTTTTCACGATAATCGCGAACACTGATATTGGGTCTGTTTTCTGTTACTGAACTGGCTGCACTAGTTCTGAGTTTATCTTTTTTAGATAAACTCCTCCATTGAAAGGAAAAAGATAAACTCTGAACTAGTCCAGTTTAGTAACAGAAAACGGACCCATTATATATAAGTAGTGTCCCGGAATTGAAGCAGTGCAATTCTCTGTATCAGAAGAAGCAACTGTTTTCCTCGCAATTTGAAGCTAATAAACGAGCGTTCTAAGAATTCACGAATTACAAGTGCGCACTGAACGATATTATAAAAAGTATTATACAAAGTTGTAATGAAATCTTTAGAAAAATAGTAAAACGGTTCTAGCACCGCCACTTATTCATGCGTGACTTAAGACTGCGTTCAGATATTCACTGCCAGTACTGAAAATCTATAGTGTACGTGACTATAGATTTCCAGTACTGGCAGTGAATATCTGAACGCAGCCTTAGAACGTTCATTTATTAGCTTTTAGCCTCAAATTGCTCTCATTTTGAAGCTATTGCTTGAAAGTAATTTTGTTAGAAGAAAAGAGTTCTTCTGGCACAGAGAATCACACTGTGTATTTCGTGTACACGAATTCTGTCTATCCCAGATCGTAGAACAAAAGATGAAACAGTAAAGTATCCTCGACTCAATTTTTAGGCTTGTTAAAATATATTTAACAAAGCATCACGGACGAGCTATGCAATGATTGCATGACATCTATAAAGTCCAGAAAATACACCATATGTATACGTATATGATTTATTTCATTATACATTATTACTGTAATATTGAGAACATCGACTTATCCAATCTTGAGAAATAGAAGAATGTCTAATGTTATAATTAGACATTCTTCGAGAAAATTTGGCACTATTAATTGTCGAAAATAGAGGAATTGAATTTTATATTAGAGAATTGAAAGTTAATTTAATCACCAAAACAAATAAGATATTTCCCGCTGTAATAATTCGATTTCGAAATGAACACATTTTCTATTCTATTTCATTTTCTTTTTAAAGAATATTTGCTTTCCATTTACATCAAAACTCCGATAATTCTCATTTGTGACGTCATAACTCAGTTGAATGCACGTTCTCTTTGCATGCTGGCAAGTGAGATTCAACTGAGTTTTTATCCATAATCGAGACTGTGTGCTTTAATGAATTTAATAGATTCACATTAAAAGTGAAGCTACAAATTTGTATTGTCTGTATTTATTCGATAGCTCGGTCACCAAAATAAGCAGGTAAGTACAAAATGACTTATCTTACCTGAGTATAAGACATAACTGAGTGACTCGGATCACTTGAGTGTAAATGGCAAAAGCAACTATTAATTTTAGAAGTGGATTCGTTGACACTGATGAAAAATGTCAACCAACCTCTTTAAAGAAACTCGTGTCTTTTTGTTTTAAAAATAGAGTCACATTCAAATATGGATGCAAAAGTTTTTTTTTTTTAATGCTTTTAGACACTTTATTCCCTTTGACTGAATTTGAACACGGAAAAAAAATGAAGTTGCTTCAATTAAACGTCGACGTCACGGACTGCCATAAGCATAAATAGTTAATTCAATTGAATATTATTGGACCAAATATTTAAATTATTAAAACAATTATCTGGTGTTTTTTGTTCATTAATATTGATGTTGCATCAATAAATTTTATCTCAATAACACTGATGCTATTGATACAAAAAAGGATGCTGTTGATACATCATTTTTTTCCGTGAATAAAATTGTAGCTATACTCGGAAGTGTTACAATATTTTTCATCGGTGCCGTTAAAAACATTCCTTACTCGTAATGCAATTAAAACTATGCACTTTTATTAAAAAAAAAAAAAAAAAAAACCAATAGAAATATATATCTTATATGTATGTCTTATAAATCATCTCTTTACATTACAAAGTCTGAAATCGGAAGAAATATAGTTTATAAATGTAACTTTGGTATACAAAAGGTGAAACTAAAATTCCTACTATTGGATCATGGTAACTAACATAATAGATCAGTTTCATTTGCTCGAACGTAGCATCGCGTCCAAAAAATGAAAGAAAAAAGATTCCGAAATCAATGATTATAATAACATACAGAGGTAACATGGAATGGCTCTCTTAGGAACAAGTATTGATATCACATCAAATCGCGGAAAATTTATTATCGATAATTCGATAATAATGCGATGGAACCCTGTGTAATCTCAAGTTACTGCAGTCGTATTGAATATCATTGAATCATGATATTATATGAAAAATAAATGATTCTTATATAATAATTCAATATTGCAACGCGAAGACTTAAAAATTGTCCGAGAAGTCAGGGCGCTAAAAAAATAGCTATCGATAGATACCAATTACATTCCAGTTTCATGTTTATTTAACTTCTTTTCTAAATAATGTTTCATATTAATGTTAATGTAAAAAAAATTACTTTTTTATCATAAAGTATTATTTCATAGCAGCGTTCAAGAGTAATAAAAATACTATTACACTTGGTTTTTTCTTTTAGAGTCCCAACTCCTCCGAGATCTTAATTATCATGAAAATAAAACTTCGCTCCTGTAAGTAATCTGCCTTAAATGTAATAAAAGAAAAGTAAAGAGACAATACGTACAAAACTGAAAAAAAGAATGAAATAGTATAATACTATACCAAATGCGAGATTACAAAAAGTACAACGTGTTTTGTAGTTGCGAGTTCGGCGCCCGGTGAATGAACTTACTCACCAGGAACGCCAGCTTGTGAGCATAGTGGCAGGGTGCTGGTACTCTAACGGTGTTTGAACAATTGTAATACATATGGGTCAGTTTGTACGTCAAACGTTGTATCTTGTCGGGGTCTAAGCCGAGGGTGTCGTAAACGACATTGTACGCGGTAGGCGTTACCGTGCCCTGTCGCACCTTCTGTGATACGATGAAGAAATCGTACTTGATCGGGCTTGTAATGACATCGTCAACTATCGTGCCTGGGTCCGGATTATCGTTGTTGCAAAAGAATCGCGTGTTCAGCCGCTTCGTCACGATTATAAAAGCCATCTTGTATTTGTTCGGACCGCCGTACAACTCGTCGAGCCTCTTCGTTATCCGTCCAACTTCACGGTCCATCACTTGCGCGATCTGACCCTCACCGACACCGTCGCGATAAATCACAATGTACGCCGGCAGATATTTGTTCTGCGCGTAGTACACCTGTGCGGCCTTGCAGATGTTATCGGAGAGATCATTCGACAGTTCCTCGCCGGTTTCGTGCGCGCTTACTGCGCTGAAGTACTTTGTCATCTGTTTATTCAGAGTAGCCACTGTAGCACCTGCAATAACGAATCACAATTAACAAGGAGAGATTAACGAGAAGAGATTGACAAAATCGAGAGGATTCGATAATGAATTCTAGAGAGCGCATTTATATTTTATGCATTAAAAAAAAGATTGTATCTTAGTTCCTTATTCGTTTCTTTCCACGTTTTTCCTCTAAGATATAATTGATCCAAGAAAAATTAAGAAATCATGTATCACAACGTTAAAATATGGTGACAAAAATCGACAGTTAATTTAAGAAAATTTAATTAAAAAAGCTATAATTACACATTAGAGATATGCGAATCAAAGATTTTTTATGTTGAATCGAATTGAATCAAATTTTATTTCCTCTTTCGAATTCGAATCGAATCGATAAGATTTCATTCGAATCGAATTGTTGGAATATAATTTTTAATTAACAATATAATTATTATTAGGTTAAATTTTAACACATGGATAATAGAATATTTTAAGGCTCCTGGGTAGTCACCGCAGCCATATTGAATTCTTGTTATCAAGGCGAGAAAAACACCCTATTTTAAGTTGCGCTTAATTCCGAAATAAAGACATTTCAATAAAAAATCACTATAGATCGTTTGTGAACACTTCTAAAATTGACCGGATACTATCCTTTTCCCTCGACAATAAACAAACAGCCATAAAACAAAGCCTAAACATACGGAAAAACAAGCCGTTTGTCGACTATCGAAAGGAGTGGAGAATGTTCCTTCCGCATATGTATTTTTTGCAAATCTTACCTCTCGGTCAATTTTACGAGTTTCACGAATACGTTAAACGTTATAGCACAAGTACAGAGCGAATAATAAAGAAATTAACCGCAACTTAAAATAAGATTGTTAACATGTCACAGAGAGCAGATTTCTCCATTGGAGAGGGTTCTTATTTCTACCGCGACGGTACATCGCCACCGTCAACGCGGAGTTCTCAGCTCAGGGACCAGGAGCCTTAACATGGTCATATTTGCTTATTAACGGGAAATTGATTTTGTTAATTTGACAATGTTATGATTCTTATTCGAATCTAGATTCGAAATTTTCGAATAGTCCGCATATCTCTAAATATTACATGTTGCAACTTCGCGTTACCCTGTTTTGTGTGCGATTGTAAACTTCAAGAATTCTAATACTCACCGAAATCTTTGTTTTTCATTGTTGTGTCGTGGCAAACGTCGAATCCAATCATCATCATCCCTTCCAACGGAATTTCTACAAACCACGGTGCCCCGCCTAATTTACAGTTCATCTGTATCGCTATTTTTGTGGCGATAGACTTGACATTCTTATGCGTCATCGTCCTCGACATGCAGACCTGCGATGGCACAGGCCGGTCCACGCAGCACTTCTTCTTGATCGCCGAGTAGCGATCGCTGCGATTGTTCGATACTACGCAAAACACCAATTGTGGTACCTGCTTGCATAGAATTTGTTCCAGTTTTTCGCTATATGAGCCTGGTCTATCATCGGTGATAGTTACTGTATTCGGCAATCTCACATCAAATGATATTCCTGCTGCTACTGTCATTACCGTTTTTACGAAAGACTGAAATAAAATATTATCAATTAAAATAGGAACTCAATATTTGATCAATATGCACTTTAATAAGAGTTTGCAATATCATGTATAATATTCAAGACATTGATTTACAAGAAATCAACATTTTTTTCAAAATTCTTTTTTTAGTTACATACACGTAACTAAAAGAAAGAATTTACTATTTATAATAACTATTTATAATAAACAAATATATAAATACTATTATCAATAAATTTATATATAAATTAAAATTTATCTATATATTTAATAATTTGTAGCGGTATTCAGTCTTGATTCAGCAATACCTGTGCGACTTTCTCATCTCTTTGCGTAACTACGAAGACCCAATTATCTAATACTGGAGCAATTACGCATTTCTTATTTTGCATAGTTCTCGACCAATCGCCTTTATCGGCATTGGCAACTACATTTCCGCCAAAGAAGAGTCTCTCAGCCGCTAACTCGCGCGCGGGAACCTCAAGCAGCCTGTTATCTAGCTGCAGGTTCCATTGGGCTAACTCTTGCCTAATAGCAGGTACTTCATGAAGTCTTCTATTAAAACTCAATAATTTATTGACACGCTTTCCAGGATCGATACGCGTCTCTGCAGCCAAACCCGACATGAGTCTGAAATTTTCCCTCATACTGTCAGTTAAACCTGCAAATCACAATAATATCACAATATAAAGATCAAATAGGCAAAAGATGTACTTATGAAGTTAATAACTTCATAAATATCACCAAAAAAGAACATTTTTTCGTTGTTAAATTCTGAGACAATGAAAAAATTAATGAGGAAAAAATAAGGATAAGTTGAAAAGTTGCCAATAAAACAATAGTATAACGTACCTGTTGCACGACATAATTCGGGCACTAAATAAACGAGGTTCTGGGTCGAATCTGCAGCTTGTCGATCTCTCGTTTTGGATCTCGACACAAGCATTGGCTGGTTAATATTTTGAATCCTGATATCGTACTTCTTGTGATAATAATTTACGTATGTTATTTTCTCGCCTTTAAACTCAAATTCGTTGCTGGGAGTAGTCAAAAAATTTACGTCTTCAATACGGTATGTATTGTTGTTATAATCAGTAAGAACTACCGTACCGATCACAGCTTTAGCGAAATTTTCCTGCAAACACAGATACACATACATGTTTATTTATTTTCACGACGTAATCGAGAAAACATGAAACTACACTTATTACAAATAATTATAATAAAATTGAAAGTAAAATAGATACAGGGTATTTGATTATCGTACCATCTCTCGTACGTAGGTAGAGTTGAACTGAATAAAAAATCCTTTTACCTGCTTTACGAGTTTCTGAATAATTAATAAAGAATCAATTAATAAAGATCCACAAATCAATGTTCACGCGATTCGGCGAGAAGAGACAGCCTCACATGATGATTGCAGTTGTTACGCACGTGCAAGTTATTACAAGGCTTTGGGAAGAACGTGCGTCTAGCAAATAATCCGTGGCTGTCTTTGGCGCTGAATCGTGCGAATGTACACTTATTTGCAAATTTTTATTAATTAATTCCTCATTAATTATCGAGAAATTCGCAAAACGATAAAAGGATTTTTCTGCTCAGTTCAATTCGCTCTACCTGTTCACGAGAGGAGATACGATAATTATCAGTACACCTTGTATATTGATGGATTTCATTTGAAGCTCTTGTTTCCTTACTGCAGAGATATATTGAATTTGTGTAGTAGAAAAAACTGACATGATTACTCGTTTGTAATTCAAGTATGGCTACAATGTGGAAACTACAATGTTATGTAACGTGTTTTCTTGTAATGTAAGCCTTTCTTGACAGAAAAGATGAGTTATTTTGACAAACATTCCAGCAAAAATCTAAGCAATTCTAAGAGAAAATGTAACTTACTCTGTATTTTTGATTGTCGGTCCTATAACACTGATTTAGGACGTCTAACATTGTTTCCAATCGCATAACTTTAGTCGTTATCTCGACACACATTAAGATATCTCGTTCATGTTGACGAATAGACGATACGTATCCTGGCCACAATTCCAATCTAAATTCCGGCAAGACAACCTGTATTTACACGACGGAACAATTATTTCATGAGCATCGAGTTTTCTTTGAACAACAATGCATTTGTAAATGTACTTACCTTGTTTGCAGGATCGAAATAATTGCGACCGACTAATTGTAGTTGTAGTTGCTCGTAACATTTTCTCATGATTATGTTAAAGAACTGGATATAATGAGCATCTCCTACCAGCATATCACCAACAAGACGTACGGTAATCGTTACAGGCTGGTTATTTGATTGTCTGATCGAGGTAAATACCATTCGCTAAAATATTTCAATTATATTTGAAAACACATAGCTTGAGAAGATACGTAAACGACATCCAAGAGATGCATATTGCATCATACGAAGCTATACATTTGCTACTCACATCGGTTAATCGGCGACTTGTGTACATTAGAGTGCCGTCAAAGATATATGCACCGAGAGTCTTTTGATGCACTCTGAGTAAAGCTTTACGCACACCTGTGTGATCTTCTTCGGGCGCAAAATCGACGTGATATTGATAAAGGGCCCAATCAGTCTCCTTCAGTAATTTGAAATAATTCACTTGCAGCAATCTGCGAACGCCAGATACACCTGCGAAATATCGAAATTGTAAGAAAATTTAATTTTAGTAAGACAAAATAAAAATTATATATGTAATACATATAATATAATATCCATCCATCCAATGATACTACAGTTCAAGATGGACTCGGACCTTCTTAGAGTTTTGAGGTTTTGAGACAAGATTTGTTTTCTGGCAGTAGGTTAACCTACTTCCCAACCTCCAACCTGGAGGGTCGGTTCCCTCTTCAGAGGGGTTCTCGTAGCAAGACACTTTCGGTGAGTTGACATCACCTTCCAAGAGAGGTGGCGATCGAATAAAAACCGATGATTTTTAGTCGAATTTGAACTCGGATCTTTGATTCATTAGAGCAACGCACATTTCTCCGCGCCACGATGGCTACTCATAACAATACATGCAACATATATATTTATAATATATTTATATATATACGTAATATATATTTAAATACTGATATCAAATATAGAATACTCTAAAAAGTTATATCGAGAAATAATGTTGGAAAATTTGTGGACATGGAAGATATAAAATTTAAAAGAAAGACTAGAAAGGAAAACGAAAACAAAATAATATTCTACAAAGAATAAATACACAATAATATATTTAAAAACATACGGAAGACACTTGAAGTAAATTTACTTCACAGTTTGTTAGATTAATAAATTAAGATTATCAATTCATTAAACTACTATTATTGCTCACCTTTTTTGTTGTCTACGTGGCTCGGCTTTGTAATAATATCTGCGGATAAGATTCTTTTGCCGCGGGCTGAACCTCGTCCAACTGACGCAACTACAGCACTGGCACCAGCCGCTCCATCTCCGCTGCCACTGGCTACGCAAAAAATAATTGTGATTTTATTCCTATTTTAATATCTAAAGAACATGTCTACAACAGTACAAATTTCTAAAGTATTTCGATTATAAAAATGTAAAGCCACAAAAAAATCTAAAATACAGTGTCATATAAAGCGCATATACTTATATCATTGATATGGTACCATCAAATATGTATGCATCGGTGTTAGCCTCATGTAATATGAGAAAAAGTATGACCAAAAATCTCATGTATAATATAATTATATGCTTAAAAAGAATGGTATTAAAAAAGTATGTAACTCTTCTACACAATAACATAAAATATACGTATTGTGTTGTTTTGTATTGTGTAGATTAAATCTTGTAATAAAATATACCGGTAGGTTGTAGTCCAAGTCTTTCCACGCCTCTGCCTATCTGTGCAACCGCTGCGCCATCGCCTTTCTCACCAACACGTTGTGATAAACCGCGCCCAGTGCTCTGACAGAAGATAAAGAAATAATAATTGTTGTCATAGATATTAAGTTGCGTTTAAAGCATTATACAGAAACGTGCATAAAATTAAATTAATCCTCCGTGTGTAAACGCGAGTCAACGGCGTCCGAGCCAAAATATCTGTTCGTAACTGCAAAACTTGCAAGCCTGCCAGAAAATATTAAATAAACCATGTTCATCAAACTATAAAATCGTCAACTACAATGCAGACAGATGTTTTGTGAATGTTTTCCGATTTTTTAAAAAATACTTTAAGGTAGGGAAAAATAGCGTCGAACATGACTGACTCACGTACGCACTAGAAAGATATCGAAAAACCGCGCATATGGAGAGTTAATACAAGCACAATACCAACTTTTTACAAATATAATCAGTATATTAATACAGCGTAGCTTATATCATATAAAATAAGAAATTTTAATAGCAAACTTATGAAGAACTGATACAAGCAATACTTTTGCTAAAAATCTAACAATGCGAATATAATAGGTGATTTTAATAACTGACTAATTGTAAGTTATAGCTCTTTTCTAAATCAAGGTTGATCAAGTTACAAAAAAAGTGATAGAAAAAAATCTCACTGTTTAGTAAGATCTATTATTTTAAATATATATATTAATATATCGATATATTTCATATTGATATGTAGATTGCAACTGCACTTTTTTAGAAATGGAATTATATATTATTTTTTTTAGAAAAGAGTTAGCCCAGCCAGTTAGAATCACCCCATATAGACTTTCAGAAAAAGTACATTTAACTGCAAATATTTTGTACTCACTACTAAACTTGGTTGAAGATCATAGTAGTGTCTTGTTTTGCACGAAGATAAAAAAACGATTATTAATGTTAAACCAATCTTACAAGTATTTGCAAATGTCACTAATGTGAATCATGGAATAAGCTAGAGGACATTTTAGAAGATTGTAATATCTTTCTTTGTCAGTAATGCTTGTACAACTTATACTCGTGCAATAGAATCGTTCTTTAGAAAATGTAACATTTTATACATGTAACATCAACAGCAAACATTCTTAATGATGAATAATGTTTTCGTATATAATAATAATAAAAAATTGCTTCATTATTTTGAAGATGTATTAACCCTCCGGAGGCGGGTTACTCATTTATTTGTTTTTTTTTTTTGTTTAGAGCTCAAAAGAGCTCTTCTTGGGATGACGCGTGGGCTCCATGTGTCAGCTAAAGATTAGCAACTGAAAGATCCATGGTTCGATCCCGATCGCCGTCATTCCACGAATTCCTCGATTAAGAGGAGGATTTCCCGTTTAAGGAGTTTTCTAAGGGAAAGGTTTCTCGTTTAGGAGAAAAATTCAGAAAAAAAGGATAATAAGAGTATAGAGATTTTACGTTAAATAATTAGAACCTCACGGTTTGATATCAGTTTGAGACAACAGATTTGCGATGGTAAGATTAGTTTTCCAAATTCTAAAAACTCCCCTTGCAAGAGATGTATGTACAGTCTAAACAAAACAGAGTCAAGGCATGAGTCAGGGGTGACCGGCGTCTGCCTCCGGACGGGTTAAATGTACGGTTATACAACATAATTCACATATTATTAGCCTTGCGTAAAGATTGCATATGAAATAAAATAGTAAACAAATTAATATTCCATTTCTTCAATATAAATTCACTTGTAGCCACACTTTCAAGTAAAATTCTCATGTCATTGTACGTTAATATATCGTAATAACATATATATTGTTAACATATACCGGTTGTTGGGTTCCTGGTCTGCGAACAGCCCCACTGGTCGATGGAACTTGAGCATGCGGAAGATGTTGTTCCTGAGACGTAGAACCAGCCTGCTTTTGCGTAGCTCGCCCACGGCTTGCTCTTCCTTTCCCTCCTCCCCTTTGAGACATTTTTGCCTAAATGACCAAAACATTGGAAAAATTAATAAATAATGTCGATAAAAAGAGACAACCGAGAAAATAGAAAATGTGTTCAATCTCTGATGTTTCGAGAAATTAAAAAAGAACAAAATGCTCTGAACCGACTACAACCGTTCTCGCAAACCATTTTCATATTTTATATATTTAATAGCAATATATAAAACGCACCTTATTTATTTACAGATAAAGCATACGTTAATATAAAACATACGTTAATATAAATAAAATATATATTAATATATAATACATACTTTACTTATTAATATATGTATTAATATTCCTGTAAAAATTCGTAATTTATTGCATATCCCCGTAGGGTTCGCAAACTACTACCAATCCTATCCTTCTCCTCTCACTTTAACCCTTTGGACCAACGGCTTAACGTCTCTTTCTGAAAGACGGAGCCCAGTTTTCTCCGCACAAGAGCCTATCTTGCACGGAAGGGCGCAGCTATCGGAAAAAATATTCCATATTTCATGGCTCTAGTGGACCCGAACCTGGTTCCTCAGATTACGAGTCTGGCGCTCTACCACTAGACCACACTGCCGCCCTATGTATTAATATATAATATATACTTTATTTATTGATGTATTAAATGTGTAATATATACTTTTTTTTTTTATTAACATGTGTATACTATGTATTTAATGTATTAATACACAATGTCACACAATTTTATATTAATATATAAAATATATTATGTATTGTATTATATATATATATATATATATATATACATATTATATATTGATACATAGAGTATTAGAATGTAACATGTATTATAAATGTTGCATTTCCGCCGAAATCGATATAACACACAATATCACAATACATAACAGAAAATTTTTTACCAAATTATTGTTATTATGCCGAACGTTGAACACCGCTTTCAATTTTAGGATTGCAATATCAGCAATTCCGTACTATTTTCTGTTATACTTCACCGGGTGTTCACTTTGAAAAGTACAGGCGTCACCAATCGCGCTCGAGGATCACGTAGGTCATTTCCTTTATAACAATAGAGGTTATGCGAGTATCGTTTCATACCAGTTCGGACGTGTTTTGTAAGAAACGGTTCGGCACAATGGCCGATGGCGTAAGAATAACGAGCGTGAAAAAATGATGACTCTAGCAGGAAAGACTTGTACATTTGTAAAGAGTCACATTGCAACGAGATAAATCGCAGTACGCGAAAGTTAATTTTTCAATTACATAAAATAGGACAATTATTAGTGCATCGTAAAAATACGCGGGATCTGGCATTCATCATGAAATCATAAAATCCCGTGTCATTCATCGTCCAAGTTTTTCACGCGTGTCGACTGATTAGGAGACAGAAAAATACTCGAGCCTCCCCTCTCCCCACCTAAGAAATTCTCTATCTCGTTCAGAAATTCTCTATACGTTTATTTTTTATAATGTAGATTAACTTCTCGAATTCAATCTGCTTTTTCTCTTTTTAATTTTTAGAACAAGAAATTTTTTTATTCTAAGATTCTCCAATTCTTAGATTTGGGAAAGGATAAAAAGTGGATTAAACCGAGATTATTCTATCTTTATCGATCATTAGATGTAAAACAAGGATGTAGAATATGAGCAATGACCTTTATGCGGGATCTACAATGTGAGTCGCAAGCAGTCGCAAGAAATTGATCAATCACAGACGATTATTCTCCTCAAATTCGACTGTGATTGGTCAATTTCCCCACGAGCCACGACTCACATCGTAGACCCAAGCATTACATCGATCTCTTGATACGCGTATCAAAAATAGCATAATTAAGCCAATAATTTACTAGTTAATTAAAACTAAACCAATTTACTAGTCATTTATTATTTTACGCGTGTCAAGTGATCGATGTAAACTAGGTCATTAGGGCATCGTCCTGGAAACACAGCCTGAATCTACATTAATCTACATTGTTGGTAGAATTGGGCAGCAGTCGATCGATACACGCCTGAAAAATTCACGTGAACAAATGAAGCTAGTCTCACGATGCCCTTCTGTCCGCCGTACTTTTTCTTCCTTTTGGGAATCGGTCTGTCGGAATTCGTTGCCCCGCGACACTACAAACATGTGGTAGTCATTTTTTTTCATGAAGTTTGGATTGTTCGGAGTGTTCGGGCACTCTCCCCGGCAGGGCATTGTCGATATTTTCTCCGCAGGAATTTCCCATCGACCCTTTCCCTCGTCCGTAACGGGATACCTGGCCATAAAAACGGAGTTTTTACGACCGGAAAAAAAGATGAACCATTCCTTCGAAATTTTCCTCCGATCAAGACCACTTCTCTCTTTCGCGCGCGATCCTTCTAGCGGATACTTCTACGAATGCGAGCGATGTAAACGTATAACGCAGCTAAATGAAGAACATAACCACGCAGTAAACTTGTTAAAAAAAAAAAGAAAAAAAAAGAGGATGATAGCGGGAAACCGCGCTTCCGCAAATCTCCGATATGAATGTTTCAGCGACGACTTCCGACGCTTTTCTTGAAGTTGTAGCTGTTCAAGACGCCGCACGCGTTCTCCCCTTAGATCGCGCTGTATCCTTATCTCTTCTTAAACTCACACCCCGCCTCTGCTCTTTCTTCACGTAACGTGAGATTTCTCTTGTAACACGAGACGCACTTAAACGTGAGTGTATCTCAATGGGCTAAGGCAGCATCGCAGCGCACTTAATAATCCTCTTATACTGTTTAACCGTCCTACAATGGAACTGCAAACTTAGCATATTATCGTTTTCACTCGAATAAAAGCTGTACAACGATCAAGAAACGTATTTACCTCGATTTGTCGAGGAAATTTTCAGGCGAAACGCAATAATCGTCACGTTTGTCTCGAAAACTTCTATTACGTCGAACTGGATAACGTCGCACGCGGTAAACTTGCATTCAGACCGTTGGCGAAAGAAAACAGAATATATATATACACATATTCTTTACCTGTTGAATAGCCTCCTCTTCACGTTTCCTCGTGCAGCTTTAACTCCCGAACTCTAGTCGCTTCACGATTCTTCTTCTTCTTCTTCTTAAATGGCTCGATTCCTGATCCAGGTAACGTCGCCCTACGATGATTGCCTTCGATCCTAGTAATGGCTAGCAATATTTTAACGTAGTAGCTCTACCGAGCACCATCCGAGGAATGCGCCGTGCGCAGTCGCGCTGCGATCTGCGATAGGATTTCATTCTATTGGCGCCATTTCGTAGTCACGTGACCGGCGTAGCTAATGGGCACGACGCTGTGAGTCACGTGACTTTCGAAAGCGTGGACTCGGGCCGCGTGATGGCGTGAAGGGCCGTCAGCAGATCAATTCTCTCTTTTCGTAGAATGCGGGACGCTACGATATTATGGCGATAAATTCGAGCTCGTCGAACGCAGCACGCGACGAAATAAAGTCCCGAGAAGAACGGCGTGATAATTCGACGATATTGTTCGCCAATAAGATATCTCAAGCGACCAATAGGAGCGCCCGGCTTGAATTACATACATACATGACGTTTGTGTCGACTCGTGTCAATGGTCGCGTTCAGCAGACCAAGGGTATTTTCCGTTTCGTGCATGATGCGCATAATGCTGGGTCTACAATGCGAGTCGCAAGAATTGACCAATCACAGTCGATTATTCTCCTCAAATTCGATTGTGATTGGCCAATTCTGCGACTCACGACTTTGCGACTCGCATTGTAGACCCAGCATTAATCATTTTATGTCCAAAAATTGGACATAATATCCACTAAAAGCTTTCTGTAAAAACATTAAGATAATGACACGCGATTTAAATAGGATAATAAGGAAAATATCGGTTGTTGAATTTTATGTGCACTAATTCGTAAATTTTATTTCTACACGCACGACACATTTTCTTTCGGCATTAGCTAATAATAAAGTCCTGCACTTTCGCAGTGAAGAAACTCGTCAAAAATATTACAGAGTTGTTTCAAAGATGTACTTAAATTATTTATATTATGAATTTGTATCCAAATAATCTTAATTAATTTTAATTAATCTTACTTAAGTTAACATTTAAGCTCATGTGATCTGTTATGATCACGTTGGTCGGATTTGCAATTGAGTTTTCTTTTTCGCTTTAAGATACGAAACTCTTGTAGTAATGATAGAAAAATGAAAAATATACCATAAACATATATTAACAAATTGCCCCCTTGAATTCCAATTATAGTTGGAATTAAGACTGTTCGTAACACTTATTCGTTTCTATTAGTCTTCAGATCGTATCAGCCACGATCTTCGTCAAAGAAATAATACTTTCTTTCTGAAAGTAGCGAAAACTGTTCACAGAGGGTCGACAGAAGAAATTTGTCACTTTTTTTTCGAGCCAAAGCCAGAGAATCCCATGATCGCGGCCATCTCGTCGGAAGGGCCTGCGTCCTCGGACAATTCCTCAATCTTTCTCTTTTTGTCCTTTCGCTTCTCCTTTCTGTACTCTTTGATTTTTTCTTCCTATAGATAACAGAAATAAGTGTTAATAAATTGAACGAAAAAAAGCTCAAAACACGATCTTAGAAGGAAAAAAACAAACCTCTTCCTTCAGTTCCTTTACTCGTTGCTCCAAATCGTAATCTTTCTTTTTTTCCTCGAGCTTCTTTTTGTTCTGGGCAAATCTCTCCTTAACCTGCTCCACCGTTGATCGCTCTATTTTCATGGACATGCCCAGATTACGTTGATCTGATGAACAATTAAAAGTAACATAATTTAATAATAAATAATAAATTAAATTATAATTTAATTATAAAAAATATTTTATTATAATTAATTATATATTCTATTATAATTTTTGAAATATTCAAACTTACGTTTCGTCCCATTGATATGGTCCAAAAAATTGATGGAGTCTTTTACAACGCAGTCGCAAACGTTGCAGTAGTACCTATGAAAAAAAATATAACAATTAGTCATTAGTCTAATCAATTAGAAATTTTTTGCATAAAAATAGAATATATAGAACAATTTTATTGTACGCTATCTAATTATTTGTATGCTATTTATTAATATAATTATACAATTGTTGTGTATTTTGTATTTTTTAGAAGATAACTGGGGAACTGAATTTTACCCTCCGGTTTGCGACGAGGGCGTATTTTTATTGATGACCACACTCTTTCCTAGTTTAGATTCCAGATCAACTTTGTAATCTCTTTGCTTCAACAATTCCCTTTTAACTGCTGGCTGCTTGGGAATCCCTAATTCTTCCTCCGCAATCTCATCTTGGAGTCTTTGAAGTGCTATCCTCTCATATTCCTCGCGGTTCCATTTTCTTCGGTGATCATCAGGTCGCTATGAAAAAAGTTATAACGATGATTAATATATTAATACTAATGCCAACGTAATTATGTACTATTCCATACATTTCTTGATGCATTCTTATTTCTATCACATTTCTGATGTTTAATTAAGTAATTTCAGAAACGCGTAAAATTGTACTAAATATTAATAACGATTTGTGGAGGTTAAAATAAAATATAAAAGTTAAGAATTGAGACGTATAAGTAGATTATATATTAAACAATCGAAATGTAATATTATCGGTTATGTGACATAAAACTATAAGTAATCACCATAGACATGTTTGCTGTATTTTTCTCCTCTCACAATAATAAAATATTTGATATGAAATGTGAGGTTAACAAAAATATGTTCCTTTCCAGGCCTTTTGTCTGGATTATCTGGATAATTGGTACAGACGTGAGAGAGATAGAACGGTGGTAAGGGCCAAAGCACATATGACAGTCGTAGTCGTGGACGTAATTATGTGCTTTGACTCTAAAGTCCAAAAATGGCGGTTGAAAAAAGAAGACAGCCAATAGAAGTACTCGGTGATCGGCATATCTGGGCTGCGTTCCAAAATTCACTCTGAGTAACTAAAATCTATAGTTTACGTCACGTACACTATAGAATTTTAGTTAACTTAAAGTGAATTTTGGAACGCAGCCCTAGAGTTCGTGTATTTTACACGTTCTGCAGTTCTGTTACATCTTTTCCGTTATATGTACATAAATCGCGGCAACTGTCCGCTCGAGAGAGATATTTCCGCCGTGTGATCTCTTCCTGGGTATTCTCCCGCAGGAATCAAGATTGATTTTAACGAATCGACGGGGAACGAGGAGCCGTCGCGATCGAGCTACCGGCGGCTACCGCGCCGTTTCGACTTTCGACGCTCTGTTTTTGCGGCAAATGTCATCCCCGGTGAACATGTGATCAGCGATCGACGTGGAAAGCGCCGGAGGAGTGTCGCGCGGTGACTATGACGCCAACGTCGCGCGAGTTCGTCGTTGATTTGCTAAATGAAAATTCGGCGGAGATGGCTACCGCGATGAGCGAGGCCGAGAACGCGTCCGACGCGCGTCCTAACCTTCCGACGCTGTACCATGCTGTGTACATGGAACGCAGGGACCCTCCAGATGGGAAAGGTATGTTTAATCAAGCGTCCTTTCGCTCATTATAATTAGAAGTAGCGTTCTCGTACGCGAGTCTGCTTTCGCATATAATAACGCTAATTCAATTGAGGGGGGGGGGGGGGGGAGATGCAGTTGCGAAGTCTTGGAATAAAGCTATTTCTTTTTCTCATCACTGAGTAAACATATTTAAATTTGAAACTTTTTTTGTATAATTTTGATTTTGATCGTTGATTTTTTTTTAGCAAGTCCTTTCGATTATGATTTGTGAAGTCTGTCTTTTTGCAACCGTGATCGCTCGTGACTTCTGATAAAATTTATAACTTTTTAAAACCGAACAATCACGTCCCACTCATCTCAGTTTCGAAAAAAAATTAAAAGTATAAGTGTAATTATTATTAAATAATAAGAATTGCTGGGATAATTTTCAAGAGACAGAGAGATAAGGAATATGATTTTACGAGAGAACTTCAAAGGTTGCTTTGGTGTTATCAAAAAAATTATATGAATCTAAAGTCTTTTTGCTCATTCCAAATTGGTATTGTTTGTATGGACTTGTTTTTGTTGACATTTTATCATTTTATGTGTATGATATATATAATTTAGTTTATATGATTTTACTACTTTTGTATTTTTGGTACAAGTTTTTGTAACAAGTTATCGAGATAAACTCGGAAGGAACATTGGGAATAATATCTGTATAATTTGGAAACTTTTTAACTTTTGCATGCTTTGTTTACTCTAATTCACGGAGGAATTATGTGATCTCTTTTTTAGGTATTTTGATATATCCAAAAATCATTTTACACAGCTCAAAATATACAGGAAACAATCTATTTTTCAAATTTTATCATATTTTGGTTATTTTCAAATGCACTTTCTCTCTTCATCTATTGGTATTGTATCTTTGGGCTGAATAATAATATAATAATACAATGCTCTTTTTCTCTATAGGTGGAAAATTGTCTGTTACTAATTAAGTTGTCAATCTTACAAAGAAATTTTATGGTAGAAGCTTGTACAATTTTGAGAATTTTGTACGACATTGTAGAACCATTCTCTACTTTAGCATATAGAAAATCTTCGTAGTTGTTAAAATTAAGAAAGGTTAACAAAACATAAAATGATATTTATATAAGTAATTCTCTATAAGATTAATAGCAATACCAGTAACATATTATATCAAAAAGTAAAGTTGTACTATTTGTACATTATTCAACCCATTATTATTATTATTATCATTATCATTATCATCATTATTATTATTATTATTATTATTATTATTATTATTATTATGATTATGATTATCTCTTACAGAAATTCTTCACGTTTATGAAGATATGGAGGCTGTCATAAAAGTGATGAAGACACATAAGAATGGCCGTTTTAATAGTTTTAAGAATTATTCCGATGCTGTAGCATTCGCAAAGACTGGATCGACTGGATCCAACCAGCCTTCTTGCAATCATCCTGTGACAGTTGCTGCGGTGCAAGAACAGTCGAGTAATTTTAAGGCACCAACCACGCAGGAACTTATAGCTTTCAAAAGATTAGTCGAGAATGGGGACTTGGAGGCTGTAGAGAATATCGTATGGAAAAATCCGAGATATCTAATCAGCAGTGGAGATACGCCTGAAATTTTGCAGGTAAATATATAATTTACAATTATATTTCTCTAAACTTTACCTCATTTGTCTCAGTATATATAATTGCAAAGAGTGTAAATATCTTTATTTATATAAGTTAATATTTACAGAAATTATTATTTTACGTGTGATCAGTATTTCTGCTGATTTACATGTATGATTATTATGTTAACGAAATTGTAAAATAAAAAATTATACCGTAATAAAATACATATCTGCCAAATTTACATAATTTATAATTATTTATAATTTTATATTAGAATTACTGCATAATTATTTATGCAGTAAATGTTTTATATTTTCTTATAGAAAATTATATTATACTTTTAGATGGGTTCTCGATATAATGCTTTACATATAGCGGCGAAAAAGAACAAGCCGAAAATGTGCGAATTCATATTGAATACTGTTGGGAATCCTAAATTTATGCAGTGGCATTTTGGGGAACAAAAATGTAAAACTTACCTAAATCCTGCGCAGATTATACAGGATTTATATTTAAATACACCGGACAAAGGACTCAACGAGACCCCGTTACACTTTGCTGTTAAATTTGGTTTTAAGGATGTTGTTCGGGTTCTTGTCTCCTATTCTCAATGTATTAAAACCTTGCCAAACAAATATAACCAGCTGCCCATAGATGTAAGGGTTGGAACAAATTCTTTATTTAATATTTTATACTTTATATATATATATATATATATATATATATATATATATATATATCATGATTTTAGTTAATATGCAGCAGAAAGTGTCAAGATAATGAAGCTCTAAAGCATGAGATACGTATGCTACTGGAAGATCAATTCTATGTACCTGTATTAAGAACAGAAGGCAATGCATGTCCACCTGTTATCGGAGAACCATTCTCGCCGATTAATCCACTTGTAAGTATATGTGTATTAATCCACTTGAAGTATATGTCTTTGTATAAGCAAAATCTTGAAAGAAGCGTAGATATTAGTTTTATAAAAAGTGGGATATACTTTTACTGTTTACAGAATTTGAATAGAGATCCTATGAGTCCTCATGTAGAAGTAAGGGCGTTTGCCGGTCCAATGACTAAGACACAAGCGATAGAATTTCGAAAAAAGTGGAAAACACCACCACGTGTTACTCCTAAAAAAGGACAGGGCGATGCACCCGGTATTATGAATAGCCCTAGTATAGCTCTGAGGCTGCAAGACACAGAAAAAGGGTTGGAACGTGTTGGAAGGTATGTAGATATTAAATCCAAAACTTATTACTGTATCCTTAGTGATAATACTAATATACTTGCCGTATGTGCGTGCGTATGTTAAATATTAAATATTCAGAAATATAAGTCGCAATTGTTACAATTTATTGTAGTTAATTGTTACATTATTCAATGAGAGGTTATCGAACGATAAATAGATGAGTTTCTTTATAGTATCTTTTATTATATCTTATTTATTTAAATAATAATGAAAAATAATCCGGTTTCCTCTTTGATGTTTGACATTTTTCTAGAGATCTTGCCGAGGAATGTCAAGTGCCTTGGAAGGAATATTGGCCATTCTTAAAAGATTTCGTTGATTTTCGGAGTGACGATGGATTGACGAAATTCGAAAATTATTTGGAGCAAAGATTCAAAGATAATGAGCAATTATTTTACTCGACGGTATAAAAACGTATCAAATAATACGTCTTTAATGTTTACATTAGTCAATTCTTCTAATGTTTCTATTTTTTTTTTTTCTTAGAGAAACCCGATTAATGACGCAAATGCGCCAGCGAGTTGCGAAGATGAACCAGTAAGTTGCCAACAGACGCCAAAAGAAATGGATGCCACTAATGATATACAATACTTATGTGATAACTTGTGCTCATTAACTATCAAAATTGATAATGTTGAAGAAGATACAGGTATTGCGTGTTTAGCTCCCCTTACATCTCACAAAGGAATAAATAATATCTTCTCCCTACTCTGTGAAATTATGATATCCTATAATTGTTAATCACGATTTTATTATATTATAATCAAATTAGCGTTAATCTTTATCTTTTATCTTTTATCTTGCAGACAGCTTAGAATTTTTTACACCTCCATCCTCGCCAGAACTTATTCAAGATGATTTCGATGACGACATGCAGATTGCAGAAGAAGGAGGTCTTCAAATATTTATTGAAGGGTAAATAAATTTCTTTTATTATTTTTTTATGCAAAGGCGAACAATACTGATGATATATCACATGCTAATAATTTATTAAAGCAATATTTTATATGATTATTGATTGTCAATGCGTTTAGGTCTTCACCAACAAAATTAGATTATGGTGTTTACAATGCACTTCCATCTGTGATTTGTCGCGATACGTATCCGTATATTTACCGTTGGCGACACGATATGCAGCTGGCTATAAAACGTGATCCATGCAGGTACATAATATTGTATCTTTAAACATTAAATTTTTTATGAATCTATTGTTAGTAGTGGTGATGTCTCTTTATGACGATGCATAATTCTCCTTTTTTTTTTTACAGATTTAACCTGAAATCCCTCAGGAAAAAACTATTTACAGATAATTAGATATATATAACAATAAGGATAGTTATATTAACAATCTGAGTTGCCAAACTTTGGATTAACGATTGAACTGTTTCTTATAGATTATATCTTGTCTATGACAAAGAAAAAAGTTAAGTTCCCCCGAAGCTTACTAATTAATGTTGACCTCAAAAAGTTTTAAGCTATGTTAATATCGCATAAAATGTATAAACTTTTTTGCACAATGTTGTTGGATAAGCATCTTGGATAATCTTAAATGTATTCGAGGTAAGATAAGAGAGGGATATATTTTGAGACGTGTTTTTACAAGACTTGTAACTAGTAGCCTTCGTGCTCAAACTTTTGAAATCATTAGTGTGTACTTCTTTTTATTGCTCACCGTTTATAGTTACAATAAATGCTCATTACTGGAAAATACATTCGCCGATTTCCGTGTGTCTCGTCTCCATCATATCTCACGCAAATATATATTACTCATGTACTTCATAATGTATTTATTATCAATAACTTTTATTATATATAATAATAATATTACTTATCTCTTATTTAACAGAACATTTATGAATTTTGTTAATATCGTCGCGATCACGATGTGCATTATATCATTTTTTAATCATATTTTTTTCGTTTATTTACCATAACTCATATTCTCAAAGTCTAATTGCGAGGATAACGTCTTCAATTTAATCAAGCGTTAATGGGAGTGGGCGGTGTCTGTTTTAATTGCAAAATTATCGAACGCATCCGGGAAACGTCCTTGGAAGTGCGGGACGATTTTGGATTGAATTCGCAGAGCTTGGCGATGCGCTCCCACTCGGTGCCTGGTTCAACCTCATCTGCCTCTGCGACGAATTGCTTCTCTGCGTTCCTATTCGTAAAAAAAAAAGTGTATTAAACCAATTCCAAACCATATATTGCATATCAGTTAGTAATGTGAAAGAAATGAGGAATTAAGTGACATGTATGTTTCATTAATGTATATCAGAGTCTTAAGAAAAAAGTAGAAATAAATTTGTATTGTTCTTAAATTATGTGATATGAACGCGTAGCTATCAGACTCGATGTCAGAGTCAATCATGGTGTTTTATAACATTCATGTTGTGCTTGTGCATAAGCAAGTAGTGCTTAATTAACACGTTCTATTCTTTCTTTCAGTTTATGGAAATGGTTTTTAAAACGATTGAGAGGATTGACAATTCATCATTGATAACATTCAAAGATTAATAAATGCATTTACGCCTTTTAAATCAGTCATTTTAAGCATTTTATAAAGTAAAGACGATGTTGAGAATAATTTTATTATATGCAATGTCGTTTAGTGCAGTCTCATGGTAACTCGTTAAGAAGCAATATCGTGATGATTGAAAGAGCGAAAAAAAGGAAGAGAATGAGAAAACTGCGCTTTTATATCCTTGATTCACGTTCTAAGCAAATACAATCTCGGCGTTTCCAAAGCAAATCATGTTACAATGCATGAATTGTAATGCATGTTCTCATGCGGATAAAGATATTTTTTTAACTTACTTGGCTGACTCCCTAAGAAGCGAAATAGAAACAACATAATTATATACATATTAAAAACTTCAAAAGTTTATACATAGCATAATACTGGACTAATTTATCCATATTAATTGTACTTGGACATTAAATGATGTGATAAACTTAGTCTAATATTTATTATATCTCTCAACAATTTTTCACGTTTCCAATATATATTACTCTATCTTTTCAAATATATAAATATTGCATTATTGTTAGGTACAAGCCTTGTTAAATAAAATTCAATAGACGGTCATAAAAGATTCTAATTAGCAATCACAATTTAATGTTCAGTTTTAGCTTGTTTTTTTTTCACGGGATAGAGATATACGAGAGAAGAAAGAGGATAAAAGATCAGTAAAATTACCTGTTGGTAGTCTTCGTTTTATTAATGGCTTCTGCATGATGCTTATACCATTCTTCTAACTCTTTCTTTGCAGCTTCTTTCCATTCCTCCTTCTTCTTTTCCTCCTCTGCGTCTGGAAAAAATGTGCAATCATACTATTCTTAACAAATGCATCACATTTTTAGCGATAAAACTGACTACTTACCTTTCTCTTGAAGACGCGCCTTCTGTTCCTCCCTCCACTTTTTAATCTTTTCAGGTTCCTCCTTAACTGGCGGAGGAGGTGCTGGTTCTATGTGCATAAAAATGTGTAAAATAACATTTAATTCTCTTCAAGATGGAGATGGAGATCTCAAAATGATTATCTCAAAATCATCTCATACCTGATGCTGCCGATGGTGCTGATGGTTCTCCAGGTTGCCCGATGGTATCTACAATTTCGAAGCTGCCTTCAGCATCGCCTCCCGGTCCAACTTTTAGATTTCCAAATTTTCCAGACAGCTCGTCTATGAAATATTGTCTATGTTTACGATATTTGCACACATATGATACAGATAAACAATATGTGATTAAAACTTATGAAACATTTTCTTATTTATATATCAATTCCCATTTACCTTCGTTTTGACCTGCCGCAGCTGCAGCCAGAGTTACCGCCATCGGTGTAATGTCATCTTCTAAACCAGCTAACTGATCCTGCTCCCTCGCCAGGAACTCTGCTGCTGGATCCACATCGGGTTCGTTGACAAAATTGTCACCAAATGCATCCATTGTCTAAAAAAAGATTGAAAGGATATATTCTGATATGGATATGGATATCATTTGTTGAAAACAGAACGGCTCCAAACTGTTTTTTTGTTGCTTAATAAATTGTTACTAAATTAGGATAATTGTAACTATGGGTCTATTTTCTATTGCTGAACTGGCTGCGCTAGTTCAGAGTTGATCTTTTCCCTTCTAATGTGGAGTAAAAAAGATAAACTCTGAACTAGTGCAACCAGTTCAGCAATAGAAAACAGACTCCGTACAGCTCGAAAAAAGCAGATTGAACGTCAGTGACATTAGACATTTGAGGTTAATTAATCAAATCTGTCGCTAATCTAAACAGAATCGGCCTTACCGTTTATCTATTCGAGACGAGATGATCAGACAGAAACTTTTTTCACTTGCGGTAACTTGCTTGTATAGATTCTCGTCCGAGAGACTACGAAATATGCGACTCTTTGATAACCAAGGGAAACACCTCCAACAGTCCAACCACCTCCAAGGCTCCAAGCACAGATGTCTATACACTACTAATACGAATCGTCCGATTTTTTTATCGATTTTATCGGTTATTATTGCCCGATGTTTTTGCAATCCGATATATCGATATTCGGTTTTTTTTTGTGAATATCGATTTTTCACATATTATTCTTTTGATAAGCTAAGTTCGTTTTTGCTATTAGTGCAAATAGTGTAATTGTTGGTTCGATCTAGAACTAAGAGCCAATCACGTTCGATTGCTACTGTCTGCGAAGCTGAAGCCAATCGAAGGCATCGAAGCTCGTCGAAGCGGCTAGTTATTTACTATTATTTGATACGCGTAATGGCTCCAGCACACCAGGGACCGTATTCTCGAGCCTGCCCTAATGATTTTCGTATGCGACTTTCTATTTGAAAAGCATTGAATTTCGCATGCGAGTTTCATGAAAACGATTCGAGAATAGGGCCCCAGCGCGATTCGCGACGCGCAAGCGCAATGCGCGACGCGACGAGCGATATCCAATGAGCGTACAGTTTTCCGGAAAAACAGTACGCTCATTGGATATCGCGCGTCGCGAATCGCGCTGGTGTGCTAGAGCCATAAACATGATACTGCGACCAGTGCGACCTGCGATCTGCGACACGCGAGAAATTTGAAATTTGAAGAAGCCACCCAGCAGTTTGCCGACCTTTTCTAGCTCTAGACGGAAGACTCTCGAAGTCTCGAGAAGGAGAAGCTGGAGAAGCAGAGCAAGCAGGACGTTGCTGCGTTGACGACGGAGAACGAGGAACCGACACCGCCGATTGATTGACGTCGAAGTGGTACCTCATTGCCCACGGCTAGATTCGCTTGTCTTGCACTCGGACGAGAACTTGAAAGATCAGAACCAGAATTCCATCAAATTCGAGGAGGAGGACAAGGATCTGTTTTGCGTCGGTCGAGCGTTAGGCACGCAGGATCCGTATGGACAACGCGTGCTGCAAATCGCGTCGATCCTACGAAACCTCAGCTTCACGCCGGAAAACCGGGAGAACGCGACGATATTAGGCAGAAACCGGTGTTTCCTGCGATTCGTGCTGCTGTGCGTGAGAGCGAAGTGGTACAATCTGCACAAATCTGCATCAGCTTGTCTTCGACATACTAGGGAACATTGCGAACGAAGTTATTTTAAAGGAGGCCGGAGAGAGGATAACAGACGTCGTCTTAACGTGCGTGGCCAAGGGGATCGAGTCCCAGGACAGGTTTATCGTTATATCCTGCCTGGAGGTGCTCAACAAGATCAGCCAGCAAGACAGTAACGAAGAAATTATCACATTTGGTCTGGCAGATAATGTTTATAAACTCATATGCAGATTTCTAGCTATAAGTGACGTAGCCCTCTTAGTGTATACCCTGGAATGTCTGTACGCTTTAACGTCACTGGGTGCGTTAACCGAAAGTGAGTACATATCCTGATAATTTCTAAGTAAATTAAATGTAATCGTCAAATTTAATTGTTAAAAGTAAAATTTTTACTAATTAGGTTACGAGTATTACGACTGTTCGGACTGTTACGAGTTACGAGAATCGTGGCCGGATTGCGCACGCGGACGCGACCACACGCGACTCACGTAAGTGCTGCTGTGCGTGAGAGCGAGTTGGAGCAATCTGCACAAATCTGCATCAGCTCGGCTTCGACATACTAGGGAACATTGCGGACGAAGTTATTTTAAAGGAGGCCGGAGAGAGGATAACAGACGTCGTCTTAACGTGCGTGGCCAAGGGGATTGAATCCCAGGACAGGTTTATCGTTATATCCTGCCTGGAGGTGCTCAACAAGATCAGTCAGCAAGACAGTAACGAAGAAATTGTCACATTTGGCCTGGCAGATAATGTTTATGAACTCATATGCAGATTTCTAGCTATAAGTGACGTAGCCCTCTTAGTGTATAGTCTGGAATGTCTGTACGCTTTAACGTCGCTGGGTGCGTTAACCGAATGTGAGTACATATCCTGATAATTTCTAAGTAAGTTAAATGTAATCGTCAAATTTAATTGTTAAAAGTAAAATTTTTACTAATTAGGTTACGAGTATTACGACTGTTCGGACTGTTACGAGTTACGAGAATCGTGGCCGGATTGCGCACGCGGACGCGACCACACGCGACTCACGTGACTCGCGTCGCGAACCGTACCAGACTTAACCAGACCCAGAAGGTTCTGGAAAGATCGGGCACACGCGTTTCTACGTGTTGTGTGAGTTGTGTCGTTGTGTCGCAGATCGCATCAGAAGTTAAATTGTTAAATAAGAAGAAGACGCAGATACAAAACGGTCGCCAATCGGGAATTACGGGTAGAATTATTCCGTTGCAACGAGGAACTGGCGAGTGCTGCTGCTGCATACAAAAGTTTTTCCACCTCTACTTTGTGGATAGACATATACATGAAAATGTATGAAGGCGAAGGTAAGATGTGAATTAGTTATATTCTTTTTTAACAGATCTGTTGCGAAGTAATTTGAAAATTCTAAGTTCACTTCAACAACTTATCGTCGAACTTATCTCTTTATATAAAACTTTTTATTGTCGGCCTGACTGGCAATAATTTAATAATTATAACAACGTTAATGATAGATCAATGTTCGTCGAACATCATAACATTACGAGTCATCGTTAAACATTAACGGGGCGGTAAAACAGAATGTAAACTTCGTGAGGCATGACCGTCACGTGTAGCGCCCGTGTAACGACGTCGTTCGACGCACATTGATCTATCATTAGCTTGATAAGGACCCAAAATAGAGGTCAAAATGTTGTTATAATTATTAAATTATTGCCAGTCAGGCCGACAATAAAAAGTTTTATATTTTTTATCACTGGCGAAAGATTATTTTTTGAATTATCTTTTTATCATTATCGAATTTGATTGAATTTGACAAGTCAAATTTAGTTTCATTTATCATTTCTTTTTATCCAACAGATCCTAGATATACGATTTATTTTCGTATTAACGAACAGCCTTCCTTCGCTGAAAGAGGATTGACCAGTCTTAAATATCTTCAATTGAAATGTACGTGCCTTTTTCATGAATTTATATATAAAAATACAATTAATATGTTATCAAATATTTTAACTAATTGTTATGTAATATTGAAATGATAATTTCAGATGATAACAAAGTGACTTGGGAGTTTATCCAAGAAATGTACAATCTAAAAGTTAAAGAGTGGAACCCTGCTGTCGATGTTTTGTACCGATCGATTGACGATATTGATTAGTAAGTTTATCAGAATAATTACTGCAACTGGCTTAGGATTTCCAATTCATTTTCTATAATTTCAAATTCCTTCCCTATTTTATTATAGCACACCAGTTATGATGCCATTGCCAACGCAACCACATGCTGAGAACAAGAGTCCCCTGGTTTCTCATGCATGTGACACAGAATCAGTGACGTCATGCAATGCAGTAAACTCTCATCACGAAGTACATCAAGTACATGATATATCAGCAGCAGGTCCATCTTCCAAGTTCAACAACGAATGTTCTAATGCCAATGTCGTAAATTCTAAAAGTCTTGAGAATGAAACGAATTAGTTGTGGAGAGGAATAATTCAAGGTAAAAATTGCAATTAATTCATCTTTCATTTTTTTTTTTCCTCATAGAGGACGCTTTGTTTTCGTATAAAAAATTAAAATGTTCGTATGTGTGTGTATGTGTGTGTGTATGTGCGGATTTGATGTCCGTGGTTGCTCTAACTTCCGCAAATATTGAGATATTGGACTGAATTTTTTTTTAATTGATAGAGTATCATTTAAGGAAGGTTGGTATTGAATTTGGTGATGATCGATAAAGGGATTCTTTTAAAAAAATTTTTGAATTTTTTTAGAAATGTCCGTGGTTGCTATAACTTTTGCAAATTTTGAATAATTGGGCTATTTCTAATTTTATATATTCTTCAGTCTTTTCTATCCCTATTTAATATATAATACTTTAAGATTAGGTTGATTATCGGTATATCAAATAATCGGTAAAAGGGTTTTTTCTTTATAAAATTTTGAATTTTTTGAGGATCAGTGAAAGGATTACCGATTTTCTGCTTAAAAAGTGTATAAGATGTACATGTAATTTTATATAGAGTATTATTAAATAAAGTTGTTTTGAATTTTGCGAGGGTCGGTGAAAGGGTTATCGATTTTTGCTTAAAAAATAACTTAGGGTAGATTGAGGCGAATCGGATTAATATAAGTTTTAAGACAATTTTCGTTAGTGTTTATTTTAAACGAGCTATTTTATCGTGCTAATTAGTAATCCGATTTGCCTCGGTCTACTCTATACATTTTTTAGGCAGAAATCGGTAACCTTTTCACTAATCTTCGCCAAATTCAAAACAACCTCCCTTTAATGATACCTTATATATAAGATTACATGTATGACTTGTACACTTTTTAGGCAAAAATTGGTAACCCCTTCACCGATCATTGCCAAATTTAACACCAATCTTTAATGATACTCTTATAAAAAAAGTGTGCAAGTAGAAACTTGCACATTGCTTCCTCATAGTTTTTAGTGTGCAAGTAGAAACTTGCACATTGCTTCCCCATAGTTTTTAAATGTGCGTTTCTTATACTTGCACATTTAAAAACTATGGGAAAGCAATGTACAAGTTTCCACTTGCACACTTAAAAACTATGAGGAAGCAATGTACAAGTTTCTACTTGCATATTTAAAAACTATGAGGAAGCAATGTGCAAGTTTCTACTTACACATTTAAAAACTATGAGTTTCAATTTGATAAGCATAGTTATATTATTTACAGTATCAGGAAAAAAAGTTCTGTATGGGCCTATTTTAAAGACAAGGATGATAAAGGTGCTGTATGCATCATTTGCAATGTTAAAGTTAAGCATTGTGGTGGGACAACGAATTTAAAATCACATTTGTCCAGAAATCATCGATTATTGTGCTCTGATATATTAAAGCAAAACAGAGATAATACATCTGAATCTAGTAGTGAATCGACAGCTAGAGATGAAGATGATCCGCCGCTTAAACGAATAAAATTGGCATCAAAGGTAATGATAATGATTTTTAATAAGCCTACTACTTTGATCGAAGTTTGATAACTTCGAAGCTTCGAAGGAACGAAGGAATCTTCGAAGGAACGAAGATTCGAAAGATCAAAGCTTTGAAAGATTTCGAAGGAACGAAGAAATCTTCGAAGGAACGAAGCTTCGAAGGTTCGAAGTTTCCAAAAATGTGTTAAATCGTAAACTATCACATTTATATGTTTTCATTTTTTCTACTTACTACACATCACAGACGCAGTAACTAGAAAAAATGAGGCATAAATGTGATAGTTTACGATTTAACACATTTTTTTTGAAACTTTGAACCTTCGATGCTTTGTTTCTTCGAAGATTCCTTCGTTCTTTCGAAAACCTTCGAAGCTTCGATCCTTCGAAACTTCGTTCCTTTAAAGCTTCGAAGCTTTGAAAAAGTAACGGTCCTAATTTTTAATACATAATAAAAAAATATATTAAAATTTGTTTCAGAAGAGCAAGTTACCCCGAATCGACGAAGCCTTTGAGAGGGCAAATTCTTTCGCAGGTTTGTAACAAATTTCAAACAATTAATAAGTAGGTTAGTCAAATGGTCGAATGCTCGTTTATCATTTTCAGAAGGAGGAGCACGGTCTGACAAAATTACTGCAGCACTAATGTTTATGATCGCCAAAGACAAAGAACCACTATCCATAGTTAATAAAGAAGGTTTCAAGGTTTTGATGAAAATAGTAGCTCCACTTTATCGTATACCTGATCGAAAGACTCTAACTAAATTAATGGATAATCGCTATGTTGAAGCAAAAGAATGTTATAAATCCACTCTTGAAAAAGCTTTGTCCTATACTTTAACATGTGATAATTGGACAGACTGCACTTTCCAAAGCTATCTGGTGTCACCATTCATTACCTGTCTGAAGATCTTGTAATGAAAAATGGATGTTTGGGAGTCTTTCCGCTGCATACAAATCATACAGCAGAGTACCTCACGGAGTGTCTCAATTCTGTCATTGATGATTTTAAATTAGATCGAAAAAAAATTTATGGCAATCACCAGTGATGGAGCAGCAAATATTAAAGCTGCTGTACATAATGTTGTGGGCCCTGAAAGACATATCTGGTGTTTTGCTCATTTTTTGTCTCACCTTGTACCTCAAGTATTAAGGATATGCCCAGAGATCAACGATATTATTGCTACAGTAAAGAAAATTGTCGTGCTTATCAGAAGAAGTGTTGTGGCTACAGATGAGTTAAAACGGTTACAAATATTTGATGGGAAGACAGAGGGAACTGTCTTGAAATTTATTCTCGATGTTCCGACTCGCTGGAATTCCACTCTTTACATGTTAGACAGATTTCTCGCTCTGGAGCAGTACGTTCATGCAGTTACTTTGAAATGCAAAAGATCAGACATTCCAGATATGCTAACTCATAGCCAAATTGAAGTCCTACAGGAGTCGTGTCTCTCATGAAACCAATTGAATATGTCATTAAGGAAATCAGCGGCAGCAATATCCTACTTGCAGTACTATTATACCAATCATTCACTGTATGACACTATCAATTGAACAAGTTAAACCTTCAACAAACAACGGAAGTCTTTTTCAGACAAAGCTCCTTGCATCGATTCTACATAAATTTAAAGATGTTGAAAATAATATGATTCTTGCGGTTCCTACAATACTTGATCCACGATTCAAACGAATCCATTTTCAGAATGCCCGTGCAGCAGCTGCTGCTGTGGAACGAATCAATAAAGAAATGAAATCGATTGGTGTGAAAAAAATTGAAGAAAAAAGATCTGCAGTTCAACGAGACTCTATGGAAACTCATAATCTTTGGAAGGTTCATGACGATTTGGTGGCAAAGTGTACTGATGAGAGTACGGACGATGAACATCTTACTCATGAATTAAGACAATATTTAAAGCAATCGGTAATTGCTCGACATCGC
This sequence comes from Temnothorax rugatulus, assembly GCA_035220575.1. NCBI lineage: Eukaryota > Metazoa > Arthropoda > Insecta > Hymenoptera > Formicidae > Temnothorax > Temnothorax rugatulus. The sequence goes on along the minus strand of JASTWL010000189.1, from coordinate 80,255 downwards.
GATCCATTTCAACATTGGAAATCCTTAAAGCATTCGTTTCCAACGCTGTACGAACTGGCAATTCGACACATCAGTATTATTAGTACCTCGGTACCATCAGAAAGGAAATTTTCCGAGGCTGGTGACATCAAGAGCAATGAGAGAAATCGATTAACGGGTGAGCACTTGAATCGACTCTTATTTCTGGGATCTCTTTCAAAAGAAGAATGGAAATTGGGATGAAGAATTTTCCTGCATCTAGACTCTCATTATTCATTATTCCCAATTTTTTCATTTTACTTGTTACCTTGACTTATATATATTCTTAGATTCTTATTATTCTCGGTTTATTTTTATACAATGTGCAATGTGTGTAATGTTTATTTTTGCAATGTGTGCAATGTTTATGTTTTTATTTTTATACAATGTGCAATGTGTGCAATGTTTATTTTTATACTATAATGTGAACATCACATTTGCATTTCAGACATTTGTTGGTTTTTTTAACAAAAACACTGTACTATGTATTTATTCATTAGAAAGAAATACATACTGGCATAATTCTTCTTTTCCTTTATTCTACTTTTTTATATTGGTGACCTGAATCTGCTGTTTGATTTTTTAATTTCAAATTGTTGATTTCTAAATGAGTACGAGTCAAGTCAAGTATGAATTTTATCATGGACACACTTACTTTGTCATGGACCTTAATTATACATATTCCCTTCTATATATCATCGGAAATAATCAATTGTTTTTCTTTCCAGGAGTGTCCAGGACCACTTTCATTTACAAACGCAGTCTCAAATCTACTAATTCAAATTATCTGAAGAAATATATGGTAAGATTGGTAAGGAAAATGATAGAACGATAGACAAATTACAAAAAAAATTTCTAAAATATTTAAAATTGTTAGCGATGAAAATAAAATGAACTTTATATCAAAAAGTTGATTTCTTTTCAAATACCATTTTATGTAGGTGTTAATTAATACAGTGTTAAATTAACACTGTTAATATTAAAAAATTATAAAAATAATTTAGTTTTTTAAATGGTTCTCTTTTTTAGTTTTTGATTGCCGTTGTAAATATTTAAAAAAATATATATAATATAATCGATATATCGATCCTTCGATTTTTTTTTGCAACAATCGATTATTTAGTATCGATTTTTTTCGTTTTTATCGATTCTTTCGATATCGATTTTTTTCTACAAATCGCGCATCCCTAGGTCCAACCACCTCCAAGGCTCCAAGCACAGATGTCTATACACTACTAAATACTAGATCGCTAAGTTCGTCAAAAGAGTTGAGGCTATCCGGATTTCCAGGTTCGGCCATGACACTAACCAACAAAATGGTTGCATCAGCTGTTGCGTGCGACATACGATATATTTATTAAATTTATTCGTACGGATTCGTACGTACGGTATTTGAGTATAGTTGGCGTATTTCTCTTTGTTTATAGTTTTAGTCACAGAAGTGGAAACTGGCAAACTGTGGAGAGGAACATATTTTTGTCAACCTCACATTATATCAAATATTTTATTATTGTGAGAGGAGAAAAATATAGCAAACATGTTTATGGTGATTACTTATACTACTTATAGTTTTATGTCACATAACCGATAATATTACATTTCGATTGTTTAATATATAATCTACTTATACGTCTCAATTCTTAACTTTTATATTTTATTTTAACCTCCACAATTCGTTATTAATATTTAATACAATTTTACGTTTCTGAAATTACTTAATTAAACATCAGAAATGTGATAGAAATAATAAGAATGTATCAAGAAACGTATGGAATAGTACATAATTACGTTGTCATTAGTATTAATATATTAATCATCGTTATAATTTCCATAGCGACCTGATGATCACCGAAGGAAATGGAACCGAGAAGAATACGAGAGAATCGCTATTCAGAGACTCTAAGATGAAGTTAAGCCAGCGATTAAAAGGAAGTTCATGAAAATAGAGCGATCAACAGTGGAGCAGATTAAGGAGAGATTTGCCCAGAACAAAAAGAAGCTCGAGGAAAAAGAGAATGATTATCATCTGGAGCAACGAGTGAAAGAAGAGGTTTTTTTTTTCTCTAAGATCGTGTTGAGCTTTTTTTTCGTTCATCTTATTAACAAAGTTATTTCTATTATCTATAGGAAGAAAAAATCAAATAGTACAGAAAGGAGAAGCGAAAGGACAAAAAGAGAAAGATTGAGGAATTGTCCGAGGACGCAGGCCCTTCCGACGAGATGGCCGCGATCATGGGATTCTCTGGCTTTGGCTCGAAAAAAAGTGACAAACTCAGATTTTGAGAAATGAATTTTTATTTTACATACTCTGAACATATAAATTTTAGTTTTAGACACTCTTGGAGTATGAATTTTGATTTTACATACTCTAAGCTATGTTCACAACAATGACAACTGTCAAATTAATAATATATAGAAATATTAGAAATAAATATGATTTAATTTCTTTCCGAAACAAAAAGATAGTTTAATTTATACAAAATGTATTGTAATGTAAATATCTAAAATTATTAGAAATATGTAAAAAGCTACTGATTTTTATATTTAAGAAAATAACAAATCAAAAACTATATATCGATAGTTACAAAAATAACATCGATAATTTCTGATGGCTAAAACTATCGATAATAATCGATATATATTTCTCCATCTTGCTCCATCGCATTCCATATTCCATCTCATTCCATCTCTACCCCTTATCATGACGGCCGGTCTATTGTCCGTTGCGATTGTTACGAGTTGTCATACTCCAGCTCGCCAGGCTCGCCTACCAATCGCCATTTTGGCCTAAATGTTGGCTCGTAGCAGCGACGTGGATACGCATAATTGATAACTGTTGATAATGCTTTGGGTACGGCCGCAGATAAGACACAAGACTCTTATTTATAAAATTACGTTGACTCGGGGTCATTTGTCGTCACGCGATCGTCGAGCATGTTGCGAAACAACAGCAGTGTTCTCAAGCAATTCTGCAATTGCAAAATCTTGCGCGACAGTAGGATTCAGACGGAGGATCTATGGGTGCGAGACGGAAAGATCGAGAATCCGGAAAAGGTCTTCTACGACGAAAAAATCAAGCCAGATGTTAGGATAGACTGTGGTGGAGCTTTGATCTCACCGGGATATATAGACGTACAGATCAATGGTATTTAATTAAGTACATACATCCTTAACATTTCACTCTTTTCTTATTTTTCTTACTTTTTGCCAAGTAAAAATTTAATAATTTATATATCATAAATTGGAGTTGGATGCAATCTTAGAGTTTGATGCAAGATACAGATTATAAAACAACAGAGAATTATAGGTACAAAAATATTTTATTAGTGAGAACCTCGTGAATTGTTAAAATTAATATTATAGATTTTTCAAAATTTAATAAGAATCTTATAATTTTATGCTTTTGTAAGTAAATGAATGATTTAATATTTAATATTTTTATTTGCCAGGAGGATTTGGCATAGATTTCTCATGCAATGTGGACGATGTGGAAGGTGGCATTGCTGAAGTAGCAAGAGGATTGCTAGAACATGGAGTAACGTCCTTCTGCCCTACATTGGTTACATCACCCACCGAGGTGTATCACAAAATCTTACCGAGGATAAAGAAGCGAAATGGAGGTAGCCACGGTGCTGGTGTACTGGGTGTTCATGTAGAAGGACCATTTATCAGCCCGGTCAAGAAAGGTGCCCATCCTGAACATTGTATCAGAAAATTTGATCAGGTAATAATTATCTGTTCTGAATAAATTTACAGAATATTCAATGTATTGCTTAACTTACATATATAGGGATTTCCTAATAGGGATTTAAATCGGTCACTGATATGTATGGTGATCTAGACAATGTGTGTATGTTCACATTAGCACCTGAGATTCCAAATGCCACATCTGTTATTGAAGAGTTATGTAGAAGAAATATCAAAGTATCTCTTGGTAAGTAAAACTTTAGCCTGGGTCTAGGTGTAAGCCTTTTGTTCTAAGCTTTGAGACATTATATGCTTTAAACTTTAAACTTTACAGCTGGAATCTGGTCAGCTTGCTTAAAGCTTAGGGATTACGACTTAAGACGACGTCAAAAACGTTTTTTTTTTTTTTTTAATCAAAAAAGTCAGTTTAGAGCTTGGAGCAAAAGCTTAATATTTCAATGATAATACACTTACTATGCTATATTAAATGTAAAGATGTCTTGTTTTGGAATTTTATATTTTAATTCTTATATATCGCATATATTAAATCTTGCAGATATAAAAATTTCTCTTTAACTCAGTTTATACAATATATTTTAGGACATTCTATAGCAAATTTAAATGAAGGAGAAAAAGCAGTTATACATGGAGCGTCGTTTATCACTCATCTATTCAATGCCATGTTGCCTGTGAGTTGTAAAATACATTAGAGATTTATAGTCGACTTATATATTTCACATATAGCATTTTTTTTAATTATAGTTCCATCATAGAGATCCAGGATTGGTTGGTCTCTTAACGTCCGACCAAATCCCGCCTGGAAGAATCATTCATTTTGGCATAATCGCCGACGGGATTCATACTCATCCTGCGGCGTTACGGATCGCTCATAGAACGCATCCCGAAGGTTCGCAGTTTATGTACCTATATTTATCTCATGATATGTTGTTACAATTTTAATAAAATTAAAATGTAAATGCTTACACAGGCCTTGTGCTTGTAACTGATGCGATATCAGCGTTGGGTCTGGAAGAAGGAATCCATCAACTGGGTCAGTTTAAAATAGAGATACGTAAAGGATGCGCATATATCGCTGAAACAAATACTCTGTGTGGTAGCATGGCGGAGCTTTCCGAATGTGTGAGACACTTTAAAAAAGCTACAGGTAAATTATATCATAATAATGAAATAATCGTGAAATATTTTATTTATTTGTTGATTGCATCATGTAGCATACTTATATTTAATTTTTGCATCATATCCCTATTCAGTGTATAACACTTAATGATGTAATTGCAGGTTGCACAGTAGTCGAGGCGTTAGAAGCGGCGACTTTACATCCCGCGAGAACCCTCGGTATCGATTCCTACAAAGGCGTCCTGAATTTCGGGGCCGATGCTGATTTTATATTACTTGATGAGAAACTCGAGTTATTGTCAACATGGATTTCGGGAGAATGTGTTTATGAGAAGAATATTGGCAGTATAAAACAATTTGATGTGTACATGTAAGTAGTATGAATTCGAATCGATTATTGTATAAAGCACACAACTGAGTATTTTATGACTGGGCACTGTATGGAATGATAGTGACAGGCTCATGAAACATACTACTGTTACTGTTACTGTTATAATAAAAAGCCTTGAACTTGTTCCAGAAAATAGCTTTTGTACGTTGTACTGAAATTTTTGTACATTTGTACTTGTAGTTTTTTACTTGAATAAATACTTATAAGTTTATATAAAAGAAATATGAAATTGTTATGCGAATATATATAAAATTTAGAAATATATTATATAAATAATATATTATTTAAATTATATATAAATTATATATAAATAATTATATTCCTTGATTTTTCAACGAATAATGATTTATATGAAACATATATTTGTAAAGATCACCTGCAATATTGTGCCATATATGTGCAAAAAGTATTTTAGTAGATAATAAACATATTTTTATGTATATCTTTTTTACTGAATTGTATATATATAACAATAAATTTATATGTTCTTTTTGTTTAAAAGCTTTCATGTTCTTTCCCATCTCTAATTTTCCAATTTTGGGTATTATGCCAATGTAACAACAGTGTATATCACATTATGAAAATCATTAAGTAAAATTTAATAATGGTTTTACAAGGAAGATATTTTTATATGAAATTAAAGATTGCAGTGTTGTCGCGCTATATTAAATGATTGATCTTAAAATCATATTTATATACTTAAAAATTTTTGTATTATACATGAAGCTTCTTTACATTAGTTGAAATGCGGAGAATTAAATGTCAACCAGTATTAGATTTTCTAAATAATATCGAATTTTTCAATGCTACGCATATATACTGTATTATCTTCGATCCTTTTGTTTACAGTGACTTTAATGTATTTAAATGCTGCGGTCCGACTCACGCTCACAGCATTGTAAATTGTAAGCATCGTTCTGTTTTCGTTGCACATCGAATATCAAACGAAGATAGAGCGATACTTTCAGCGCTGTGAGTGTGAATCGGATCGCAGCCTAAATTTCCTTGCTTTATATAGCATAACAGTTCTGCCTAAGCATAATATTTCTTTATTCTGTCGATGTTTTTTTCTACGGAATTAGTAATAATAAAGCGAAGAAACAAAAAAAGAAAAGAAAAAATAAAACTTGTCTATCTCTAAGATTCGTTAATTGATCGTGTCAGGTAATGGAAAAGAATGCGTCTTAGTCGTTAAATTGCCAGTTGTCACTAATTGATGAATTAATAAACTGCGTCCTTTAAATTACAAATGTACGGTGAATGCCTGATGCCAAATGTATGCGCCGGGGGAATGTCGAGAAGCACCTGAAATACAATAGTGATTACATTAATTAATTGTCATTGTATTACGTTACTATTGAATATCATTACGTTATATCTTTGAATTCTAGCAATGTGTTACTAGAACTATACTCTATATATGTATTATGTATGTTTTATATATCTATTATATTTTACGTATATTCTATTTTTTTATACATTTTGAAATTTGTTTTTACTTAGTTTTGCATACCTTTTCCGGGCAGTGTGCTCCTGGTCCCGGGATCCGCGAGTGATCGTCAGGCAGCGGAAAACGCGCGCTTATGCTGTACGCTGGGCTCTTCGCTCTGGTCGTGTCCGGTTTAATTGTCTCGTATGCACCCGGCCCGGGTACGAGGACACGATCGTCCGTAAAGACCTTTTGCCTACCGGATATCGAATAGGCGGGTGCCGCTTTCTTGTTACCCTCCTTAGTTCCGCCGAGAGCGGAGGGGATGTTATAGATATTGGGCGCTGAAATTTGATCGATCTATTTTCTCAGAATTTAACATATTGTTTTTTATTACATTATTTCATACGTAATCTCATTCACCATTTACGTCGTATTCTTTCTTTTTTTCTCGCATTTTTTTTTTGTAATATAGTTTGTAGGATATCTTAATTCATGTAAAATTACATCTCTGACGAAGATTTGCATCTCATTAAATATTTCACGGAATGTAAGATGTGCGAATAAATTATCAAGAAAGCGATGAGAAACAAAAATGATTAAATACAGCGAACTACCGTGTGGAGAACTAATCTTTGTGATTCTATGTATTCCATGCATGTCAATGCACGCGAATAAAATTGCTGCTACATAACATACTTTAACATGCAATATCATATTTATCGTAGATCGAATTGATTATTCACCTGGAATGTTGTTTGGTCTGCTCGCGAGTGGTCTGAGACCGAAAGTAAATTGCAACGCTTTCTCCAACAAAAACATTGCCTTTTCTGGGCTGTACTCGCCAGGACCTAGAATATTAATCGAAAGATAAAATAAATTATAGCTTAATAAATTATAAGAATATATTTCAAGTTAGTTATTAACGCAAGAAAGTATATAATTAGGAATAACAATAATAGAACCCACCTGGTACAGTGTTCTTCTCGTACATCTCGGTTTTAACGCCGAAACTATATTGCGGCGACTTAGACATGTTTATTTTCTCGGGACAGTATGTACCGGGAGCTGCAAAATGAATTGTAAAATGCTTCTGTATATTCTCGAAAAGTATTAATTCCGGTTATTACACTTATTCCGTGCATAAGACTACTAGGCACCATTACTAGTACTATGACATATATTTAAAGAACAAAAACGACATATAATATTCACACATTTATTACATTTATACACATACACATATATCTATAACACATGTTTATTACAACAATCCCGCGTAAAATAAACCGAATTAAAATGTTAAAAAGTCGAAGCACAGCGACAGAATCCTAGTTTTCGGTATCTATCTCATTTTTTCTACTTTCTTACAGGCATTAATCTTAACAGTATTACGTACAGTTGTTTCTTCCGCAAACGGTTAGTGGGAAAAGGTCGAAGAAGCATTTTAATATGACATATATGCCTACTTTAGATTCGCACAGCAATAATTCATGTATAAGACTTCACGGTAAACCCCAAGTCAGAAAAAAATGTAACATTAAACATTTCCGTTAATTTCCCCCTTCACCAATTACCTGGTGTGTCGCTAGGCTTGTATAAGGGCTTTCTATTACCGAAACTAAAATAAGGTTTATGTTCCAAATGTTGAGCTTTTTCTGGATTGTAGCTATCGGGGCCTACCAAAGCAATCAGAAATTAATATTTTTCGTACCAATTATTACATTCTCATTCATATTACATTATTAGATCCATTAGTTTTTTTTGTTAACTCACACCATTACCTGGTGTATCGCGGGACTTGTGTAGGGGTTTTCTATTACCGAAACTGAAATATGGTTTATGCTCCAGATTTAGAGCTTTCTCTGGAGTGTAATCGGCTGGGCCTATCAAAAGCAATCAGAAAATCATATCGTTTATTATCGTCTTTTCCATGTCTTTTACGCGCATTAGCCCGCTTAGAAAACGCGAATCGCTAAAGATGCAATGTTAATCCACACCGAGTTAATCCACACCGTTACCTGGTGTATCTCTAGGTTTATCCAAAGATTTCCTATCACCAAAACTGTAATAAGGTTTATGTTCCAGATTTAGAGCTTTCTCTGGTTTGTAATCAGCTGGGCCTATAGGCGAGGCAATCATAAATTAATATCGTCTATAATTATTCATTAAATTTTTTCTTCGCATGTTAATAGTACGTCAAAGAAATGTGTCTCGATTAAAGTTTATCGAGGTGACATGGCATTCACCTGGATTGTCGTTTAATTTTTCCGGCACCCCTTTTCCGGTCAAACTGTACTGCGGCCCCTTGTCTAAATTCACCTTCTCGGGGCTGTATGTGCCAGGTGCTACGACAAAAAATAAACACCAACGATGAAAAGTGTCATAATTGCATTAAAAAAAAAAAAAAACGTCTAAAACGTACCAGGAACATCGTTAGCTTTCGGAACGGATCCTTTGCCAGTCAAACTGTATTGTGGCCCTTTGTCCAAATTTATCTTTTCTGGACTGTAGGCGCCAGGTGCTACATAAATAATGAAATATATGAATAACAGTATAAATAATAAATTAATCAATCAATTACCTGGCGTATCGCTCGGTTTGTCCAGAGGAGTTCTAAGTCCAAAACTGTATTTCGGTGTAGTATCCAATTTTACCTTCTCGGGCGAATACGCGCCAGGCGCTAAACATTTTAATATTATATTAATATATTTAAAAACTACGTATTTTTTATTAGCAGTTTTACGTACCTGGTGTATCAATGAGTTTATCCGCAGGCCCTTTGCCAGTTAAACTATACTGTGGCCCTTTATCCAAATTTACTTTTTCCGGACTGTAAGCTCCAGGTGCTGCGAAATAAAAGTAAACGCGCGCGATAAGAATCTATTTTTTTCTGCACAAACAGAATCTTTATTACCTGGCGTATCACTGGGTTTATTCGGAGCATGTCTAATTCCGAAACTATATTGCGGCGTATTATCCAGTCTTACTTTTTCCGGAGAATACGCTCCGGGCGCTGAAAACCGTATTATTATGTTATTATATCTACAAACAATTTATTTTTGAGATTTTGCAATTTTTACATACCTGGCGTATCCGCAGACTTTTCAGCCGGCCCTTTACCAGTCAAACTGTACTGCGGCCCTTTGTCCAAATTCACTTTTTCCGGGCTGTAAGTACCTGGTGCTGTAGGATACAAATAAATATGTGCGATAATTGTAACAATTGTGCGCAATGCTATTGTAAAATAATTATATATAAATATGTATGTATTACCTGGTGTGTCACTAGATTTATCCGGTGCGTGCTTAATCCCAAAACTATATTGCGGCGTATTATCCAGTCTTACTTTTTCCGGACAATACGCTCCAGGCGCTGAAAATCATATTATTATGTTATTATATCTACAAACAATTTATTTTGGAGCTTTCTCAATTTTTACATACCTGGCGTATCCGCAGGTTTTTCAGCGGGTCCTTTACCAGTCAAACTATACTGCGGCCCTTTGTCCAAATTTACTTTTTCCGGACTATAGGTACCTGGTGCTGCAAGATAAAAATGAATATGTGGAATAATAGTAACAATCGTGCGCAATACTGCTGCAAACTAATTATATATATGTATACATATTACCTGGTGTGTCACTAGATTTATCCGGAGCATGTTTAATGCCGAAACTATATTGCGGCGTGTTATCTAATCTTACTTTTTCCGGAGAATACGCTCCAGGCGCTGAAAATTGTTTTAGCATATTATTATATCTACAAACAATTTGCTTTGGTAGCTTTTGCAGCTTTTACACACCTGGCGTATCCGTAGGCTTTTCGGCAGGCCCTTTGCCAGTCAAACTGTACTGCGGGCCTTTATATAAATTCACTTTCTCTGGACTATATGTCCCAGGCGCTGCAAACGGCACACAAATATATAATAAATATACAATAGCAGTTTACGTATTATTAACGACGTGCTTTAATTATACCTGGTGTATCGCTGGGCTTCTCCAAAGGAGGTCTGATTCCGAAACTATATTGCGGCATCGTGTCCAATCTAAATTTCTCGGGACAATACGTTCCGGGCGCTGAAAATAAAGTTGAAAAAGAAAAAAAAAGAAAAAAAAGTTAGAATGTTCTTTGAAATGTTCCCACATTTTTTGATAGCCCAGTTTCAGGGGGTGCAGTTTGGAATATAAAAATTCCTGTGATCAGGTGGACTCGAACCCGGTTCCTCGGGATTACGAGTCTTTACCACAAGACCACTCTGCCACCCGCGGTTGACGCGTTTTTAAACTTTATTTATTTAATGTGTATCCGCATTTGACGACTAATTTTTGTGCCACAAATTACGATTCGCATATAAAGTTCATGCCGACAAATAACAAATCACAACTTTATCATACCTGGAGTATCGGCGAGTTTCTCGGCTGGTCCCTTGCCACTCAAGCTGTATTGAGGCCCTTTATTCAAGTTCACCTTTTCGGGACTATATGTACCGGGCGCTAAAATAAAAAAAATGCGCATTCGACAGAGACACTTTCTCTCTATGATAAATGATTCATTGTGCATGCTGCATACCTGGCGTATCGCTCGGCTTCTCCACAGCGGGCCTTAATCCAAAACTGAATTGCGGTGATGGATCTAATTTCACTTTTTCGGGACAATACGCACCAGGCGCTATCGAAAAAAAGTCACCATTTTTTTTTATAGAAAAAATCGTGAATGTTTATCGAAAACAGATATACGAATCTTCACATACCTGGTGTTCCATTGCACTTCTCGATTCGGCTTTTGCCGGTTAAACTGTACTGTGGACCCTTCTCCAAATTCACTTTCTCTGGACTGTATGTACCAGGCGCTACATTGGAAAAGAAGAAGGGACACGTTATAAAATAGACAAGAGTGTTTTTAACACACCGTACACAAAGAAATTAGAAATAAAATGTCTGTTTTTCTCTTCAAAATTTCAAGACGAGAGAGCATCGCGTATCGTCTATTAATTACTTCTAACTGGTATTCTCCAATCTCATAAAACTACTTTTATTATAAAAATAAAATTAAATGGAATTAACAATAATAAGTGAAATTGGACCGATATAAATCTTACAATTCAATAGAGAAAATGCATCTTCGGTCTGGATCTTGATAGCCTAATAATATATTTTTGTGTGAATTTTGGTACTTTTTCTGTGTAAATTTTTATACTTTTTCCAACTCACAAAAATTGTTTTATCGAACTAGATTATTTATCGAGCTTGAAACACAATTTTTCGTTGGAACAGTAAATCCACATACTTAAATCGAGAATTGATTTACATTTTGATGCCAATATAGGCATCTTTTTTAATTACCTAACCGTAAAGAATTTATTGTGAAAAGTATCATCCTAGCTAGGGTTCAAAGTTGGACCTTTCTGTAATATTATTATTTATAGGCTACCAAGATCCAGCCCGAGCAGGATAGCACTTTCTTTATTTAATTAAAATAAAATTATACGAGAGAGAGAGAGAGAGAGAGAGAGAGAGAGAGAGAGAGAGAGAGAGAGAGAGACTCGCTCTGACGAGCGAAAATAATAAAATTTCTTCAAAACCTCCAAGCATCTATGTACGTCTCCATCTGAGACTGGAGTTTTAATGGAATTTTAATTTAATTTTTCATCTTTTAAATTGTTTCGTTTTGTATTATACCTGGTGTATCGCTCGGCTTATCGAGCGGCGTTTTAACTCCGAACGTGAACTGCGGTGCGCCGTCCAGCCTCGTGTTTTCGGGACGATAAGTACCTGGAGCTAGACACTTGTCGATAAATTTTACAAGTTCCACGGGGTACCCCAGTGATTTTCTATTTGCATCACTGACAAGTCTCTTAATGGATTAACACACGTGAAGGGAAGATATTAACGGTGTGAGATACGTACGGGAATTCAACACATATCGCGAGACATGCAACAATATACTTTACGGCGATAAGCGACACTACGCTATCAATTTTATACGTATATATGCGGCTACGTGTCAGCTATCAATTTAGCGCGCATTGCATATCTCTAAATATCGAATTACGAGAATATTACTCTTTGTTTACATTGTTTGATCACTACATTAATCGATCTATATTATTCGCACACAATTACTTTTTAGCTACATTCTAAACGCCACACGTGCATAGTTAATTGCTGTGGATTTTAAGGATAGAAATTAAATACTCAGAGGCGTAAGGTGGAATACTGACAATGAAGAAAAAAAATTGTTTTACTCCAACGATTTTGTAATCATAATACCACTCTGAGAAATTTACAGTGCTTAAAAATCTGAAATTTATTAGCAGTTTGTATTGCTATGATTACGTGAGCCCTAATGCTTCTATGTTTAAAGAAACCACGTTTTTGTACCTAAGCGTTAATTCTTCGGTGATAATAGCTTTGAATAATCGACTTTCGATGCGATTAATCCTCAAACGAAGTCCCATAGCTAATCGCCAATTTATAGTTGCGGTGGCATCGATTTTCCTAAACATTATTGCATCGAAATATAATAATATAATATATGATACATTTCTCTATATATACGATTTATGTGATTCATTAATTATTAAGAAAATTTTTAGAATATTTAGAGCTCTGAAAAATAATCCATCAATAAAGATAAATACTCTTCGTGTAATCAAAACGAGATAATTATTTCAGATGGATGAAATCAAATGACATTCAGTAATTATCACAAACGCGATATTAAAAGCGATTTTAGATAATGCAATTTGAAATGCATTTTTATTTTGTTACAACACATGTAGATTCCGTTATACGACATTGCGATCAACATGCTAAATTTCCTGCAGCGTTCTGTTTAGCCATGTATTATCGCATTGAACCTGTGCATCTTTCTTATTAGTTTGCCAAGAAGTGCTATTAGCACACGAAATACTCAGATCGCGGCTACATGTATTTAATTGACTGTATAATTACCGGACATATAGCTCGATCTTTTCAACACAGCTTTTACCCCGAAAGTGAACGCTGCTGCTCTGCAGAGATTCACGATTTCAGCGCGATAATCGCTCGGTGCTATGATCGAGATGTAATATTTACACATGTTTTCGTACTTTTGTTGTAGATTGATATAATATAAGAGTATACGACGTAAGTGGTGCTTTTTAATTATCTGTTTGTAACAAGATTTCTCAGAAACAACAATTAACATTTTTATCGACAATATCTATTGTGATAATCTGTGTGCAGTTATTTTACAGACTATCTGATTAATCAAGTATATACGGAATTTATTACAAGTTCCGGATAATGTATGTTATTGTAATAGATTAGATTAGAGGATAATATACATATTTATTCTATACATCACAGTCTAGACACCTTTTCTCTCTGGCGAGAGAGTAATTACCGTAGACTATCTATAGATTAGCAGTTATTTTAGGATATTTACAGACTATTGTAATAGTTACAATGGATTAGGTCTACCGTGCTAGTCACAGACGAGCTATGTCTGTAATTATAACGTAGTCTCTAAAGGGGTTGTAATTTAGCAGAGCTTTAAACTTTTTCAATAAAAAATAAGAATTATCATATGTGGATATTCAAAATAAAATCATATGAGACTAATAATTGCATCTTCCATAAAAAGATATAAGTACTTTTTTAAATGAATTAACTCTGTAATAAAAAATATTCATACAGTAATATACTTTTGGCTTTACGTCGCGCACCATTTCCAAGTTTTTATGTAGATTGTTGGTCAATTAAAATCTGTAAATTATATTGTGTAGATCTAAACTTACCAGGTGTACAGCTGACCTTCTCGATTTGTGTTTTAACGCCGAAGGAATATTTCGGCGAGCTATCCAAAATGATCTTTTCCGCCTTTTGCGGATTGTAATCGCCTGGTGCTGGGGTAATTTCCGGTTTTGTCGATTTCGTTCGACCGTACAGCGACACGGCAGGTGCGGCATCCTTTCCTACAAGATTTTCAAGTTGTGATATTATTGCTGTGTCATTTGTTATTAATTAATTAACGTGAATTTAATTTGTGCGTTAAAAAAGAGAAAGGGAAAAGGAAAGGTACTTTGAAAATATTTTGAAGGTACTTATAGTATAATATGATATTCTTTGTACATTGAATATTATTCAGTTTTTAACATTTTTAGTAATTATTTTTGTTGGTAATTGATGTGCAGCATTGTGTCTCTTATTAGAACTCATTAAGAAACCTTCATTTTAAATAAATAAATATTCTCAAAAAGTAACCGGTAAAAAAATCTAAAAAGATGTAGAAATAAAGAAAAATATTAATGGAAAATTACTGTGTGATTTGATAAATTAAAGTACATTATTATCCAAAGCAGGTCGAGTCTGAAGAAGTTGTACACGTATCGATCGTGCCGGTTCTATTCAAGCCCGAAGCGAAGGAATTTCGTGAACACGGGCCATTAAAATGTATCATTCTTATGGAATATCGGCGGTTTGGAGTTTGGTCGATATCTCGGCCGACGGAACTTGCAAGTTCGCGAAGCAATCACGCATTCATAAGCTTTCACTTCGCTTAATACCTTGATGTTATTATCGTATTTCAACACGAAAAAGATAGTAGATATCGCTTACTTATTTACTTATTTTAAATAAATGTTCTAGTTAAATAATTTAAATAAATCCACTTGTTTACATACTATTTAAATTATTTAAATAGTGTGTATCTAATTGTTAATTTTTTTGGAAAAGTTTTCGGTAAAATTTTAGATAAGTATTTTGTACATGTTCATTCAATTCTGTTTGTATCATATATTTACCTTTTGCGCTAAGCCCAGAGACATTATATTGCCCAGGACCAGGTCCAGCGCTGTTATTTTTCGTTGCATGTCTAAAAAATTTGCAATATGTGAGACCGCATGTAAAATTAAGTTACATATTGCTTCTTTAAACTAGAAAATCATAAAGCATACTTTAGAGCTGTGAGACAAACCGACAAACAACTCCGTTTTCTTAAATATACTGCAGGATTATACAGTAGTGTTTCACAGTATTAAAATTTATGAAACAATTTATAAAATGACAATTTAAATTGACAAGTTAAATTTAAATGTAAAATTTATACTTAAATTATCAGTTTTACCTGCTGCCGAAGGAGAATGCTGGTGCCCTTTCTCGTTTGGAATCTGTAACTGTTTTTCCTACGAATATTACAAAGTATTTCTGTATAATATAGCATTATGTCGTATAATTATTATCACAGTTACATATCACAGGAGATCTGATAAATACTTATTAACTTAAACAAAGAATCGTAAAAAGTCACAAGGCAACATTATTATTATAGTGCGGAAGTACGGTTGTCGTTCCGTTAATTATGAAACGCCGTCGTTGCGTGGAGCTCGTAAATCATAAATACATAATGATCGAGATTGCAATCATGCAGATGATGGTTGTAACGATATGCTAATTAATAAGTTCAACTGCGTCTCAGGAATTTTGCCGACAAATTAATTCCCACAATAAAGAAATCGTTCTTGTTATGTTTTTGAACAAGAAGGCTATAAATTACCGTCAAAAGTTATGTAAAACTAATAAATGCAATTATGAGTTTGAAAAATTTGTTTAAATATCCGATTGTCAAGCGTTCTCAAAAGATTAACGATCTCAAATGAATAGTTTTAATAAATAAATGTGAAGAATAAGAGAATTTATAGGATTATACACTTTGAATATAATTATACAAAATCAATTGTACAAAGTATTTGAACTGTATGAAAAGTGTAATTATAAATATTATAGAAAAGACAAAATAAGATATAATAAATTTTTAATCATTATACAATTATAAATTAAAGTAATAAAGCACACGTACAGAGAGAGTTATTTTTAATAAAGCCAATTTAATGATTATTTATTAATAATACTAGTAAATAGTTACTATTTCTGTGAAGAGTAGATATAATTTAAATACCTATTAATGGTGGTAGAGTTACGCAGGCCGGTCCCGGGCTACTGTATTCGGCGGCAATCGGGCCTCGTCTTTTTGTAGGCGTCCAAGGTCTCTGTGTCACTCCGACCATGTTGCCTGTAGGAGTGTGTGGTTTCTCTGTCAAAATTTAAAATATGATCACTCGCCTTACAATTGTGACGAGAATGGGATAGTCTGTAAATGTAGAAAGGTATAATTGCATCAACTATAAAAAATAATTAATTGTTCTACAATATAAGAATGGTTTAAATGTCATTTTTGCACGCAGATATTTTCAACATGCTTTGGCTTTTCGAAAATATCATCTTCGAGGAACCTGAGCTATACCGAAGATTTTCTATTTTCCGAGCGCATGTGGATATTTTGAATGCATCCTGGTAACTAAAACGCGCGTCTGTATTTTCAATACGAACTTCTCGAACAAACGGGACTCTTTCTGGAGTAGACAGTGAAACGCGTGTACACGGCGTCCATGAATTATGCAATGAAGGCGACCTCGAAGTCTCGGGGGCACGCACAGAGACGACTCATGGCAAACCATATAAGAGCATGTCCATGATGGGCATTCGCGGCGATCGCCCACCGCCCGAGTTCTGGTCCAAAGCAGAGAGTGGAGAGCTTCAAAAGTGCCCAAATATACGGTGGCCGCGATGACGATAATGATGATGACTCATGATACTCACTTATGCGAAGTAGCGTGTTATACATGCCAATCATTGATGCATAAAATGCATCACTGTACGCTCAACTAAACTTTGAAAAGATTCGAGCAACTTACAATTTTATCGTGATCTTCAAGTTTCCCGTTAGAACCTCTCCAAACTTTTGTCCTCTTTAGGATAACTTTTCACATTTCAAAGTAATTTATTTTCATCCAATTTTGGGCCTAGAGGCTCCGGATCTAATACTTTTTCGAAGATTATATACAAAATTTAACATTTTTAAAATTTTGAGAAGTAACATTATATACTGTTATGTTCTTCTTAGCATTGCAAAATTAATATAAAAAAGAACAGACATTTTGATTATAAATGTTAATAATATTAATAAATCTTAATAAATAAAATGATAATAATATATTTTATCTTAACATAAATAGATATTTTTTTATTTTCAAAACGCTTTCTCTCTCTCTCTGTTTCTCTCTCATAATGCTAAAAATGGATATAATTTGCACGCGCATAGCGGCGTTGTTCGTATTAGATCATATCCAGATCTTACATGACCAATGAAAAAAATTCGAAGAATACTACGAAGTTAAATAAGCGTCACCCACGATGAAATAATGTTTTATAATGACTGAGTCGTAATAATAACGCATTCACACATGTCACAGCAGATGTGATCGAGTACATTATACTTATACCGAACTTCTTATATCATCGAAAGGAAGGAAAAGACTAAAAAACGCAGAGAAATATAGTCTCGGAAAAAATGCAAAAGTATGTCGTAACATATTAAAGCTGTATCTTCTACATGACTCGCAGTCAAGCTTACTCGTCTCGAAATTCTTCTTATATTTACCTTTTTTTTCGTTAATATTTGTTACTCATTTATTATCATTAATTATTGATCGATAAGATTGAAACGTATACAATGAAGTCATTATGACGCAGAAATATTCATGAGGAATATAAATAACGTTGAGCGATATTATTTGTCTCTTTTCCATCATATGCTATATCTACCTAAATGACATCATGTGGTATGTATACTTATGGCAAAAACGCGATCCTGTCGACTATATTCGCGTATATCCATATCGAGATGACACGCGGATACGTGTATACCGATATACGCGCGTACACGTGCGTATCCGTAGCATTTCATTATCCAAATACGGGAATGAAAGTAGAGTGGCAATCGATACATAAGAGTATATACAGACGATACAAACGTGTGTCGTGATGTCGCCAAAATTGGAGGGAGAGGTTGCGAAATATTTACAAACGCGAATCTCAGAAAGCGAACGCGATTCCTGCAAAGAAAAATCGTGTCTTTTCTTCGCGCCTCTTTATTACCCCGCAATTTATATAAATAAATAATAATAAATAACACGATAGAATTAGCAGATAATAGATCAGATATATGCAAAAAAAAATCAATTTTCTTAATAAGTATACCAAATTATGATGAGTTAGTTATTGGAAATAATAGTGAATAGTTATAAAAAGATAGTTAAAAATAAAATTAATAGTTATGTAAAATATATGTATCTGTTTTAAAATAATACGAGAAAGATAAACGTGGCAAACTGACGTTATTACCTTTATTGTTATAGTTCTAATATTAATCTAATAAAATTATAACGTTGTCACATGTTATTACTCGCAGACACCACACTAAATTATATATATCATATTCGATGATACATGTGATAAAAATACCTATTTTTACTATAGTTACGTTAAGCAGCTTTAAAGAGAAAATCTTTAAAAATTCGTTAGCACATTTTTCTTTTTTATTTCAAAAGAATATTTTTTTTATCTAATTGATTATTTTAGTTATGTTAGAAACAAATAACCATTTTCAAATTTAATATATGTCATAATATAAGTCTATAAGTAATAACTAGCAGTTCTGTTAAGAATAACAATACTATAATAATACAGCAAATTTATGTAGATAGATGTGCTTTCAATTAACACGACCACATTAAAGAATTAAAAAAAAATGATTTGCCGATCGAAGATAGGGATATAATTTCACCGAAGTCTTTAAAATTTAAAAACGCTTCTTTACTTCAATTCGGAATTCACTGAACAGCAGCGAGCACGCGAGATCACGATTCGCGACACTTAAACCGTGCGATAACTAATTGGCAGCGCGAGGACTGCATGGCGAGAGTTCTGTTCGAGACCAAAGCTGAGCGCGTGTACTCCCGGCGAAGTCTAATCAGACAGTGTTCTTACACGAGAGAGTAATTTTCGAAACATCGATAACAGCACGGCCCATAACAACTCAAGTCTCGATGTAGACGAACAATGATGGATATCGGTACCGAGTTGATATAGTCACGAATTTGACTATTTGAAATGTGACGTAGTCTGAAAAACTAAATGAAAATTCATGTAGCCTTTGTCGTTCGAACAGAATGTGTGTCGTTCGAGGAAACGGTCAAGAAGCATAAATAATAACAAACTTTAAATGATATATGCTTTCTCGAACAATATATGTATAACGTGATAAGATCACTCTTTCTCAGATATTGATGTCAACATTACGTTTTCATGAGAAATTATTATGCATAATGTATTCACATAATTACCGGTCATCACAGTAAAAATGTTTGACTTTACAAGACAAATTTACTTACTCGATACCAGTAAAAAGTCCGCAAATAAGGCAAAATATCGTCAGCGAGAGACGAGAACAGCTGACGATGACGTTGATTCTCCTCGCGAGATAACGCTGGCTCGATCGCCGCCGGTCGTAGGAGATACTTTCAACAGCCGGTGCTGAACACAGACGTACCACACCTGAGACGCGTCGACTTACGACTGAGAAATAAACGTCACGGCATGTACCTCAGTACCTGTTTCCCGGATTCACGTTCCCCACCTTTTGCGGCTCGCGGCTTGGTTGGGAGAATCTGAAACGCAAGCGCCTGAGAGTTGCTTTTGCTTCGCGTGCAGAACTGGAGCAGAAATCGTCGCGAGTGACATATGAAGATTCCAATGCAAGAACAGAAATAAATCGGAATTCTGCAATAAATTAATTTATTGAATTTATAATAAATATTAATAAAAATTGTGTTTGACTCGAGCTTCTTAAAATTAAAAATAAAACACAAATTAAAGACATATCTTATTTTTACAAAAATCTTTATTCGGCATATATGTTATAAATTAAATTATACATCAAAATTACGTATTTTAACAAATATGTATGTCCAACAAAACTGTATTCTTAAAAATGTATAGCTTTAAATCAAATATATTCGATCAATTAATTTTCAGTTACTTCAATTTATCTCAAATTGAAATTTTCATGATACAAGTAAAATTAAGATTTAGGACTCTGACACTCCATAGATATGCCTACAACATTGACATTTCTATCAATTTTTTTTATCAACAAGAAGTAATTATTCTTATTTTCAATACAAGACATTTTTAGAGCCACTTCGACCAAGCTCCGATTAATTTAATCATTGATTAGTCCACTGGAAATGACCAATCGCATTTGTCAATCCGCTTAATGAGCATCTACGAGATCTTAACAGAATATTTCTTTGTTACCGCCATCTATTGTAATAGTCCAGTCAGCAGGTACTTATATCAGCAGAAAAATAATAGTCAGCAGTCAGCACCTTCCAAAGAACGAACAATTCATCTTAACACGCGACACTTACGTATAATAAGTTACTGGTTTTTAACTCTGTTATCCGTTATGGCGTGAGCTCCTAATTTTAGCTGATTTTTTTTTCCGATCGTCAGGTTGGCGAGGCCAAGGAGATTGGGCACGTCGGGGTGTGTGGGTTGCGAAATCACGTATGACCAATAATGGAGTTGAGAGAGGATTAATATTTTTATATTTAAATTCCATGGCCAAATTCAATATCATAATCCATTTCGCAAATAATTAATAGGAAAATTAGAAATTTCAGTCGTCTCTTTAGAAGGATAAATTCTGGATAAATTCAGAGAAAGGAATCTTTTGAATTTATATAGGAAGAAATTCGAGAGAAATGATTTCACATACTTCATACTTAAAATTTTATACTTTAATAATTTAAAATCCACGTTTTTACTCATAACTTGAGAATTATTAGTTCGAGATGTATCTAATAAAAAACACATCAAACGTTGCATTAATAATTTACCATTAAAATTAATACTAAAAATTTGAATACATTATATAGATATAATATATCGTATCAATATTCTATACATCAATATTAACCGACTACGTAACTGAAAGTAAAATTAAGAAATTACGAGTCTCGCTGACGATCACATCTCTAACGAGAACAAAAGTTCATCGAAATTGTATGAAATTTTCATCTCCTCTCACAGTTTACGTGACGTCGCGTTTGCGTGACGGCATCTTCTTTTTTTTGCCCGAGGCTCGTAATCCGTGAGGCTGAAGGATTTTTCATTCGTAACAGAACCGGTTGAGCATCATATACCAGCGTGAAAAGAGGCACTGCTGTGTCAGCAGTACGGCAAGGAAGGGAGGGCATTTGATCCTCTTCTCCCTCTCTTTCCTCGTCGCCGATGTTGCAGAACGGGTGGGTCAACATAGTGACTTGACAGCTAGTAGGATAGACATTAAGTACGAGGTATTCTTAGTCATACGCATTATTAATCCCAAGTGTGCCTGTTAATCCGCTTCGCGTAACGCAAAAAGTATAAATGCATGCGACATAGTCGCGAGTGCAAGGTGTTCAGCCGAGAGGATTCAGAATTCCATTTCATAAAGTAGATACGAAAATGCTAGTATGTTACAAAAGTGCGCGTCTCTTATATATTAAATATTGTATCAGTGTATTGTAACGTGATCGAGAGAAGGAAAACGCCTTCCTAAATAGGTTTGTACTGTAACTGTCTATGAATAGATTTATTATAGAGGATATTTTTTATTTTAATCAATCTACAAATGAATATTGTTGAAAATTATTAGTAATGTCAAATAATATTTTAAAAGAAAGTTAAACAAAATTATATAGAAATATGTGACAATGTGACATTAATTAGTCATGGATAATCGTAATCAATTAAGGTAATTATCGCACTTCTTGCATTTCTAATTCAATTATATTAAATTATAAAAAAGATTTACTTACAAGGGGAGGTGATGACGTTCATATCCCCGATTTGGCTAAAATTTTACGTACGTGCAGTGCTTAAAAAGAAACTCTTATGGACCAAGCCGTAGGACGCGCTTCTCAAGCGTCTTCGAGAAGAAGCGACTTGAATATTTGCGATTTGAATATTTATCATTTTGATTTCCTACGGCTCGGGAGCTACGCGTTCTCTTTTTTTTTCTTCTTTCAAAGGGAGTTAGACAGAAAGAGAGATTTTCATACTTCATACTTCTATTCTTTTTTTCAATTCTTTTCAAAGAGTGATCGGTAGAGAATACTGGTTGGAAAAGGTGTAGTAGAAAGGATGAGTAAATCAAGTACTGAAAAATAGAAAAATTTATTATTTATTGTTCACATGTGTGCACGCGATATTTATCACACTTATTGATCGTCAGAAGGCGGTGAATTAGTATGTACATACATGAGTCAGGATGATATTCATCGTAGAAACATGGGAAACAATACGTCATGAAGCATCGTGTGCATCGTACAAAAGCTGCTTTTTTACAGGCACAAGGATTTTTAAGAATGTCAATGGGGAAACATACTTCATTTACGTTCATGAAAACATTTCTTTCATCGGAAAGTTTTGCAACAAACCACGCGTAACGCAACATTTTCGAAAATACTAATTCACCGCCTTCTGACGATCAATAAGTGTAATAAATATCGCGTGCACACATGTGAACAATAAGAGTTTCTTTTTAAGCACTGCACGTACGTAAAATTTTAGCCAAATCGGGGGATATGAACGTCGTGACCTCCCCTTGTTAGTAAATAAATATTTTATCATATTTATATATAATCATATGTATAGAAATAAATATTGAGAGACCAGATTATAAATACCTATAGTAATCGAAAAATTGAAAATTACTTAGATAAAAATATGTGTAGAATTCTCTAAAGCCCGACCCTCTCGATTAAACTAGTTGCATTTACTTAAATTGTTCTCTCTCTGTTTCTTTTTTAATCGTTATAGTCGAGAAAAGAATTGTTCTGTCGAATTGATGTTACGAATCTGAATTAATTCTAAGCGTAGGAAGCGGACGTCCGGACTTTTATCGTATACACATAGGCACACATAATAGGCAACGCAAGAGACCAATCGCAATCCAGAGATTCGAATTTCACTGGACAGGTGATTGGGTCTATTGTAAAGCGGCAAGTGAAAAAATGGAAACGTCAGTGCAGGCGAGAACCATTGTGTAACTGGCGAAATAACGGCGGGACGCTTAATTGGCACTCCGATAAATTGTGACGGTGAGATCACGATCAGGGCCGTTACATATATGAGAGCTCTCGTACCCACGCATGAAACTGGGCGGCTTAGGGCCG
Organism: Temnothorax rugatulus; assembly: GCA_035220575.1. NCBI lineage: Eukaryota > Metazoa > Arthropoda > Insecta > Hymenoptera > Formicidae > Temnothorax > Temnothorax rugatulus. The sequence goes on along the minus strand of JASTWL010000189.1, from coordinate 56,487 downwards.
ATTTCACAATCTCCGATTAAACTCATTCTTCATCTCTTTCTAACTGCCCGCCTTATGTTTATTTACTAATGTAAATTAACTTTAATCTCGGTTTAATTTAATTTTTATCTTTCTTTAGTTCTAAGAATTAAAAAGAGATGAAACGTAGGTTAAACCGAGATTAAAGTTAATTTACATTGATAGAAATAAACATTAGAAAGAGGCAAAGAGTTTATTATCGGAGGATCAAGGAGTTTATTAATCAGAAGTGAAATCGGCCCTTACAAATGTAATGTAACAAGCGCCAGTGTTTCTCTGTGTCTCGTTCCTGCCTTCTAGTTTTTTATACACACGCTTCCACAAGAAGATTCTCGCACATTGACGAAGAGCGGAAATTCGAGTTAACGAAGACTAAATGGATTACTTTTTCTTTAGAGCAGACTGATATGGACAAATTCAATAACTTCTGCTATAGAATTTTATTTTCAATCAATCCTGAAAGATCGAAAGAATTAATTAATTATTTGATTCACGTAAATTTTACATAAATAATTTTCCGAATTGTTTTTATATATTTCTTTATTTGTATTATTACTTTTTAAAACTCTTGAGATAGCTAGAATTAAAAAATTTAATAAATTTGTTAAAAAATTATTTAACTAAAAATTTAACTAAAAATGTGATTTTTTAATATTAAATATTTCTCTTCTTATTAAAATTATGTATAAAATATAAATAAGACACACACGCGACGCGCGCGCACACATAAGCACAATATTCCCGATTTAAATGTTTATTTAAAAGTGTTTGCAATTGTTTGAATCTTACGTGTTAGATAAAGTAACTTATGAATATTCTAACTCAATGTTTATTTCCAAAAATCTAAAAAACGACACTTAAAGAAATAATTCACATTAGGTTGATCTATCAATATTTCTAATCATGCATGGAAACATCGATTTATCTTCTATATACAAAAAAAAAAACCAAGATTTACTTTATATTTATAATTTTTTTCTACATAATAATCTCTTTCCAAAAAACAAGTCAAAATTCTAAGTTTACCATTTTACCTTCAGATAATAAAATGGATCTCGAAGAGGACTCACTGCAGGAGCGCCTGTTAAATGTCTGCGAGCCTACTCCAAACAGCGCGCAAATACTTTACAAGCTACTGTTGGATGCCTTACGGTCCAAGAACTTCCGTTCTTTCAAAAATATCATAGAACATGATTCGAAGGGGCGGTCATCCATTCTAAACGTCAACTATATATACCCAAACACGGAAGAAACGTGCCTAGACATAGCTAGTAAAAATGGTCTGACGGAGTTTGTCGAGTTTTTATTGCTTCAAGGTGCGAAGCCTAACAGGGTGAATGAAGCGCACAATCGCGCCCCTATCCATTTCGCCACTGAAGGCGGCCACGTGGACACATTGTTGGCTTTGCTAGCGGAGCCGACGATAAATCCGAATATCGAGGCGGGACAGCAGACTGCCCTGCACATCGCGGTGAGAAAACATGACCTGACATGCGCCGGTCTGCTGCTGGAGAAAGGTGCCAGCGCAAGCATTCCGAACAGCAAGGGCTTGACGGCCCTTCACTTGGCGGCGATGAAAGGCCAGCGCGATATGGTGGAACTGATACTAGAGAAAAGCCGACAGTGTCCAGACGTCGACACTTACAAAGATTACAATGACCAGACGACGCGAGAGGTGATTCAGCAGGGCCTGCCGGATATATCGTTGCCGCCCGAATGTGAAAACCGCGAGGTAAATGTGCACGATCTTAAGTATTACTTGATCGCCAACGACGAGACGAACTTTCTGAAAAGCATGGAGCTGGTCAAGACAGAGGTTCTTCACGGTGTGGCCGAAGAGCTGTTGGAGATGACTGCGCAGCGAGGTTTTCACAAAGCTGCGATTGGAATCTTGAAGAAACTTGAAGGAAGACAGTTTAGCGTGAAGAAAGCCGCTCAAGCGGCCGTTCAGCAGAGCGATCACGCTATTCTTCAGGTGCTGCTGAAAGTGGAACCAAACGCGGCCAACGACCTGATTCTGAGCGCCTGTCTGGAACTGGGAATGCCGGGAAAACGAGGAGCCGACAATACGCCTGATCGGCTGAAGTGTCTGGAGCTGATCCTGGAAGAAGAAAACGTGAATGTTCGTTGCAGCGACAGTAAGTATATTCATATCAATATAAAAAATAATGGAACAAATAGACACTTTCTAAATAACGGACAGATATCGAAATTATGTTCCGTTCTTCCAGACGTCTGCTCGCAAGCTTTATACAATTTCTTTTTATTACGACACTTATCTGTTTTACAGATAAAGGCAACACTCCGCTACATTACGCCGCCAGCGCTGGCTGTCGAGAAGCGGTGACTTTACTTCTCAACCGAGGCAGCTACATCGGTCACATGAACAAGTTCAACGTACCGCCCATCGCGGATATCTCAGCACACACGCTGTCGCGCTACTTCGACGACTGTTTGCAGACGCGGAAAGATCGGGCGAACGAGTACGCGATTGAATTTAACTATCGCTGCTTGATGCCACACGACGACTTTCCGGAACGTGACAATGCTTACCGAGTGACTCGCGAAATGGAAGTGTTCAAGTACATCGCCGGCAACGGCAGTCTCAAACACCTGCTGAAACATCCGCTGCTCTCTTCTTTCCTCTATCTCAAATGGCACAGAATACGGCACGTTTTATACGCAAATTTCGCTTTTTACGTGCTCTTTTATTTGGTGTTAAACGCTTACATCCTCAGCATGACTTACTCAGACACTCAGATAGAAAATGAAACGCAAATTGATAACGACACGACTGATAGGCCTTTGGCAAGTACGTTGCGAATTGTCTGGTACCAGAACAACTCCCTACGGGCCTTCACCACAGTGATGTTGTTGCTCTTTATCCTCCGAGAGGTTCTCCAATTCGTCTCTTGCATTAGGAGTTATCTGACGAGTTTGAGAAACTGGCTAGAAGTCGCGTTGATCACGCTCACTATCGCCTTGCTGTGCGGCGCCGGAGTTCAAGTCGGCGCCGTGGTAATCCTGCTGTCGGCCTGGGAGCTGGTGATCCTGATTAGCCAGCATCCGCGCTTGTCCACCGGCATCGAGATGTTCCGGACCGTTTCCTTCAACTTTATGCGCTTTTTATTTCCCTACTTGTTTCTTATCCTCGCATTCGCTCTGGCATTCTACACGCTCTTCAAAGACGGCAACGACACAAACTTTCCCGATCCCGGTCTCTCGCTTTTCAAAACTGTCATCATGCTCACTGGCGAGTTCGATGCCAATGACATTCCGTTCATTTCACATCCTATTTGGAGCCACATTGTATTTATGCTGTTTGTTTTCTTCATCGCTATTGTGCTGTTCAATCTGCTTAATGGCTTGGCGGTCAGTGACACCGCTGAGATTCTATCTAAAGCCGAGTTGGTCGGACTTATTTCTCGAATACGTTTGATCACCTATATTGAAGATGTGGCGGTTGGCGAGCCTTTCAGGCATTGCTCTTGTTGTAATTCGCGATTGCTGCGGTGGAACCCTTTCGGCTTCCTCGCTAAGAGAATTCTTTTGTTTCCTTATTTCCTGAAGGACGGTAAGATCAGTGTCAAGCCATGCGATAGCCTGGACGCTTATGATAACGATAGATATTACGAGAAATACGTTCGCAGTGAATCTGTAAAGCGCGACAAACAGTGGACCACCTTGAAAATGGATCCTGACATAATTAAACAAGCAAAACGTATTATTTATAATAAAAATCAATTGACGGATAATGAGAGAACCATGATTATGTTAAAGAAACTGCAGGAGAAATTGACGGCGGTGGAGATAACTTTGAATACTATAAAGTTTGCAGTTGAAAATAATATCGATAATACGATGGGATCTGTAAAAAAGAACTAATAAAAAGTATTTCAATTTATTCTGCTATTTGAAACTTTTTGAGCCCATATGATAAAATATTTTTAAGTCTACATATGAGATTTTGATTTTATAAATAAAATTAAAATAATATTGTTAACTACTTATACTTTCTTTTATAATTGATATAACGTAGCAAAATAGCGTGTAAATATGCTATGAAACTCATTGTCAGCAAACTCTTGAGCGAAGTAGTTTTCTTTTCTCTATAAATATTATATGTGCACGTGTGATAAATAAAAAAGTATATAAAATATATATGTATATAATTAATATATTAAAAATACATTTTTAACATAATTGTTTTATTATTTATGTTTTGTAATTTGTAATGTAATTAAATCTTTTGGCAATAAGCACAAGTTGCTTTATTTAAAAAGAATACTGCTATAATCAAATTTTCAATGATAAAACATAAAAATGCCATTAATTGGGCGGCAGTGTGGTCTAGTGGTAGAGCGCCCAGACTCGTAATCTGAGGAACCAGGTTCGAGCCCACTAGAGCCATGTAAACATGGAAAGTTTTTTCCGAAAGCTGCGCCCTCCGTGCAAGATAGGCTCTTGGTCGGAGCAAACTGGGCTCCGTCTTTCGGAAAGAGACGTTAAGCCGTTGGTCCAAAGGAAATGGTAATGGTAATGGATGAGTTGGATACGTCCCTTTAAAAACGCCCTTTAAGGCCCCTTAGGGTAAATAAAGTATATATCTTTATCTTTATCATAAAAATGCCACTAAATTTATTTATAAAGAATAATACAATTACTCATATTTAATATTTAAATCTATTTGTTTTGATAAGAAAGGTAAAGCCTTAAGAAATTCATAGAATTCTTGGTAACTTAAATAGAAATTATTTCTTGTTATCAATATATTGCTTTTAAAATGCAAACGAAGTTGAGTTTTTTCGGTTGCTCATACTTCGTTCATTGCAAAGAAAGAAGATTTATCATCACAATTTGGCATAATTTATAAAGTGTTTTTCAACGTGACTTTTTTTGTAAAAAAAAACTTTCCTGCTGAAAGTGAGATGTCCAATCACATTTGTCATATTGGTCAATATGTATACCTGTCATCCTAATCAGCAGATTAGACAGTGATATATATGTGTTATAAATAAGTTATTTTTATCTTTTCCCCTTCCAGTTTTAATGATCATACCTTATCATACATTCGACAGCAGCAGTCATCATTCACGCAGTCGTCATTCACACAGTCGTTATTCGCGCAGTCTCACGCATGATGAAATTTATTGCATGGGATTACCGATATATGAAAGTTCTTTCAACTCTCTATACATATATTAATTAAAGAAGGGATAAAAATATATAACGTCGATTTTTCGACTGTGATTTTGCGCTGAAAGAAATATTAATGTTATAAATTATACCCAGTAAACTTTATACTATACTGGAATTATTGGCCGCGGCCACGAAGAGATAAAAGGTAGGTATAGATTAAGTTATTTCTTTAAGTTAATTAAGTTAGTTTATTTCCTTCTTCGTCTAGTAATTTCTGATTAGCCAATAATTTTTTTAATCTTTTCAAACATCGGACTTTATTAACTTAATAAATTGTATTATAAGTATGAATATCCTATACATGCACAAAAAATTTAAATGTATATTTTACTTTCTAATTTGTAATTTACGCAATAAAGCATACTAACAAAACATGGATTAAATCATGTTATAAAGAACATTGGTTTGTTTGTACAAGTTGTTAGTATATATTTTGACATACATAAGCATTTTTTAAAAATAAAATTAAATCTTTTAATATATTATATAAATTTTTCAATGTATTATTATAAATGTTATATTTTATTTATCTATGTTCTCTAATCTCATTCATTGTATATTTTTAATTGTTGGATTGTGTGTATGTATATATGTATAAATTGACTGTAGAGTCTCAGAAATATTATTGTTTAATTTTCCATTTCAATAAAAATTTTATTTTATGTATTATATTACAAGTGATGAGAAATTTTGAGCAAATTTGCTCAATCTACCTTATCATTCATAAAAAATTATATTAAAACGATTATTTTATATTAATCTGTATTCTCTTCTAATATATTTTTATTAATTACAGAAGTTTCATAGAAGATCTTCACTATCTCGAAGATTATCCACAACAGAGGAAAAAATTCCTCAGTCGAATATCTATTCTCCAATCAGTATGCAAGATGATCTTTACAAGCTTGAGTTAAACGCTGAACAATTTGAAGATTTTTCCTCTTTCAAAAATGTTATTAAGGATAATTTGAAGAAGCATCCACCTCTTCAAAGTATCTACATTAATCCCACACATTTGAAAGAAACATGTCTCGACATAGCCAGCAAGAATGGCTTAACGGAGTTCGTGAATTTTCTGTTGCATAATGGCGCGAATCCCAATAAAATAAACGACGCGCAACATCGCGCTCCTATTCATTTCGCTACCGAAGGTGGACACGCAGACACGTTAGGAGCTCTATTAAAGCATCCGAAGACAAATCCGAATCTACAAGTTAAAGGCCGAACTGCCTTGCACATCGCGGTGGAGAAGACCGATCTGGAGTGTGCCCGTCTGTTACTCAAAAGAGGGGCTGGTGTCAATATTTCCGATAGCGAAGGTCGGACTGCTCTCCAGCTGGCAACGAGGATGAACCAATGGGACATGGTAGCGTTGATAGTACAGACGTGTCCACAATTTCTGAACCTGGACGAATATAAAGCAAACGGTGATCAAACGTTACGAGAAGTGATTCAACGGACAAAGCCGGAACTAGCATTACCGCCGATACCTGAAGATACGCAAGAGGTACTCTTGCAAGATCTCAAGAACTACTTGAGCGTCAATGACGAGGAGAATTTTATGACAAATGTAATACTCCTCCACAAAGGATTTCCTCACGAGATGGTCGAGGATTTATTAAAAATAGCAGCAGAACGTGATTTTCACAAAGCTGTTAGGGCAATTGAAGCATATACAGATAAGTCCTATACGATCAGAATATCGGAAGCCATAAGCATAGCTTTTCACAAGGGTTATTGCGATACTCTTCGTGAATTATTGGACACTGAATTTTTTTTAGAACCTGAGGTCCTTGAGGTAACCAAAGATTTGATTTTAAGCGCCTGCACGAAGTTGAAAATGCTGAAATTCGATCCTGCTGCATCCAATCATCTGGAATGTCTAAAGTTAATTCTGGAGAAGAGAGGAGTAAATGTCCGTTTCTCTGACAGTAAGTATATTTCTATCTTTAGATTTGGTTTTTTTCCGGACATCTCACAAACATTTCTTCTTGTTATAAATTTTGACTTTATAGGTCAAGGCAATACGCCATTGCATTATGCAGCTAGAGAAGGCTGTCGCGAAGCGATAACTCTGTTTCTCAAACATGGCAGTTGCATCAGTTACATGAATAGATTCAATGAACCACCGATAGCACAAATTCCAACGAACACGCTATTGGAGCACTTTGATAACTGTGTGCAGCTCAAGGATGAGTCTGAGTTAGAGTTTGATTATCGCTGTCTGATACCACACGAAACTGGTAGAATGACTTGCGAAATGGAAGCATTTATGTATATTGCTCGTAATGAAAATCTCAAACATCTGTTAAAACATCCGTTACTCTCGTCTTTTCTTTATATCAAATGGTATAGAATACGGTATTTCTTGTATGCGAATTTCATTTTTTATTTTATCTTTTATTTATTGTTAAATGCCTACATCCTGTGTATGACTTACGACACGCGAAAGGAAAATGGAACGCAAATTGATAACGACACGACTGATAGGCCTTTGGCAAGTACGTTGCGAATTGTCTGGTACCAGAACAACTCCCTATGGGCCTTCACCACAGTGATGTTGTTGCTCTTCATCCTCCGAGAGTTTCTCCAATTCGTCTCTTGCATTAGGAGTTATCTGACGAGTTTGAGAAACTGGCTAGAAGTCGCGTTGATCACGCTCACGATCGCCTTGCTGTGCGGTGCTGGAGTTGAAGTCGGCGCCGTGGTAATCTTGCTGTCGGCCTGGGAGCTGGTGATCTTGATCAGCCAGCATCAGCGCTTGTCCACCGGCATCGAGATGTTCCGGACCGTTTCTTTCAATTTTATGCGCTTTTTATTCCCCTACCTGTTTCTTATCCTCGCATTTGCTCTGGCATTCTACATGCTCTTCAAAGACGGCAACGACACAAAGTTTCCCGATCCCGGTTTCTCGCTTTTCAAAACTGTCATCATGCTCACTGGCGAGTTCAGTGCCAATGATATTCCGTTCATTTCACATCCTATTTGGAGCCACATTGTATTTATGCTGTTTGTTTTCTTCATCGCTATTGTGTTGTTCAATCTGCTTAATGGCTTGGCGGTCAGCGACGCCGCTGAGATTCTATCTAAAGCCGAGTTGGTCGGACTTATTTCTCGAATACGTTTGATCACCTATATTGAAGATGTGGCGGTTGGCGAACCTTTTAGGCATTGCTCTTGTTGTAATTCGCGATTACTGCGGTGGAATCCTTTCGGCTTCCTCGCTAAGAGAATTCTTTTGTTTCCTTATTTCCTGAGGGACGGTAAGATCAGTGTCAAGCCATGCGATAGCCTGGACGCTTATGATAACGATAGATATTACGAGAAATACGTTCGCAGTGAATCTGTAAAGCGCGACAAACAGTGGACAACGTTGAAAATGGATCCTGACATAATTAAACAAGCAAAATGTATTATTTATAATAAAAATCAATTGACGGATAATGAGAGAACCATGATTATGTTAAAGAAACTGCAGGAGAAATTGACGGCGATGGAGATAACTTTGAATACTATAAAGTATGCAGTTGAAAATAATATCGATAATACGATGGGATCTGTAAAAAAGAACTAATAAAAAGTATTTCAATTTATTCTGCTATTTGAAACTTTTTGAGCTCATATGATAACATATTTTTAAGTCTACATATGAGATTTTGATTTTATAAATAAAATTAAAATAATATTGTTAACTACTTATACTTTCTTTTATAATTGATATAACGTAGCAAAATAGCGTGTAAATATGGTATGAAACTCATTGTCTGCAAACTCTTGAGCGAAGTAGTTTTCTTTTCTCTATAAATATTATGTGATAAATAAAAAAGTATATAAAATATGTATGTATATAACTCATATATTAAAAATACATTTTTAAGATAATTGTTTTATTACTTATGTTTTGTAATTTATAATATAATTAAATCTTTTAGCAATAATCACAAGTTGCTTTATTTAAAAAAAATACTGCTATAATCAAATTTTTAATGAAAACATAAAAGTGCCACTAAATTTATTTATATATATATAAAGTATAATACAATTACTCATATTTAATATTTAAATCTATCTGTTTTGATAAGAAAGGTAAAGCCTTAAGAAATTCATAGAATCTTGGTAACTTAAATAGAAATTATTTCTTGTTATCAATATAGCTTTTAAAATGCAAACTCAAAATGCAAACAAAGTTGAGTTTTTTCTGTTGCTCATACTTCGTTCATTGCAAAGAAAGAAGGTTTACTATCATAAATTGGCATAATTTATAAAGTATTTTTTAACGTGGCTTTTTCATTAAAAAACGAGGCGTTTGACGGGACATGGTTGACGGGACAGTGGGACGATTATTTTGAAAACTGCCCTGCTGAAAATAAGATGTCTAATCACATTTGTTACATTGGTCCAATATGTATACTTATCATCCTAATCAGCAGATTAGTTAGTCACATATATGTGCTATAAACAAGTTATTTTTCTCTTTTCCCCTTCCAGTTTTAATTATCATTCCTTATCGTACGTTCAACAACAGCAGTCGTCATTCACGCAGTCGTTATTCACGCAGTCTCACGCATGATGAAATTTATTGCATGGGATTACCGATATATGAAAGTTCTTTCAACTCTCTATACATATATTAATTTAAAAAAGGGATAAAAATGTATAACGTAGATTTTTCGACTGTGATTTTGCGCCGAAAGAAATATTAATGTTATAAATTATACCCAGTAAACTTTATACTATACTGGAATTCTTGGCTGCTTACCGCGGCCACGAAGGGATAAAAGGTAGGTAGATTAAGTTATTTCTTTAAGTTAATTAAGTTAGTTTATTTTCTTCTTCGTCTAGTAATTTCTAATTAGCCAATAATTTTTTTAATCTTTTAAAACATTGGACTTTATTAACTTAATAAATTGTATTATAAGTATGAATATCATATATATTATACTATAAGGCAAAGATAATTTCAAGCACATAATATACATACACAAAGAATTTAAATGTATATTTTACTTTCTAATCTGTAATTAAGCAATAGAGCATACTAACAAAACATGGCATACTAATAAAACATTACATCATGTTATAAAGAACATTGGTTTGTTTGTACAAGTTGTTAGTATATATTTTGATACATAAGCTTGACATTTGATACATAATATTGACATACAAAAACATTTTTTAGAAATAAAATTAAATCTTTCAATACATTATATAAATTTTTCAATATATTATTATAAATGTTATATTTTATCTATCTATGTTCTCTAATCTCATTTATTGTATATTTTTAATTGTTGAATTGTGTGTATGTATATATGTATAAATTGACTGTAGAGTCTCAGAAATATTATTGTTCAATTTTTCATTTCAATAAAAATTTTATTTTATGTATTATATTACAAGTAATGAGAAATTTTGAGCAAATTTGCTCAATCTACCTTATCATTCATAACAAATTATATTAACACAATTATTTTATATTAATCTGTATTCTCTTCTAATATGTTTTTATTAATTACGCTGTACTACCTCCAGACCTAGGGCAGGCAGTACAGTGAACTGTTGCACTGAGTACCGTTGCACTGCTAAAAAGAACAGCAGCATATGACGTCACTTCTGCTAAAAAGAACGCTTTAGTGTGTACTTCTTGAACTAGTACAGCCAGTTCAGAAAGAACTAAAAAGAACAAACCTAATATCAGAAACCGATTACTACGAGTTCGCGGTATTGAATATGGGAGTTTCTCCAAAGACCGTGACCATGGGACAATGTGTCGAACGAGGCAACATCTCACGTTTGCCAATAATTCCGAGAGTGACGGCGAAGAAACCCATCACACGCCAAGACTTGATCATCGATGAAGATCAACCGGAAGAAATGATAGAAGAATTAGTCTCCATCACTATGAACGAGTACCGTGACTGTGTTGCAATCAATCTGTCGGAGTTGGGCTTAGCGACGAACATTGTTATGGACATTAAGGAATTACCAGGTAGTAAACCGGTAGTGTCAAAGCCGTATTGAGCTAGCAATTCTGAGCGAGAAGAAATAAGTCGAATTATTCGAGAGTGGCGCGAAGCGGGTATAATGCGGGATACAGATTCTCCTTACGCGAGTCCTGTATTATTGGTACGTAAGAAAAGTGGTGAATAACGCCTTGTTGTAGATTTCCGTAAACGTAAATTCAACCGACAAACCGTACGAATGCCTTTTTCTATGCCTAATCCGGATAATCATTTGGAACAAATTAGAGATTGTGATCTCTTTATTACTCTTGATCTAGCACATAAGTATTTGCAAATTCCGTTGACCGAGAAAGCAATGCCAAAAACTGCGATCATTACGCCAGACGAAACTGTAGAGTGCAGTACGCGAATAATTTTCGGGTTGTTGAATGGGCCTGCGTATTTCACTAAATCGATGGATATAGGACATTAGGGCCACTTCGGGGACGGGTGATATTATATTATCTAGACGATATATTTATACCGGGACGCAATTGGCCAGACTTACGTGAAAGATTAGTGTTGACGCTAAAAGCGTTGCGAGAGGCAGGATTGACTATTAAATTAAGTAAATATATGTAGGTTTCTCCAGAAACGAGTTAGTTATTTAGGGTTTGAAATATCGAACGAGGGTATATAGCCGGGAAAGTCGAAGGTGAAAGCGATTATAGAATATCCGATACCGACAAACGTGCATGAGACGCGACGATTCATTGGCATATGGCCAGCTTCTTTAGGCGATTTATCCCGAAGTTTGCATCACTGCATAAGTTACTAAAAAGCGAAGCAAAGTTTAAGTGGTGCGAAAATGAACAACAAGCGTTTGATAAATTAAAAAAGATGTTGTCGAATAAACCGCTTTTGCAACCATTCGATTCCAGACGAGAAACCGAGCTACATACCGATGCCAGCGCTTTGGGACTAGCGGCGATGATGTTCCAGCGTGATGAGCAAAAACGTTTACGATTAGTTTATGCGATTAGTCGGCGAACGAGTAAACCTGGGAAAAATTATCATTTCAGTAAATTAGAACTTCTAACGATCGTTTAGGCGGTTACGCGACTGAGAACAATGTTAATTAATATAAATACCATTTACCATAGTTACCGATTGCCAGGCATTGTTGTATCTAAGTACCCAGAAGACTGTGAATCCGCAAGTAGTATGATGGACTAACACGTTGTGCCTTTGAATTGCTTTATGGGTACCAAGCCCGAAGGAATGAAGGAGAATTACGTAAAGTCACCGACGAGAGTACTTCGTATACACTACCAGAAGAATTGCAGCAAGCAGCACGAGAGAGGATCGACACTGAGCAACAGAGAGTGAAGGAGAGATATGATCGGAATCGCGCGAAGAACGTCCGATACAACGTAGGAGATATAGTTTACATGAGAGTTACTCCAATTGCTACCGGCGAGAGCACTAAGCTTCAACGAAAGTATCGAGGACCGCTGACAGTCACACAAGTGTTACACCAAGACACCTACAAAGTAGCTGACCTGCGACAGGAAGAACCGGGTCGACGTTATGCATCGACTGCCCATGCGAGCCAACTGAAGATTTGGCGACCACATGAGGAAGACAATTATATTGAGACATTTATAGACATTTATATTGAGATTTATATTGACATTTATATTGATTTACTCTAGTTTTCGTGTGTTGATTGAATACCGAATCGGGAATCCCTACGAGCCACCGACGAATCATCCGCGACAAAGTTTCGAGTAATACCGCGAGACTGAGTAAAAATACCGCGAATGTTTATAGCAGTTAACAAACTATAATAATTAATCTAATTTCTAATATTTCTAATTTGCATTCGCGGTTCTCAAAATAATTTAACATCTATGTTACGCATCTTCAACATTTAATATTCCTATATTAATATTTATTTTTAAAATTCACAGTTTGCCACACACACAAGTGTCAATATTATAAGTTCAATTTTTTTCCAGACAACGTAATGGACTTCAGAGACGAAGGGTTGTCAATTCACAGAAGATCTTCACTTATCTCGAGGATTATCCACAACAGAGGAAAAAATTCCTCAGTTGAATATCTATTCTCCAATCAGCATGCAAGATGATCTTTACAAGCTTGAGTTAAACGCCGAACAATTTGAAGATTTTTCCTCTTTCAAAAATGTTATTAAGGATAATTTGAAGAAGCATCCACCTCTTCAAAGTATCTACATTAATCCCACACATTTGAAAGAAACATGTCTCGACATAGCCAGCAAGAATGGCTTAACGGAGTTCGTGAATTTTCTGTTGCACAATGGCGCAAATCCCAATAAAATAAACGACGCGCAACATCGCGCTCCTATTCATTTCGCTACCGAAGGTGGACACGCAGACACGTTAGAAGCTTTATTAAAGCATTCGAAGACAAATCCGAATCTACAAGTTAAAGGCCGAACTGCCTTGCACATCGCAGTGGAGAATACCGATCTGGAATGTGCCCGTCTGTTACTCAAAAGAGGGGCTGGTGTCAACATTTCCGATAGCGAAGGTCGGACTGCTCTCCAGCTGGCAACGAGAATGAACCAATGGGACATGGTAGCGTTGATAATACAGACGTGTCCACAATTTCTGAACCTGGACGAATATAAAGCAAACGGTGATCAAACGTTACGAGAAGTGATTCAACGGACAATGCCGGAACTAGCATTACCACCGATACCTGAAGATACGCAAGAGGTACTCTTGCAAGATCTCAAGAACTACTTGAGCGTCAATGACGAGGAGAATTTTATGAAAAATATAATACTCCTCCGCAAAGAATTTCCTCACGAAGTGGTCGCGGATTTATTAAAAATAGCAGCAAAACGTGATTTTCACAAAGCTGTTAGGGCAATTAAGGCATATACAGAGAAGTCCTATAGAAGCACGTTCAGAATATCGGAAGCCATAAGAATAGCTTTTCGGGAGGGTTATTGTGATACTCTTCGTGAATTATTGGACATTGGATTATTGGAGCCTGAGGTAGCCAACGATTTGATTTTAAGCGCCTGCACGAAGTTGAAAATGCTGAAATTCGATGCTGCATCCAATCATCTGGAATGTTTAAAGTTAATTCTGGAGACGAGAGGAGTAAGTGTCCGTTTCCCTGACAGTAAGTATATTTCTATCTTTAGATTTGGTTTCTTTGTTCGGACATCTCACAAAAATTTCTTCTTGTTATAAATTTTGATTTTATAGGTCAAGGCAATACGCCGTTGCATTATGCAGCTAGAGAAGGCTGTCGCGAAGCGATAACTCTGTTCCTCAAACATGGCAGTTGCATCGGTTACATGAATAGATTCAATGAACCACCGATAGCACAAATTCCGACGAACATGCTATTGGAGCACTTTGACAACTGTGTGCAGCTCAAGGATAAGTCTGAGTTAGAGTTTGATTATCGCTGTCTGATGCCACACAAAACTGATACAATGACTTGCGAAATGGAAACATTTATGTATATTGCTCGTGATGAAAATCTCAAACATCTGCTAAAACATCCGTTACTCTCGTCTTTTCTCTATATCAAATGGTATAGAATACGGTATTTCTTGTATGCGAATTTTATTTTTTATTTTATCTTTTATTTATTGTTAAATGCATACATCCTGTGTATGACTTACGACACGCGAAAGGAAAATGGAACGCAAATTGGTAACAATAGCTCTCATGTGGTTTCGGAAAATAGCGCGAAAACCGCTTGTCACCAGGACAGCCTTTTTTGGGCCTTCATAATGATGCTATCGCTCTTTATTTTCCGGGAGATCCTCCAGTTGGCTTTCTGTCCTCGGCGCTATCTCATGGACTTGAGAAACTGGTTGCAGATCATGTTAATCACGTTAATCCTCATTGTGCTATATAATGCGAGCATCGAGATCGGAACTATGGTGATCTTACTGTCCGCCTGGGAGCTGGTGACCCTGATCGGTCATCATCCGCGCATGTCCATCGGCGTCGAGATGTTCCGAACGGTCTCCTTCAATTTCGTGCGCTTTCTTTCCCCATACTTGTTTCTTATCTTCGCATTTGCTCTGATTTTTTACACGTTCTTCAACGAGGACACACATTTCTCCGATCCCGCTTGCTCGTTCTTCCAAACCATTATTATGCTAACTGGCGAGTTCAACGCCGATGATATTCCATTCCTTTCGCATCCCGTTTGGAGTCGCATCGCTTTCGTGCTATTTATTTTTCTCATCGCCATCGTGTTGCTTAATCTGCTTAACGGCTTGGCAGTCAGTGATATCACCGAGATCTTGAGCACGGCTGAGTTGGTTGGTCTTATCTCCCGGATACGCCTAATTGTCTATTTCGAGGACATGATGATCGGCAATCCGTTTAAATTTAAATATCTGCGATGTAATCTTTTCAGCTTCTTCACCAGGAGAATATTTTTATTTTCGGATGATATAGAAGACGGTATTATTCAATTCATGTATGACCGCAACAATATGTATTACATGCAGCAGAAGTTGGGTGCTTTTAAAATAGATCCAAATATAATAAAAAATATTAAACAAATGACCTTAAATAAGAATCGAATGTCAAGCAAGAGAAGCATGATGATCACGTTGAAGAAGCTACAAGAACAATTGACGGTGATCGAAGACACTTTAAATAATATCCAAGTTTAAAACTTGACTTTATAAGATAATGTTGTTATACATTTCACCCACAAACATAACCCACTTCTGTGTAACTACATTCTTGATGGTTTACCACTCTCAACAAAGCATAACGCTCGTGATCTCGGAGTTTTATTTTGCGCTGACTTATCATTTAACAATCACATTCAATTTATTGTCTCATCTGCGTATAAAACACTTGGCTTCATCCTCCGCTGGAGAAAGTGTTTTGTAAATGTCTCCACTTTCAAACTATTACATTGCTCTTTAGTTCGCCCAAAATTGGAGTATTGCTCCACTGTTTGGTCTTTTTATTATAAATACCATATTGAAAGGATCGAACGCATACAGCATAAATTCTTACGCACAGTAGCCTACCGCATGGGAAATCCTATGGCTATGAGCTGCCATGACTACTATCCCATATCAAAAAAACTAAATTTAATTACTCTAGAGAACAATTTAGAGAAGAGATTAATTTTTGACCTAACATTAATTTTTAAAATATTAAACAATTTTATCGATAGATCTGACCTATTAAAAAATATTTATTTAAATATCCTAATCAGGGACCTGAGACAATCCCCTATCTTTTATATTAAATATCAGAATATCACCGTACTTTATATGGCGTAAATTCCTGTTTGAATAGAATGATTATCTCGGCAAATAATTATACCAACGTAGTTGATCTCTTTGGTAGCAATGCGTCTACATTTAAACGGAAACTCATTTGTTTACTTTCATAATATAATTTATTGTTTTTGATCATACTTTTTATATCTATTTCATTTAATTTTATAAACTACATATCTCTCGTTTGTATATACTAAAGGGTTTTTTCCGTAAATAAAAATTATTATTATTATTTTTTAACTGATAGCTTATTGTAAATTTTACATCCATCTCTTTCTGATTCCTTCTTCCTTCCGTTTTTCATGTTATACGGTTAATGATTATAAAATCTTAGCTTTTGTAATATCTTACATGATCATATCACTTTTACCTTCCTTTTAATTTCCTTTGGCGATCGAAGGATGCCATGTCACATCCAAAGTGTACACAGAAGCTCTCGCTATGACCCATAACTGCATCTTTTGTATTTTTTGTTATTTTTAACTTTTCCTCATTCTAAATTTGTTATTTTGGTCCATTTATTATCTTTTTATATATTTCTAGAGAATATAATCCCACAATTTATACATACAACTGTTATTATTATAAATAAAATTATTACAGTCATGTGATATTAGATTTTTATGACAAAATAAAAAAATTTGTATATGTATATATATGCATACAAAATGGACCAAATAAAGTGTTAGAACGAAATAACTATAGAACGGATCAATTAATTGTAAGTCAATGTTCTTATTAGCCAATTTTGTCAATTGTAAATGAGCTATTTACGCGAGCTAAATTTTATTTTCCAGGAACCCCTTCCCCTCTGAAGGGCAGTAAAGATAAACTTTATTTTTTTTAATGGCATTCCATCAAAATTTCAACGTGAGTCGATTTTACGCGAAAAAATAAATAATTTTTACTTGAAAATTTTTTTTTCTAAAATTGTGATATTAAAAGTTACTATTTAGTAAAGTAACTACCTTTGAATGGAAGTGGGACAAAAAATTATACAATTAAAATTTTTGAATTTATTTTAATAAGTATAGCTCTTCTCAGTGACCATTTCGAACGAAATTGATCGAAATGCAGAGCGGTATTTGCTCGAAACACTAGTAAGAAATACTAGCAACATAAGAATATAAACAGAATAGAATCAAGAATAATATAACAATCAAACTGTACATCTTTCTTTAATTTGCGGAATATAACGTTCATCAACGAAACAAAGTTTCAACCATGTCTTTTCAAGCCGACGTGATAGCGTCGCGTCGCTCACAATAAGTACACAAAACTCGAGTTTCATGATAGAAAGCCTCTCTTTTTTCTTTTAAAATAAACCGCACCGAGCGATACGTACTATATATGATCATTGCTATAAATAAGTTATTTTTCTTTCCCCTTCTTATCAATTTCATCACTTATCATTCGCTCTACTTCGACGCTTATTCACGCGTCATTCGTGCAGTCTCACATCGAAATCTGCTGGAGAAATATTATTGTATAAAAGTTCTCTTAATTCTATATTAGAACTATAAATGCTAACAAGATTGCGCGGACTTTTTTTTACATAATTTTACGATAAAAGAAGAATCAACTTTATGAGATATACTAAAAGATAATTTGAAAGTTTTAACGTGAAGATGTTATTTGACGAAAACGGTTTGAATTTTTGCAAGAAGGAAAAGAATACAAATAGTATTACGGAAGTATATCAACAACTGCCGACTTTTTCTAGTCGAAAAGGTAATATTGTATGTGTATTAGCATATATGTACACGTGTGTATGTGTTTTTAGAATAGTAATTATATATATATATATATATATATATATATATATATAATAATAATAATAATAAAGTAAGAATAACAATAAAACATTTATATGTATAGTATATATTTTATACCATACATTTTTAAATAAATGTTAAAAGTATAAATAATTTTTCTGACGAGAGCATTAATTTGTGAAGAATTTGATTTGTCTTCTTAAAATACTTTATCCTGTTTAAGATTCTATATATCTATTTGTTTCTTCCTCGAAATCAGCGATCTAATGATTACACATCTTCTAAATATAATATTCTGTTTACAGATGCTGATTTCGATACAAACAGCGTTGTGCATCTCATTGTACACTTAACTTCATTATTACTTCATCACTAAATATTAACACTTTATCCCGTAAAAAATGCCTCATTCCCAGTGCATTCACTTGATTTGTCTCTGGTCGATGCTATAAGGAAGAAGGACCATTCCTTCGAAGGTATCATTGAAGATATTTCGGAGAAACAGCCATCTAATTCAGACTACGTCAATCCAGTCAACTACGTCAATCCTTTCTCCGAAGATACCTATCTTGACATAGTTAGCAGAAATGGTCTAACAGAGTTCGCGGTATATCTATTGCACAAGGGAGCAGAAATCAACAGGGTGAACGCGATACACAATCGCGGTCCTATCCACTTTGCCACCGAAGGCGGACACGTGGCCACGTTGACAGTTTTGCTAGAACATCCGACGATAAATCCGAATCTTGAAGCGAGACAAGAGACCGCCTTACATATTGCAGTGAGAAAAGATGACTTGACGTGCGCTGGTCTGTTGTTGGAGAAAGGTGCTAGCGCAAGAATTCCGAATAGCGAGGGCTTGACAGCTCTCCGTTTAGCAGCAATTGGGCGCCAGCGGAACATGGTGGAGCTGATATTGAAGAAAAGCCAACAGTATCTCGATATTGACACTTCCGAAGATGACTATGAAGAGTCGACGCGAGAAGTGATGCGACGAAATCTACCGGATCTATCGTTGCCATCCAAATATTTTAAAGTGAATGTGTACGAATTTGAATACTGTTTAATCAATGACAACGAGACAAGTTTCCTGAGAAAGATAGAACTTGTCGAGATAGAGGCTCTTCATAGTGTAGTGGAAGAGTTATTGAAGATGACTGTGCAATACAATTGTCACGAAGCTATGATTGGAATCTTAGAAAAACTCAAAGGGAGACGATTTAACGTGAAAAAAGCCGCAGAAACGGCCACTCTGCTAGGTCGTCCGACTATTCTTCAGAAATTATTGCTCGAAATAGAGCCCGAGATGGCGAACAACTTGATTCTGAGCGTTTGTCAACAGCTAGGAACACCCGAAAAAGTCCGCAACATGTCTGATCTACTAGAGTGTCTGAAGTTGATTTTGAAACAAAAAAAGATTAATGTTCGTTATATGGATGGTGAGTATGTTACGATGAATATCATAAATAAGTATAGAAAAATTATTTTTTTTAACAACAAAAATTTCTTAAATAATACTATTTCTTAAATATCTCTTGAAAACCTTTTATAGATGTTCCTCTGATCAATTTTATATTTTACAGACCTAGGTAACACGCCGTTATATTACGCAAGTCAGGCAAACTGTCACGAAGTGGTGGCTTTATTGCTCGGGCAAGGCAGTTATCTTAGTGATGTATTCAAGGTATCGTACGTGAGTCCATCCCAATATACTGACGAATTGCCGTTGCATGTAAAGCAATATTTATTACGGGAAACATCTGTTACAGTAGTTCTCAAGATAATTATATCGAAAAAAATCGTAGTATTTACGAACCATTTAAAAACTGTTTAATTAAATATAATTAATCATTATTATTAATATTCATCGATAGTATCTATTGCTAATGATAATTGCATTAAGTAATGAGTTTTATTAGTGCTGTATATCGATATACAAATTATCTCTCCTTCGATATTTTTCGATATCTACGAATAAAGTTCAAATATTATATACTGAATTATACTCTCGAACCGCTCGAACGTTATCAATACAAACTGTATCAGTCCTATCACTGGGCTTGTCCGGAGTTATCCTAAGTATAAAATTGTGTACTGCTAATGATATAATCTTACTTCTTTGAGCGAGTATAAGCCAGCCGCTAGGAAAAATCGTATTTCTTATTCTAAAACAGATGTATATATTTTAATCGCGTTCTTACTCGCACGGGAGTTATTCACGAATGTTTCGACGTGCTTCTTGCCAGTTGGACTATATTGTGACCCTTTTTATTCTAATTTGCTTTATCTAGACTGTAAGTGAAGTGCTACGAGACTGAAATGATACATGTGCTAATTGTAGTAATTGTGCTTAATATTGCAAAAATAATATATTATCTGTTGTGTCTTTTTAGGGTCGTGCAAAACATGCGCAAGTTTCAAAATTACATTAGTAGGATGATGGAAGTACCCTGGAGAACATTATAGGATACATGGTAAAGACAAATGCAGAGAAATAAATTAAAGGAGTGGAAGAAAAAATGAGAGGTGGACATAGAAATTCAAAAGCAAGTTAAAAATAGAGAAAGGTAATAAATTAACGAGATGTTAAAAGGAAATAAGGAGACAGAATAAGGAGGAGCAAAGGTTTGTCAAAATAGAACTTGAAGAGAAGAAAAGTTTCGAAAGAGAGAGGAAGAGATTGATTCGGAGGAAGGAGAAATAAGCTGGTAAACAATTTTTTATATAAAAACATACATATAAATATATATAATTATATATAAAATATGTCTATATATGTATTTCTTTTCTTGCATAATCTCTATTCGTATATACCGAACAAATCATGAGAAAAATTTGAGAATTGTTTTTCGTAGGGTAGAGATTATACAAAAGAAAGAAAACATATGGATATATTTATAATTATATTTATAATTATGTTTATAATTATATTTATAATTATATTTATAATTATATTTATAATTATATTTATATTATATTTATAATTATATTTATATTTATAATTATATATATTCATATATTTTTTTTATAAAAAAAATATTTAATCGAGAATGGATGGCAGGAGAAATAGAAAAAACTTGATTTGTGAAAAATTAGTATAGAGGGAAAAAGAAATTTAAAAGAAACAAAAAAGTAAGAAAAGATAATAAGAAAAGATAAATCGTTTAAAATATATAATAGATGATACGGGAGAAAAATAATATCGGAATATCTCAAAAATGAATAGAGAAGTAGTAGATGAAGAAGGGCTAAATTCAGATTTCAAAGTGCTATGAAAGAAAAAAAAATTAGGAAAAAGAAGAAAAAAGATATTGTGTTAAATGTACAGAAAAACTTTAAGTTTAACTATTTAGGTATACGGAAAAGATACAGGATTTGGGAGGATAGAAGGAACAGCTAATATGAAATATGGAAAGGCTGTAGCATAAAAATTGAAACTGAATAGAAATAAATTAGAGAATTGAAGAGAGTAACAGAAAAAGAGAAGGTAAACTGGAAAAAAGAGAGAATTGAAGAGAGAACAAAAATTAAAAAAGAATAAGAAAAAAAGAAGGGAAAGGAGGACGAGGAGGAGGAGAGAGAGGAGAAAAGAAGGAGGGAGGGAGATAGATATATCTATCTCTCTCCCTCCCTCATGAACAGAAAGAGTAATCGCAAAGATAGATACGCGTGCAGTTACCTAACTTAAACGGAGATAAAACGAACGAAGAAACGAGCATGCGCTGCGAGACAAGCATGAGTGGCAATTATAAGTTACGTGTGCAAATGTGAGGCGCGAATGAGGAAAACGTTGTAGAAATAAATTGAGAGGAAAGCTTAATTGCAAGGAGAATAAAATTGTTTTAACTTTTAACAGAATAAATAAATACATTATTATATCTCTTCATAAAATAATTGCTTAATTGTTAATATTCTAATTCATGCTTTACTTTTAGATATCAAAATGCATTACGGAGCGATTGAAACGCAGAACTTATTAACCAGCCACAACCTTTCTCCAAACACCATGCGAAATCTTCATAAGCTTCTGTTAGGTGCCATAGGACGCAAGGACTTTCAATCTTTCAAACAGATTGTGAAGAAAATTTCGGAAAAGCAACCAGCCGTTACAATCGTCAGATATGTCGATCCCATCACCGAAAACACGTATCTCGATATAGCCAGTAGGGAGGGCCTAACGGAGTTCGTCCAGTTCCTATTGTGCAAAGGAGCAGAAATAAACAGAGTGAACGAGATACATAATTGCGCTCCCATTCATTTCGCTGCTAAAGGCGGACACGTAGATACTTTGGCAACATTATTAGCGCAACGTACAATAGATCTAGATCTGGAGGTGGAACAGCGGACCGCTCTGCACATCGCGGTTGAAAAAAATGACCTGAGATGTGCCGATCTGTTGCTGGAGAAGGGCGCGAGCGCCAGAATACTCAACAATAAGAACCTAACAGCCCTTCACCTGGCGGCAATAAAGGGCCAACGCAACATGGTGAAGATGATGCTGGATAAGTACGTACAACGTCTGGAGGTGGACAGGTATAAAGATTACAATGGCCAGACGACGCGGGAGGTAATCGAGCAGAAGTTGCCGGAAATGGAAAAGGAACTGTCGGAAAAGTTACCGTTCAAAAACGAAAATTGGGAAGTAAACGCGCAAGACCTCAAATACTACCTAAACGACGGAGACGAGACAAACTTTCTGAAATGTATGAAGGACTTTCAGGGAGAGATTCCTTCTAGGATGGCCGAGAATCTCCTAACGATGTCCGCGCAACATAACTTTCGACAAGCAGTGATGGCAATTCTAAAGAGATTTGGAGGAAAGCACTTGAACCTGAGAAAAGCCGCACGTGCGACCGTTCGGAATGGTCATCATGTTATTCTTGGGGAATTGCTGAAGGTGGAACCCGAGATGGCCAACGATCTGATTCTGAGCGTCTGCGCGGAGCTGGGAGCGCCAGGAAAACAAGGAGTCGACGATACGTCGAATCTGCTAAAGTGTCTGGAATTAATTCTGGAACAGAATGACGTGGATGTCCGTTGCACTGACAGTGAGTACGAAATGTCATAAATAACAGAGAAACTATAGGTCTTTTCAACATAAATAGATTATTTCTCAATTTTCAAGACTGCTCCTTCTAAAAACTCTACAGATTCGTTCTGATTGTATTCTATAATTTTTAATTTTGAAGAAAAAGGTAACACGCCGCTGCATTATGCGGCCAGAGCAGATAATCGCGAAGCAATGAGTCTGCTTCTCAAACGAGGAAGTTACATTGGACATATGAACAAGTTCGACATACCGCCCATTGTAGACATCCCGGTGTGCACGTTGTCGGACTACTTCGACGACTGCTTGAAGGAGATAAGGGATCAAACGAACGAAGACGTAATCGAGTTCGACTATCGTTGCTTGATGCCGCAGAGCCCGCAGAACGTTTTCGCGAAACAGGATACAACGCACCGGCCGACTCGCGAGACGGAAGTGTTCCTATACATCGCACGTCACAAAAATCTCAAGCATCTGCTGAAACATCCGTTGCTTTCGTCCTTTCTCTATCTCAAGTGGCTCAAGATACGGCACATCTTGTACGCCAATCTTGTCTTTTATGGGACTTTCCACATTCTGCTGAACGCCTATATCCTGAGCATGACTTATGAAAATTCTCCGAATGACAGCGGAACGCCAATAGTCAGTAATAGCTTCGACGTAGCTTTGGGAAATATTTTCCTAATTCGCTGCTATCCGGAGAGTTTTCTGCGGACCTGTGTTATTGTATTTTGGTTACTTTTAACCATTCGGGAGATCTTCCAATGCGCCTGCTGTCGTTACCGTTACGTGTTGGATTGGGAGAACTGGCTACAGGTTGTGCTAATTATATCCATCTTCATTTTGTTGTGCGGTGCAGGATTATGGAGTGGCGTCTTGGTAATCATATTGTCCGCCGTGGAGATGATAGTTCTGATCGGCCAACATCCGAAAATGTCCGCCAACTTTGAAATGTTTTGGACAGTTTCTATCGATTACGTGTGTTTACTGTTTCCGTATATGTTCCTCATCGTCGCGTTTGCCCTGGCTTTCCATATACTTTTCAAGAGCAGCATGAATTTCTCCCATCCCGGATACTCGTTCTTCAAAACCATCATCATGATCACCGGCGAATTCAATTCTAACGATATTTCGTTCGTCTCATATCCCATCTGCAGCCACATTGTGTTCGTGCTGTTTGTCTTTCTCATCGCCATCGTATTGCTTAATCTGCTTAACGGTCTAGCAGTCAGTGATATCAATGAAATCTTGTCTAAAGCTGAACTGATCGGACTCATTTCCCGAGTACGCCTAATCATCTATCTTGAAGACATAGCATTCGGCGAACCGTTAAATTGGTTTAGCCATAGAAAAACGCGTTTTTTACTATGGAATCCTTTCAGCTTCTTCATCAACAGAATTCTTTTATTTCCGCATTATTTAAAAAACGGTAAGATTACCGTCGTGTGTGACGATATGGACATTCACGACGACAGATATTACGTTCATAACAATTCGGTAAATCGTGATGAGCATTGGCCTATCATGGAAATGGATCCTGATATAATTGAACAAGCTAAACGTATTATTTCTAATAAAAATCAACTGCCGGATAATGAAAAGATAATGATTGCTTTAAATAAGCAACAAGAAAAATTAATCGCGATGGAGAACGCTTTAAAAAATCACAATTTTATAATTTAATTTTACAATAAATTTTTTATAACATTGTTCTCTCTCTTTCTCTATCTCCGATACATATAACTCGTATGTAACTTTATATAAATCTTATAAAATAAAATTTATTATATATGTATATAGGTATACAACGTAATTTTATTATAAGTGTTAATTTCGATTACAAATGTTAACTTTCATATAATTCCAATCGTATAAATGTGTTTCCTATATGTGTTTATAATAATTTCTTTTTATTATTTTCTGTACTATAATTATATATTTCATTATTATAGTTATATATTTGGCGTTTAGAATGTTTATTCCATCATTCTTGCTCACACACGATCAATAATACTGTCAGTATTTTTTAGTACTGACAGTATTACTGTGTGATCGTGTACGGTTCCCTTGTAAACGCAGTCTCTTTAGAAGCTAGAATTGTACAATTACATTATTAACTTGATAATCAATTTAATAATACCGATACTAATATGTATCTCTAAAACCGCTAAAAAAAATATCAGTAATATCTAAATTGCGAAAAATATCATTAATATCTAAATGCAGATAATGACAGATAATAACATACTTAAATTCCTTGAGCATTAATACAGCAGTTTTTCAAAGTTCGCAAAAGTGCGTATCATAATTCTCGTTACTTCTTATCGGAACATGTCCTTGTAACAATTTTAGGAATATTTCGAGGGTTTCGATAAAGTGAAGTGGAATTTTTTCACTGTTATTTTTATTCAATCACGTTTAGATAATGTAATACTATCTATTATACACTATCTAATATTTTTTAGATTATCACGAATATCTGACAAAAATTAAATAAATTATATTTTTATATTTCACATCTTGAAATATTTTTCATTAGTTCTTATACGTTCATCTAGCGTATCCGCAAGTGTTTCGGCAGATCATTTTCAAATTGCAACATATGCAAAAACCGTATGCAATAACTGTGATAATTGTACTTAAAAGTGAATAGTAAAGATAATACATTGATTATCTGGAGTATTATTGAATACTTCCAACGAAGTTTTAATTTCGAAACTGTATTGCAGCATAATATCTAATTTAAGCTTTTTATAGAGATGTTTACAGAAAATATAAATAACGTTAATTAAGCGATATTGTTTGTTTCTCTTAACTCTATATCGTATATTATCATGGAATTATATTACACAATCGACTATGTATCTAAATTAAAATGACAACAAGAAGTTGTAAAGTTTATGGAAACAAATATTGTGGTTAATAAAGTACTTAGTTTATACGTTTTTAAATTTCACCGATATTTTTTTAAATGATATTGTATTATTTATGTGTATTTGTATTCCCAAAAACTGACCGCAATTTGCCAACAGATTGGCAACAAATTCGATCAGAAATTGCTGACAAATTGGCATCAACTGTGTAGGGGAGAGTGGGGCAATTGTGAACACGGGGTAAACGCGAACGATTACTATTGTTGTAAATTAGAATAGTGATAGTCTCCTACTTCTCGCACCCAGCGATAGTCCGATATACGCTTAGTGGTACGAGTACGAGAAGTCGGAAAATATCACTACTCTAATATACTACAATACTATCGTTCGCGTTTACCCCGTGTTCACAATTACCCCACTCTCCCCTATACATTAAGCTCGTGTTTTATTCGTTGAATGCATATTCTGCTCTATTTCTGCTAACAATCTGCGTCAAACTGTATAGTAAGTACGTAAAAATCTGCTTAATCTCTGCCGTTAATTTCCTATTATGCTTTGTTGGCAATTTGCCACATTTCTGTCAACAACATTGTATTATATGTTAGATTCTGTCTTCTGTCGACGACGTTTGCAGCTTTGAATGTCTTTGACAGAATGTCACTTTATAGAATCTGTTCGCAATCTTGATTTCGCGACTGTATCATATCATATCGATATTATCAATAATGTGTTAATATTGGCTTACTCTTATCCTATACGTATTTTTGAGAAATACATTTATCGTCGCGCAAGAGTTTTTATCTGAAAATGATTAATCTGTTTATTATTGATAGTCACACAACATAGGTAAAAATTTACTCATTTAATGGCAGATCGAAGCTGATTTACGGAAATAACAAGATAAGGTAAGGTAAAAATAATTACAATGATAGCAATAGTTTTTGATGACTTTTATTTGTAAGATAATGTCTTTTCTTTGTAAGAGGATGATTTAATTACAAAAACATTTGTAACATCTAATGTTAAATAGAGATATCATCCATCTGAAACCCATAAAACTGAAAAATAAATATCAGAATATCAGGATACATGTTAATGCCTTGGAATTACTTGGAATTTCTCATCTCTTGCGACTCACAATAATTGGAAAAATTTGAAATGCAAACGCTCGCGAGCAGTTTATCTCGTTAGAATCGTTAATGACATACAATAGCGAATTAAAAAACCGCAATTTTCAGATAGCAAAGACAACAATACTTATCATTCTGTAAAATCTTTCTACAATAAAATTATGGGCCCGGAGCTGTGTTATTCGCTATATAGTAAAAGTGTATAATTTTAACCGGCTTTGTTGTCCCTTGATGACCAGAGCATGACAAAATTTGACAAATCAAGAATGAGAAACAGGAAATGTCGATGTGTGGATTACAAAATCGTATAGGATAATACAGACATATATTTATTATATTTTTTTATTATATACATATATTATACGAAATTTGATATAACAAGGCTATATTCTCCGCAAATGACATAAACAATTTTAAAATATTTAATTACACTATGCGAATGACTTTTCAGAACGTTTTTGTATATTTCTTTTTTTTATATTCTTCTTCAACATAACTAATCTATCATTTAATAGCCAAAATTTCATCAATATGAGATGTTTAGAGGAGTAGGAAGTTTTAATAAAGATTTTTTAATTATTTGATTATTTTTAATAATTCTTCTCAAAATAATCAACCTAATATCAATATTATTTTAATGTTTTGCTTGCAGATACTAAAATGGGTTTTGAAGAGAATTCAGTGTAGGATTATTTATTGAACGTCTATGACTTACCTCCTTACAACTAACTTATAACTATAACAAGGAAATCTTTTACAAACTATTGCTAAATATTCTACGATCCTAGGATTGCCATTCTTTCAAAAATACTACAGACTGTAGGAAACAGCAAACTGTTTTGAAAGTCAACTATATGTCTATCTTAATGCTTCGGAAAAGATGTGCCTTGACATAGCCAGTAGAAATTGACTAACGATCTTAGTTTAATGGCATAATTTGTAAAACTTTTATTGCACGAAGGGTCAAAGCCCAAGGATAAACCGAGGCACAATCGTGCTCCTATATTCACTTCGCTACAGAAGGCGGAATGTGAGTTACGATGAGTATCATGAATATATAGTATTATATAGAATAGAAAATAGTAGAGGCCCTCTAGAAAATAGTATCTTGTGTGGCAAGTGTGGAAAACAACGAATTACGTCGCGCGTGAAGTTGTCGCATGAGCCGAAGACTTATGGTGCATTCACACGAGTACGAGATATGTCAAAAAGATATGTCAAGATAATATCTATTGCTAATAATAATTATATTAATTGGTAGCGAGTTTTATTAATACTGCATATCGGTATGCAAATTATCTCTCTGTCGATACTTTTCAATATCTGTGACTAAAGTTGAAATATTAATGCAATTTTGAAAAATCTGCCAATTATCAACAACATATCAGTTATCACTCGGCTGGAGATAATCTTAAGTATAAGATTGTGTATTGCTAGATAATCTTGTTTACGAATATACTCGAGTCACTCGTACAAGAAATATTATATTTCTCTTATTTATACATATATGAAGGGGTAAAAACCACAGTGGTGTAAGTCAAATTTTTAAAAATATTTCCTCGTGTGCATAAATGCAATCTGCACAATATATAAATTGCATCTATGCACACGAGAAAATATTTTTAAAAATCTGACTTACACTACTGTGGTTTTTACCCCTCCATATATAAGATAGTATATCATATATATTTCAACCGCGTTTAGCTGACTGCCAAAGTTGTTACAAGTGTTCAACGTTTCCTTGTCAATTAGATTCTCTCTTACTGTGACTCTCTTTGAACTGTAAGTGAAGTGCTATACGAGATTAAAATAATAAACATGTGCTAACTGTAATAAAAATAATTGTGTTAATATTGCAAAAATAATATAGGGAGAATATGCCATAATTAAGAAATATATATATTTTTTTTTAAATAATAAATATTATAAAAATATGAACAAACCAATAGTCATTATCGGAATTTTTGCAAGATGATATTTAAGCTTTCACGTAATATTTAGGTAAAAGTAAATTGCAGATTACTTAAAGAATTCGTAATTTGTCAGAGAAAAATTTCTAGTTCGTGAAAGTTAGTATTTAGGTGAAAATAAATTAATTTTTTTTGCAAATTGGTAATTAGCAGAAATAAATTCTTTATTATTAAAATAATTAGTAGTTTGTCAAAAATAAATTACTATCTACGTATTTGAAAATTAATAATTAGTGAAAGATAATTATTTTTTTTTTCAATAAAAAATAATTAGTCTCTACTTATTGTTAGATAAATTACTTATTTTTAAAATTATTAATAGTTGAATATAAATAATTTAATTATTGCAGTTAAAGGTGGTTTAAAAAATAATTATGTTAATGTTATATTAAAAATATAAACTGGTTTTCCACCACTTCCAAAAACTTTGCTATTATAATTTTTATAATGATATATTTAGATTAAATATTAATTAATCCTTTTAGAGTCTAATTTTTTGTGTGTGTAAGAAGAACATATTTAATTTAATTATTTTTTAAAATGTTAGAGATTGCTGAATACAAATATAAAATTTACCAAAATTTATTTTGTTGTTATTGCTTTCGTGAATAATTAATATTTTCAGACACCAAGATATAAAATCAACGTCTATCATAATATAATGAACTCAATTCAATTAATATTTTAACTTGCCTACAATACGAATTGCGCTACAGATCACTTTCTCATTCTCTTCAACTTTTACAAGACAGCAATTTACAAGACATTTACAAGACAGCATATGCACACGTGTGTGATTTTGGATGCATCCTCCGTCTTAAAGATCTCGTCGGTATCAGCTCCCTCCGGTTAATATACAATATTATATGATTAATTATTAATGAGAGAGAATCACACACACACATACACACTATCTGTCACGTACTACGTAGCGTTACTTCTGTGGTAACTTATACGATAATTCCTTCGCGTAAATGAGTGAATTATCGTAAATTACTACATAAGTAACGCTCGCGTAAACATATAGTAACGGGCTGATATGACTTATTTAATTTATGTGTCAACTGCATCAATGTAGTTGCGCGTGATTTGACTGCCACAACCATATAACTTGGTTGAGGACCATTTATTATGGATGGATGATGGATTATCTATCAATATAGTTGCATCAATCGGGGTGCTAAGGACCAAAGCACATAACATATGGCGTATATAGCGATATACGACAGTCATAGTCGAAGACATAAGTAACGCACAAGCTTTGACGTATTCTGACATTCATGATTGTGCGTTATGTCCATGACTACGATTGTCGTATATCAGTACGCCATATTATGTGCTTCGGCCTTCAAACAGCGATGCTAGAAAACAAAAGCGACTTACTACGCACGCAACTAAATGTACATGTGATAGCATTGATAGCGCGCATTTTTTTACGCATAGTGAACTAACTGTAAGTAAACTAGTGAGTCACGAGTCGCGTTTCCCTGCATACGTTGCAACGTGTTAATAGCGCGCATTATCTTAGCATCGGTGTTACAAAGACGGTTTACTGCAAATATAAGCGTATATAAGTACAAGTTTATATATACATACGTGTCTATAAGTATAAGTACGCTGGCTGAGGAGTTCGTTGTGTCGACTTCATCATTTTCTATTTCGTCATTATATGAATTAGCGATAAATTTATATGTTCGTATTTACAGTAACCACTGATGCAATTTACCTTTATACTACATGAAGAATTATCTAACCAACCAAATAATGCAGTTGCTATTAAAATATTTGTAATTGAAGTATCAAGTAACAGTTTAGTTGGAGCAACCAGGTATCGTCGCACTGCTGCAATATAGTCATTCGACAATTGCTCTGTGGTTGCAGCAAACACATAATTGGTTGTACCATATTTTTATACTATTAAATCTGGTTGACATAATCAGATTTGTGTGTGCCAACACCATACTGTTCTTTCTCTGTGCATATCAATATTTCTTTACACACTTCTTATCACAAATCTTATCTTAAAATGTAAACTTTTGTTTTGCAAATTATAAAAAATTCATATAAAATAATCAATTAATCTCTATAAAACTACCAACTTCAAAAAGCAAGATTTCACCCTCTAAATGTGTTTATAAATTTAATAATAGATACTTGCTTATTAATTTTCATTCTAAATTAAATTTTAGATCTTTGCTAACATTTGAAGCAAGAAGTTACAATTTCTACGAACATTTGAAAATGAGTACTTTGCAGCAGCAATCGATCTTAAGAGGTCAGCAGACAGGAAGAAATCAGGAAAAAGATTTAGTGCATGAATTATTCAGTCGTGCAGCAAAAGTCCATCCAAATCAAACCGCGTTATATTACAAAGGTAAGGGGTTTTGCTTCTCGATATAAAATATAATAGAAGTCACATCGAGAAAGTGGTCTAGAATATGATTTTTGACAATTTAAATAACCAGTTGTATTAAATAATGCCTATGATAATGTAAACATTGTATGAAAAGAAAATCTATATCTAAACATTATTGGAAACTCGATACAGATGACGCCGGCCAGGAATACGTGCTGTCTTTCAAAGAATTGGATAACATCACCAATCAGTTGGCACGAGCTTTACAAAAGTACGAAAAGACTGAAACAACTTCTCAGTCATTAATAGCTGTTTGCATGAAACCGTCGCATCGGCTTCCAACTGTATTACTTGGTATACTGAAAGCAGGAATGGCTTATCTACCTTTGGACGCGGAATTTCCGATGTCTAGAGTGAAACACATTCTCGAAGAAGCGCAACCATTAATAGTGGTGGTCGAGGAAGGAGGTAAATGTCCTCTTTTACATCGTACAAGTGTCCCAAAATAAATATCATAAAAAATTCAATTTATCATTATTCGATTTCTACATTTAATCTTATGTAATTTTTTATCTTATTTTTAATTATTTACCTATCTCTTATTCAAGTTTTATCTATTATGTAATTTTACTGCTCTTATCTAGAAGATAGAAGAATCAATTAAATAAAATGTGCCAATGTTTTACAATATTAATGTTTGTTAATTTCTAAGATCAAACTTTAATAATATTTTTAATTCTAAATTATTAATCTTAGAATTCTATAATAGTTAATCCTAAATAAGTGATTTGTCGTAAGTTATAATATGTGAATATAGAAAAGATAATTTGTTGCTCTAATCTAATTCATGCAAAGCTAAAATATCTTTAAATACATAAGATTTGAAAATACCATAATTTTTAGTTTTATTTCTTTAATGAAAATATGAAATATTCAAAAATAAGTTATATTATTTTCACTTTATTTAGTGTTAATGTAATAATTTCACATCATTGATTTTAGTTATTTTATATTAACTTCAATTTGTACGAGATTTACCAAAATTTTATTTACAAAATCTCATAATCTCATTATTTAAAGATATTTCAACTTTGTAGTAAATTAACGTGACTACCATCAATCAAAACCAAACGTCTATTAAACTGGCACAGCTATTTCAGCTATAAATATGTGCGAAAGAACCTTCATTTTGATTGGACATAATTGAAAATAATAGATAATTGATATTTTCTCCGCTTCTATTCCTTCAATATGAACAATTAACTAAAAATACGATTCTGCTTTTAGCGGATTTATCAATCTATGAGGGAGCTTTAGTCATGACGTATGAACAACTTTTGGAGAAAGCTAAACAAGAACAAGAAGATGCATTACAAACTAAAGAGAGCTTGAATCAACTCGCTATTGTTCTTTATACTTCCGGAAGTACAGGAATTCCGAAAGGTAATAATACCACATTTCATTATAGATACTAATTATATAATGCAACGTAAAAAATACAATTTAACGCGTGCATACTCGTTTTTATTCATTATACACTGACGTTATTTGTTACTAAATGTCGTAACAGCATATTTTTACAATATCATGTTCATACGGAGCAAATAAGAACTGTGTTTCTGTAAAAGGATATTAATCCTAGTTTAAATTATAGAAAAATATAAGACAAGAGTAGCAAACTGTGAATTTATAGTTTGTAAAGGAGCAAGAATCTGGAAGAGCACACTTGTTTGTAAATATACACATTTATCTTCTTAAAGGTGTGCTTATACCGCATGCTACTCTGTTGAATCGTCTACAATGGCAATGGAGGGAACTTCCATACGCTGATGATGAAAAACGATGTGTTTTTAAAACTTCCCTTACTTTCGGCGATAGTATTACCGAAATTTGGGGACCTCTTTTACAAAGCCGTACCCTAGTAATTGTCCCGAAAAGCGTGACTAAAGATCCGGAAAAGTTTATACCGCTTTTAGAAGAACATCAGGTAAAAACTCACTAATTTATCGTGCATAATTATAACAGTACAAGAGTATTTTAGAAGTAAAAAAAGTTCGATAATTTATGGAAGAGATTATTATAAGTAAAAAATAATCATAGATTTTATTTTAAGTAAATAATTATGGTAATTAAAAGTTTTAATATTATTGTATAATAAAACCTATGTAACTTGTATTGTAAACGAACTCAATAAGCACATTTTACGAATGTATTTTATGGAAACTAGTATTATAAAAATTAAATCAATTTATTTAATTTAATTTTGTATCATGTTAAAAATTACTCAATATGTTGTGCTTATGAGTTTATTATAAATATAATTAAAATTTTCTGATCTTCTTATGTTCAACACATTGCATAGAATATATAGAATTTATATTTTTTACTGCGTATATTTATAAATATATTTTACGAGTGTATCATTAAACATTTCTACATTTCTTAGAGAAAGCATATTGTGCAATGTATACAAAACTATAGTTTTTGACAAGTTGAGTTACCACATATCTTTGAGACTACTAGATTTACTATTTTTGTTTCTTTTAAATAATTAATGGCATAAAAAATATATTTGGTGGCTATAATTTTAACATGATGCAATTAGTAAAAAAATTTACAACAGTTCGAAAATGAACTGAATAAATACTGATCAAAAAGTTTTCGGTAAACTCTAGCTAATTAACAATTTTACGAAATATCCTGCCATCTGTTGTCTAATGTAATGTGTATATCACATGAACCGTGTACATGTGATATAACTTAATTTATGACAAAGAAAAAGAATTATCTATGTTTCAGATACAACGCTTAGTCCTTGTGCCATCGTTGTTGCGTTCATTGCTCATGTATCTAGACTTGCGAGTGAGTATGTCAAGTTATATTCCACATGTAATTTATCGCAAGATAGGCGAACCTATTATTATTACGTAAATTTCTCGGGAATTTTAATCGTGATTTTACGTAACATTATACGACAGATTAAGAACAACGTGCTCTCCTGACCATCAAAATGAGTAGCTTTCAATATCTCATAATGATGATAGTAATTCACTATACATCGATGATAAGGCATAAGACGTGTTGACGTTTTTCCTTTAACACTCGCGAAGATCTTAAGCAGTCTCTTACTTTTAGCATTTCAACATTAGTTTGGAAACGTTAGACACGCTTTATTCGTCACGCTTAAGCAAATTACAAAACGTACATGCAATATTGATAATTATATTGAATAAATATAAGAATCAACGCTTTCACAATTCAGTGATTTCCAGATCGGCGTGTCTCAATTGAGAAGTTTTTCCACAAATCAATATAAGTTGCGCTTGTAAATTACCAAACACCGATTACGAGCATTCGATTAAATGTTTAATTAGCGAAAGTCATGCTGTCGAGGTATCTGTGTTAATAAGGTGTTAATAAGGTATCTGTCAATAAGGATAATTAAAGGATAATTAAAATCATGCTTATTATCCTAAGCGGCTTAGAAAATTTTTACATTATCGTTATCTTTACAATGTTATCGCAAATCGAGACCCCTGAGACACGGTTATGATTTATACGATAAGAATGTACACCGCTTTGCAATACCTTGGATTTAATATACGGTCTGTCGTTGCTTTGCACAGGATAATGACAACGTTCTCGATCGCTTGAAACTTTGGGTCTGTTCCGGAGAAACTTTGTCGGTCGCATTGGCCAATCAATTTTTCAACACGTTTGACAACAAGGGCAAGATATTAGCTAATTTCTACGGTAGCACGGAAGTCATGGGTGACGTTACATATTACCTATTAAACAAACGGGAACAATTACAAGGGATGGAGAAAGTGCCAATCGGTAAAACTAATAAAATAAAGTTGAAAAAATAAAATAATGTTATAAAAGTAATAAAATAATAAAATAATTAATATAACAATATAACAAAGCATAACAACATTTATTGATTAATTCTAAGCTAATAACTAAAAGTCTATTTCAGTGGATTATTGTTACTAATAAATAATAATCGCTAAACAACATTTACATGGCTCGCTGTGTCTTTGCAGGAAAGCCGATCGACAACTGCATAATTTATCTCGTGAACAAGGACTTGCGACTGATCCCCCAGGGAGAAGTCGGAGAGCTGATCGTGGCTGGAAGAAATCTTGCCGCGGGTTACATATGCGAACGAGACACACAAAAATTTTTGGACAATCCTCATGCCATTGATCCAGGTGAGAAAATAAAATAACGCAACAAGAAGATCGAATTCTACGTCTTTCGAACTTGAAGAATTTATTGCGACCTACAAATTCTTCTATTCGTAATCTTGGTTTCTCCTGCAAGCAAAACGTCGCGTTCTTTTAGTGAAAAGAATTACGACTTCGTTACGCATTTAAAAATGTACTAATATTTGCAGAATATCCAAAAATCTTCCGCACGGGTGATTACGCTAAAATTGTCAATGAGTCGGTAATTTACGAAGGACGAGTGGATTCACAGATTAAGATTAGGGGTCACCGTGTCGATTTCACGGAAGTCGAAAAGGTGGTCGCCAGGGTACCCGATATTGATGAAGTTGTGGTTCTCTGTCACAAACCCGGCGAATTGTCACAGGTAAATATTTCAATATATATGTGTGCAAAATAAAACGTAAATATGTTGAAAAAAATTCACAAAAAAAATTCTTTTAAAATCTTCCCTAAATATTTTGTAGAGCTAAATAAGCATACATATCAATTTTTCTAATCGCTTTAAATGCAAAGTCAACCTTTAATATTTTTGGTTGTGCTCATCATTTTTATGTTAAGAAGAAATTGAAGTAATTTATCAATTGAATATCGATGCTTCATAAATCTAATAGCATCCACCGAACAAACTGTTCTACTATACAGTTGAAATTTAAAAACGTTTATCGGCAACGTTTTATTGTTCATACATTCTAAAAGCATCGTCTCTAAATTACTATTATACTAAAGCTACTAAAGGCACGAATATTAAAAAGAATTAAAAAGGTGTGAATCCGATTTTCTAATGTTAAATTAATTTATACAGGTATATTTTATATTTTCAGGCATTAATAGCGTTCGTTACCATTACGAATGGCACGACCCTATCCAGCTCGGAGATCGAAAATCTTCTTCAAAAGACATTACCGCCATATATGTTACCACAAATTTTTATTGTTGATCACATACCTCTTCAAACAAATGGGAAAACGGATCGACAGGAATTGCTAAGGAGATACGAATCATCTTGCTCTGTTGACGGTATGTCAAACTAATGGTGACTTTATATCGTTCTGTCAAGTAAAATCATACGTACGTCGTAATATCTCTTTGAAATATTAAATAACGTATTGAAATATTAATTATTTTACTTAGTTATACTTTAATTACGTGTAACTGTTTTATATGTAAACGTTTACGTATAAAAATAGATGTTTATAAGAAGACATCAGATTTTTTATTTGCTCTTTTCCACCAATCTGCATATAAAAAATCCGATGTCTATTTATAAGCTACAAGACTATGTGAAACTATGTGAAACGAGTGACTGATCCATAATTAAGAATACCGGTTTATGAATATGTATTTCTTTCCTTTTATTTCAATTTTAACATACATAGTTTCATACATAGTTTCATACATGATACCACATGAGATCAAGATAGTCTTTCCAATCTGTTCTACGATATAAGTAAATTAAGTAGCAAATGTAAGATCGAAAGGAATTCATTTTCTTTCATATCTGTTTCTTATTGAGTAATCAATTTGACAATTTCTTATTGAGTTATTATAAAATTATGTGTATCATTTTAACAACAATTGCTCTTGCACTAAAATTTAAAGAAATTACCTTTATTAAAAAGAAATAAAGAAAATTTCAATTTAAGTTCAGTTTTTTTCAATTGTAATCTTTACTTTTTCAAAAATTAATAATCCAAATGTAAATAACAATAAATTATGATTTAATTTCTTTTAATTATCAATAAATTAAAGAAAGACTAATTTATATTTTAACTCAAAAGATCTATGTTTTACTGACTAAAATAAAAAATTTTGTTTTATAGAAGACCACGTTGCTATGAATTGCGATTACAGCGGAGTGCCAAGTCAAGATCTTGCAAAAGCCTGTATCCTCTTTCCGACCATCGCATCCGTAATCGGACGTAGTAGTCGCGCACCGGTAATGCTAAACGCCAATTTCTACGAACTTGGTGGAAATTCCTTGAATTCCATTTACACCGTGACCAAGTTAAGAGATCAAGGTTATCAGATTGGTATCACGGATTTTATCACAGCGAAAAATTTAGCCGAAGTATTAGACCGGATGAAGTTCATATTATCTGACGAGGAACCTCTAAAAGAAGCTATTGATCAGAAATCGTACGTCTTTGAATCATTAAACGACTGCCATAAGGAGGACGCAATCAAGTAAGTGTTGTGCAAAATTAAATATACATGTGAAAGTAAGGATGAACATTTGCAGAATTTATATTTGCAGAATAATCACGAAGAGCTTTTGTTTCAATTGTTTAAAAGCCGATTTGGAGCAGTGCTTAATGCCGGACATAACGAAAGCCGATTATCGGGAATTAGTGGAGGCTATGTGGGCTCCTCTTGTAGAGAAGAATCTCAGTTTCGTAATAAAATCGGCGCAAAGTGGCAAAATAATCGGAGTTACTTTCAACTTTGATCTTTGGGATGAACCTGAACTGATACTGAAATCTAAGTTAATGACTGTTTTTAATTTCCTCGAATATCTGGAGGGACCGATCAGAGATTACAAATTACCAAAGGGTAAAGGCAAGATTATTCACAGTTTCATGATGGGGACGAGCATCGATTTGAATCCCATGGAAAATGTACTTGTAATAAGACAAATGGAAGAATACTGTTTGCAACTTACCAAACGAAAAAAATACATCGGAATTTTCACCACAAACACTAGTCCACTCACACAGGTAAACGATAAACCTAATTTTTTAATAACTTAGCTAATAATACAGAAACTTATTATACAAGTACATGATTTTGCAAAATTCTTGACTTATATTTTTTAAACTTTATGTGCAGCAACTTAGTACGGACGTATACGGTTATGAAACAATGCTGGTATACCAGGTGAACAAATACGAGACACTCGATGGAAATAAACCTTTCGACAAAGTTCCTGATAACCAAGTGGCAATTTGCTCATTGAAGATGATCAACTAGAATGATTTTGTAGATATATCTAGTGTAATAACAGTAAATAGTGTGAAAAGAAAGTATTACTACCGAATAGTGTATAATAAGCATTAACTGCGATCTTTCATCGATGCATCTGTGATCATTAATAATCAATGACGACAAACCTATTTTTCACATCGCATTATTATTTTCTATAAATATCAGTGTTCTATGTTCTTTTGTTCTTTCTTCAATTTTCTTCTCTTATCAATGTAGGGGAGAGTGGGGTAACTGGGAACACGGGGTAAACGCGAACGATTACTATTGTAGTATATTAGAGTATAGTGATATTTTCCGACTTCTCGTACTCGTACCACTAAGCGTATATCGGACTATCGCTGGGTGCGAGAAGTAGGAGAATATCACTATTCTAATTTACAACAATAGTAATCGTTCGCGTTTACCCCGTGTTTCCAGTTACCCCATTCTCCCCTACCTTCTCTCTTCATCTCTTACTCTCTCTAATTCTCTTACTTATTTCTGTTCACCTCCAATTTTCATGCTAAAGCCTTTATATATAAATTTCGCGTACTAGTTTTTCTCTCTATTATCTTAACCCTACATCTTTTCCATATAAATATCCAGATCTGTATTTTTCTTATACGTACTTACAACACAATATCTTTTCTTTTCCTTCTCCAAATAGGTTCTCTTTTCATTTAATCCTATAATTTGTATCTAGCACTCCTTTATCTAGCATCTCTCTATTCTTTTTGAGGTATTCCAGCGTGTTCTCCTTTTTCTCGAATTATCTATTATAAATTTTAAACTTTTTATCTCGTCTTGCTTACATTTACTTTCCGATTGGAATCCATTCCGAATAGTTTCATAATATGTGCTCTGGTGAAGTTAGGATCATTACTAGCGCCGTATATTACTACCACAACGTCGTGCGTTAACAAAAGACCGATGGCAGTGAGTACAAATATATGCTTAACACAATAAATTGACACAGGATCGTCGATTAGTATTATACGCGAAACGTATGAGTCTAAAAAATGGTGCAAATCCGTGATCGGTATTGAATTTCCGTTCGTCGGTTTAAACAGATTAAAATTGCGAATTATAGGTCAATTTGTAACTGTAATATTAGTTGAAAGTACCGAAACAAATATAACGTTCTTTGTCGTACCGGAGGGACGAGTTTCAGAACATTGTTGCAACTATTTTTATTAAGAATCTAAATAAGATAAACGATTACGTTACCGAGCGAACATGACGAGATCAAAGCGATGATTATGACTCATACGCAGAAATTAATAGCAATCTCGATTATTCGGAAGAAGTTAATAAATCTTTGTATGTAAACTTCCATTCGATCCGAATATTTTGAGAAAGGTTAATAAATTGTTCGAAGAAGAATAGATATATTAGAAAGTGGGGAATAGATAAAATATAGATACAAATTTTTTTAGATGACTATTCTTTTAACGCATAAGCAGTCTATTTCGTTCTAGAAAGATTATCATATGCCGAAAAAGAAAAGTTAGAGTTTATTAGACGATCTAAGTAAACGTGACATAATATGGCCGACTAAATTTTACACAAATCTGATGCATGTTCTTGTGCGTAAAAAATGGGAGAAATCCGACTTTATATTAATTTTCGAGAATTAAACAAAAAATAACAGTAAAAAATAATTTTCCAACTCAGCTGATTGATGATAATTTAAATCGTCTGTGTAATAAATCCTACTTTTCCACGCTTGAAAGACGAATTTTATCACATACGTAGAGTGAGTGAATAACGAGCATGCGCTGCGAGAGATATATACCCACACAGCACGGGGAGCTACCAGGGAGCTCCTGAGGAGCCAAGTAGCGCGCGGAGTGATACCACGCGTCGATTATACTCTGGTCGTAACTCCAGCGACCAATACTCAGCGAAGTAGCCGCACCGCGCGCAGCCACACCAGCGCTTTGTACGTACGCAAGGCAGGCACAGTACGTACGCATATATGTGACGTGACAATGTCTGCCTTAAAATATTTTATTAAAAAATTAAGTAATCGACCGAATATCCACCGTGATGTAAAACACAATAATAACGAAAATGTTTTTCTCATATCTGCTATATTTTACACATTGGGTCGCATTACACAATTCGATATGTTAAAATATGCTGAATAATTATTATCTAATATCAACGTAATTTTTACCTGTAATTTTTTCCTTAAAAATATTACAGGTATTCTAGCTCAATGAAATAAAGCTCTGTGGGAGCTTGTTTTGTAATTTTATAACCCTCACGGAAAAAAACTTGTAGTAACTATTGAAATGACAACTATTCGTAACTATTAGTGCACACTACTCAATAGTAATTTCGCGCACTGTTGGAATTCGCACTAGTAGTGTTACGTCCGCACTAGTAGTTATTGATCTAATAGTTAACTCTGAAAAGAGTGACATGTTTCACTGAATAATTATTCACCCGACATAAAAAAAATTATTTATTTCGAAATTTTATTACTATTTTTTAACTAAATTTGTTTCTTAAGATGCAGTCTATGATTATAAATATTTTCTTGTATTTGAAAAACACACTTACCTTGGTGGGATTCGAACTCGGGACCTCTGCATCGTGAGCCAACTGCCTTACGTGGTAGACTACTTCTTAATTTGATGTAAGCGTTATATATAGTCTACATATGTCATAACCAGCGCAAATATATAATTTTTCAAAAATCATCTTAAGAAACAAATTCAGTTAAAAAAGAGTAATAAAATTTTGAATTGGATATATGATATAATATTTCTTAATGTCGGGTAAATGTCAGAAACCAACAGTGCCGGCTTATCATGAAATTTTGTGTTCGTAAATATATTTATGAAAAAAGTATATTTATAAAGTTAAAACATTCTTATCAAATCCTTACAAGGACCTCATTAGACAAAAATAAGAAAACCTTTCTTATGGCATCCCTAATAAATAATGATCGGGACCTCATCCGGTTAGCCCTAATAAATAAGTATTTATGAAGTTAAAACATCGTTATCAAATCCTTACAAGGGCCTCACTAGACAAAAATAAGGAAACCTAGGTATATATATATATATGTATATATATACAATTAAACTTTCATGTGTGCACCATACAGAATGTGCACTATTTGGTTTAATATTGCAAACTTCTGCACACTATTAGTTCGCACTGTTGAATGATTAGTATAACAGTGTATACTGTTAAATGTATGCACTAGTGGCAGTAGTATCTACTGTTACATTCTAATAATTTACACTGGTCAATAGCAATAATTGTGTAGTGGACACTACTTATTACCAGTATTACAGTAAGCATTGCAGTAGTAATCACTGCTTATAATTATTGGCATTCAATAGTTACTATTATCATTTCAATAGTTACTATTAGCATTCCAATAGTTTTTTTCCGTGAAGGAAGCTCCCCGGAAGCTCAAAAACATGAACTTCCTGGGAGCTTATTTTGTCAAATTTTATAAGCTCCCCGGAAACTCAAAAATATGAACTTCCTGGGAACTTATGTTTTATCGAATTTTGTAAGCTCTCGGGAGCTCAGCAAAATGAACTCCCTGGGAGCTTAGTCGGAGCTTTGTGCTGTGTGAGTATATATTGTTGCGTGCCCCAATACGAGATGTGAGTAGCGAAATAATGCACGGAGCTCTCCGTCCAACTCACGGAGGACAGTCTTTATAAGCTCCTCCTCTGTGATGCGCAGACAGTGTCCAGTGAGTCGTTCCTTCGATGAGGAACCTTACAATTAGTTCAGACCCAGCTTTCTGCAGAAGAGAAGAATTGAGAATTTTCTTCGGCGCCCCGCATCTCCAATTGCTAAGCTCCAGTATCTGCTTGCTGGAGAAGAGTACGGGTACCAGTACAACAGTAAGAACTTAACAGTCCTTCACTTGGCAGCAATAAAGGGCTAACGTGAAAGAAAATCGAGCAGAAATTGCCGAAAATGGGAAAAGAGCCATCGGAAGAGTTACCACTTAAAAGCGAGAACTGGAAAAGAGACGCGCAAGCAGTCCTCGAGGACTGTTTAAAAAACAGAGACGAGACAAGTTTTCTGACGTATG
The DNA here is from genome assembly GCA_035220575.1 of Temnothorax rugatulus. Classification (NCBI taxonomy): domain Eukaryota; kingdom Metazoa; phylum Arthropoda; class Insecta; order Hymenoptera; family Formicidae; genus Temnothorax; species Temnothorax rugatulus. Next base: position 13,583 of record JASTWL010000189.1, on the reverse strand, counting down.
TGGAGGATATTCAGGGAGAGATTCCTCCTTGTTTGGCCGAGAATCTGCTAACGATATCCGCACAACAGAATTGGCTAAAAGCCGTAAAGGCAATTCTAGACAGATTTGAAAAAAAGCATGGACGAGGAACCAACGCGTATTTAAGCGTGAGAAAAGCCGCACGTACGGCTGTTCAGAATGGTCATTATGTTATTTTTGAGGAATTGCTGAAAGTGGAACCCGAGATATCCCACCATCTGATTCTAAGCATCTGCCTGAAGTTGGGAGAGCCAAGAAAACGAGGAATCGACGATACGTTACTACGTTCGAATCTGAAAACGTGTCTGGAGTTGATCTTGAAACAGATTAACGTGGATGTCTGTTGTATTGACAGTGAGTATATCATAATAAATGTCATAAATATAGAAGAAACTAGCTCTTTTTAACAACATGAGTAGATTATTTTTCAATTTTCGAGACTTTTCTTTCTGAAAACAGTTTCACTCTAATTGTAAATTTCTAATTTTGAAGAAAAAGGTAACACTGTTGAATTACGCGACTATAAGAGAAGACAATTGCAAAGCAATGAGTCTGCTTTTCAAACGAGGCAGTTACATTGGACGAATAATTGCAATGTGCCGCCTGTTGCAGACATTTCGTCAGTCTTATCGGCCTACTTCGACGTCTGCTTGAAGAAGCTAAGGAATCAAACGAACGAAGACGTACTCGAGTATGACTATCGTTGCTTGATGTCACACAACATTTTCTCAAAACAGAATACAACTCATCGAGGGACTTGCGAGACGGAAGTGTTCCTAGACATCGCGCACAACAAAAATCTCAATCATCTGCTGAAACATCCGTTACTCTCGTCCTTTCTTTATCACAAATGGTGCAAGATACGATGTATCTTGTACACGAATATTGTCTTCTACGGGATCTTTTACTTTTTGCTGAATACCTATATCCTGAACATGACTTACGAAAGTTCTCCGAATGAGAACGGATCGCAAACAGTTAATAATAGCTGCGACGTGGTTTTGGACAGTACTCTTTTAATCCGCTGCTATCTCCTATGGTTTTTTGTTATCCTATTGTGGTTGCTTTTCACCATTCGGGAGATTCTGCTATTCGCTTGCTGTCCTTGCCGTTACTTAATGAATTGGGAGAACTGGCTACATGTTGTGCTGATTATATTTACCCTCATTTTATTATGTGACGCGGGAGTATGGTGTCGCGTCGTGGTAATCATATTGTCTGCCTTAGTGCTGACAACTCTGATCAGCCAACATCCGAAAATATCTACCAACTTTGAAATGTTTTGGATTATTTCTCGTAATTACGTGTGCTTACTTTTATCGTATTTGGTTCTCATCATTGCGTTTGTCCTGACTTTCTATATACTCTTTGAGAACAAGAGACATTTTTCTAATCCCGGGGACTTGCTCTTCAAAACGCTCATCATGGTATTCACAGGCGAATTCAACTCCAACGATATCCCGGTCGACTCACATTCCGTTTTGAGCCGCATTGTGTTAGTGCTGTTTGCTTTCTTCATTTTTGTATTGGTCAATGTAATTAACGGTCCAGCAGTCAGTAACACTGAAGAAATTCGATCTGAAGCTGAACTGAACGGACTCATCTCTCGAATACGCCTGATCGTCTATCTCGAAAACATAGCATTCGGCAAACCGTTCAGTTGGCTCAATTGGTTCAGCCGCGGAAATTCGTGTTTGTTACGATGGAATCCCTTCAGCTTCCTTACTAAAAGAATTTTTTTGTTTCCGCATTATTTGGAGAACGATAAAATCACTTTCTTTTACGACTACAGAATTCCCGTTGAGCAATCGGGAAATATAATTAAAAAAGCTAAATGTATTAGTTCTGATAAAAATCAACCGTCACATATCAAGAAGATAAAAACCACTTTGAATAAGCAACAAGAAAAATTAACCGAGATAAACGACAATTTCAAAAATCTCGTAAGGAAGATCGGGTTACGCAAACTGCGCGCCAAGTGTCGGTTTTGAAACACAGTTTCTGTCTAAAGCCGAAATAGTACACGTAATTAAATTGATTAATTAATTAAATTAATTTAATATAATCTTTTCATAACATTGTCGGCCGCATATAACTTGTATATTATTTTATATAAATTTCATAAAATAAAGTTTATTTTATAGTTATATATTATTGTACTGTTTTATACATATATATACATATGTACATATATAAAACACACACCAAATTTTGTTACATGTGTCGATTTGATTGGAAATGTTAAATTCCATACAATTCGACAAGATATAGTGATAGACAATCCGTGATATATAATTGTAAGATTTATAAATATTGTTACAAATATCATTGCACAATTTATATAATGCATTGTTGTGCATTTGTATATAATGCATTACTTATTGTAAGCAAATAAATTTGACAAAAACGAACCAGTTTCCCGGAACCAGAGGTACATCCGAATATATAATTGAGCCTGTATTCCCCCACATTCGAGGACGTAGATACTGAGGGCTTATTCTGCAACTCTTAAAGACAGTTTCGTTATCGTTATATTGTCGTTGCGCAGCTTTTTTATCATATATAATATCTGCGCAACGCAAATTGTTCATTTACATTAATTTATATAATGATAATTATCAAGCGACGCGGTAGCGTCGCGACGCCGAGTATATAAAAAATTGACTTGTAAATTGACTGACCGAGTTGTTGCCTACATTCAGGGGCATATTACCGCGGCGCTACCAAGTAGCTTTACCGGAATATTCATTTTATTCGTGCTTTTGTTTAAAATATCTCGGAAACGAAAGCCCTAATGAAAATCTAATGAATTTTTATATTTATAACGTTATCAAACCATAATGTTTGCACTCCTCATGTACGAGCATGTTAGAATGCCGTGTAACGTATAGGTGCGACGTACGTTGACCGCACACGAATTTATTTCTCGTGACGTCTACTGCTGTTATATTAGATTAGACACAATAAGGCGTCGCATCATCTTCTCGAATTAATAACCTATGATAATCCATATTTCTTCGATTGTTTCTACATGTCAATCAATGAATTTCTTGAATTAACTTACGATAATCTACATTGTTTCTTCACTCGCGTTCGCAATTTGCATACCTTTTTTGTCGCGGAAAAAATAATATAAATAAATAAATAAAACGAAAACAAACTTTTATTTTATTTTTCTGTGACTCTATTGTGATTTCAGACAAATTCTAAGTCATATAAAACAGATTTAAAATCAAAGTAAAGCGTAAAAACTTGGCATGCCCGGGTGGCATTTTGATATATACATTTCTACAAGTATATTCACTTCTTTTATATTTTGATATAATTTTTTCGACCATGAAATAAAATTTTTTGCTGTTTTTGTGATATTTATTTGACAGTTGTTAGAAACAAATAAAATAATAAAATGCATAACTCGGTTTTTAATTGTTGATTGCAATTTATTAGTATGCTAAGTAGAGAGAGAAATTACGATATACTTTCTCTCTAACCAAAGATATATTTTAATTATTTTTCTAAACTAATGTGAAATATCCCTGAAAATGGATTTTATACAGAAATCATTGATTTCTCTAGGACTAATATCGTTGATAGAAATTGATCCGCGAGCAAAAATCTCGCCATAATTAATTCATTAGCAGATGTATTATGTGCACATGATCGGAACGAGTAACTCCTAAGAAGCAGGGAACTTTAATCCCTGTATTTCTGTCTCGAGCTACGAAGAAAGTTTAGCAAAAACCGGTGCCAGTGAGTCAAAGACTGCTTCAATCCGGCGTCATTTTTCATATCGCTCGATCCGTTTGTACGCGTGTAAGATTTAGTTTTCACTGTAAAGGGCTTACTGTGTACTAAGTCTCGTCGCGCGTCGTGGATCAGAGGCCGCAAATGTCCTCCTTATTCAAGAATGAAATGTAGATCGCAATGCGCATCACAAATATAACAATTTCTCGCTTTAGCTATCACAAATTCTAATAAAAAAGTAAAATTTACATTACAATTATTAACAAAAAAAAGCAATCGGGATGACGTGTGACTCTGGATGAACCGATCGACTTGACGAATTCTGGGTTTAAGCTCGTCCCTTATGCTATATAGCCTCGGTTTTGTAAAAATTTGATCAAAGAGTTGAAGATTATGAGTAAAGGAATATGAGCTAAATGGTAATTCATTTCAGGAATTTATATTTCATTTACATTACATTTGTGAAAAATAGCAATATATAGAAGTAAAAATGTATAAAAAGTATAAGTAGTAATAAGTGTAGTTATAAAAAAAGTAGTAATAAAGCAATAATAGAGAAATTTTTAAGATATCTGTGTTTTCTTATTAACATGCAATGACTGATAACTATAACTAATAATAAAATCGCGCACTGAACTGCCGTATCGTAATCGCTTAAGCAATAATTACTTTTTAGATGCGTCTCAAAGTTATAATTAAAATTGTCACACGTCAATTTATTAATTTCATTGTATCAAATGATATAACCGGTTCGGTTAGCATACAGACATGTATGAACAAGCGTCACTGACGCGCTACGTCGATTTTGAAACTGAATATCGCGTGACATAATGACAGAAATATAAGTGCGAAAGAAAATTTTCTGTACAATTTTCATTTTACTTCGCTAAAACCAACGTGCTTTCGAAAACAAATAATTTAAGCAATTATTAATTAATCGTTAATTATTTTGCAATAATATGTTTTGCATTTAGCACAATAAAAATATTTTAATCTCGCCTACGTGAAAAGTATTGTGAAATAGATTTTTTTTCAATTCTTAGTCACTCCGAGAGATATATAATATAATTTATTATATAATGTCTAATTTTGAAAAGCGTTTTGATATATCATGGAAGAATTTCCAACGTGACGGAAACTCCGTGTTTATTGCTTGTGTCACTGTTTATTCTGCATTTATACATGATTTCTGATTTCTATTCCCTGTTCCTATTGCCTGTTGTCTGGCATTGTGCAAGGGGCTTTATTGTTATACTTTCGTACTACCGCTTCTGGTTCGGCGTATCCGCTAGTTACGCGAAAAGGTGTATAGCGCTTTGCTTTGCCCGTGATTCTCTACTTTGTGTGTGCCGATAATAAACCAAATTGTTAAGTTACACCAAAGGGTCTTAAATTACTGATACAGTCCACTCTAACCAATTCGTGTAAGGACGATAAAGCCTTCCTGCCTTAGCCGATAAATAAACACCTATAATAAGTTATAACCCACACAGCACACTTTATCTGAGGGACGTCCTACAGATAAAGTGAAATATCTCAATAACCGTAGGACATCCAGTGGACCATCGATATCCGGTGGATATCCAGCAGATGCACAAGTGTCCCTCAGAATATCCTGTGCTGTGTGGGAAGGTATATGCGAGTGACACAAGCAATTTTAAAATTAAATTCAATTAAATTACACAAATTTTATGCGAACAACTTTTCAAATCGTTTTTATATATTTTATTATTTGTATTTTTTATAATAATCTTCAAAATAACTAATATATAATTTATTATTTAATATCCTATATTTTCAATAATGTTTCTTCTCAAAATAATTGACCTAGCATCAATGTTACAGATTTAATGTTATGCTTTCAGATACTTAAATGGATCTTGAAGAAAATTCGGTGCGAGATCATTTATTGAACGTCTATGACTTATACCTGATGGGATTGAATTTATCGAGCAAAGAAATTATAAGACACTTATTACACAATGGAAAAGCGGGAGTGAAGCTTTATTGCTTAGTACAAATATAAAGTAATTACGGTGAGTATCATGAATTGTATAGAAGAATTAGTTTTTTTTAGACAACAGAAATTTCTTAAATAATTCTATTTCTTAAAAATGTCTTCTTAAAAACCTTTTATAAATGTTCTCTGTTATCAATTTTGTATTTTACAGATCTAAGCAACACGTCATTGTATCACGCAGTTTAGACAATCTATCACGAAGTGGTGCCTTTGTTGCTCGGGCAAGGCAATAGTTATCTTGATGATATATTCAAGGTACATGAGTACATTCCAACATGCTGGTGAATTACATCAATTAACGTACATAAAGCGATATTTATTACGAAAAACATCTATTGCAATAGTTCTTAAGGCTTCTGTTCACTCACTGCAGCAGTCTTGAACTGATGACGAAATAAGAAGAGGGAAAAATAGCATAAAAATTCTTGCAACGTACATTCAAATAAAAATCTTTTTCAATAAGATAATCGTTTGTAATCGATAGAATAGACTTGTAAAATATACCGAAAACTCACTTTTTGTTTGGATAATCCACATGTTGAATTGAATTAACACAAACCGAAATTGAGAATGCAATACTTTTTCTCAAAAGTGCCACTAAAAATGAAAAATTACAAATTATTTTTACAAAGATATATTTCAATAAAGAAGAAAATTTTGTTTGAATATAAATCTTTTCGATACATTTCCAGGTTTCTTAGATACACCTGAATTAGTAAGTCAGTAATTTAACTAAATTTAACTGTAATATTTAACCAAAAAATACATATAATTTGCCAATAATATAATAAACATTAGACGTTCATTTCATCGACAGTAATTGGCAAATAATTATTGTGACGATTCGACCACTGCTTTTGGTCCTCGTCGTCAAGACGTTAATAATCTTTGATGCTTACATATGTATAAGCATCTCATCATATTTAAACTAATTTAAAATTAAATTAAATTATTAAATTTATTGCGAAAAATATTACCTCAGCCGGAGTTCGAACCTGGAACCTCCCTCATTCCGTGTAGGGCGTCGTACCAATTCGACCACCGAGGCATGTGGTAATATTCAATAATTTAATAATTTAATTTAATTTTAAATTAGTTTAAATATTAGATGCTTATATAGTTATATTAGTTATAACTTATATTAGTTTACGATAGCTTATATTAGTTTAAATATGAGATGCTTATATATAAGCATCAAAGATTATTAACGTCTTGACGACGAGGACCAAAAGCAGTGGTCGAATCATCACGATAATTATTTGCCAATTACTGTCGATGAAATAAACGTCTAATGTGTAATATTTAACTTAAATTTCACTGTAATAGTTAACTTAAATTTTAACTGTAATATGTTTTTATGTACTCTAGAAAAAATGATTAAATTATCAAATATTATTTTTATTTGTATAACTTATGTTAGATGCATACGTTCCGTACATTTTTCTGCAATAAAATTTAATAAGAGTACATTTTATTTTTATTAATATCCTTTTCTTAAATTTACATATTTTAATCGAAATACTAACACAAATGTTTACATATTGATAATGTTATTTATTCTAGGTAACTATAAGGAATGTTATAATTTAACTGTTATTGTGTTAACATTTTAACTCTTGAAAGTGTTATTGTATATTCCTCAAGATTACTTTCAATATATGTTAAAAATTACATTTCGTACATATTATTATATCATATAACTGAATATTTGTGTTAAGATACACCAATTTTTTATTCACATCAGACAAAGCAAAATGTTATGTCGACATTTTTTACAAGTTATTTTTATTATTACATTATACTTAAAATTAAAAGAACAAATATAAATGTAAAATATAGTGTCAACATTAACATTAATTAACATTTCTAATTTGTCAACAAGTAACACACGATAAATGAGTTATTTTAATTTAAAATTTAGAGTGGACTTTTTGGGACATATGAAAAATATTACGATTAACATTTTATTTTTTACTGTGTAAACCACTTTTCTTATAATCTCTCTGGAAGCTTTCTTTGTACATGCTGAGTCGTCTACCATTTCTCATGCGTTCATTAACTCAGGGTTCTGACAGACCAGCGTGATAACGCGACGTGCGATATATCCAATGAGCGTACAACAATGAGCGTGTCGGAAACGCCCAGTCGCCAGTAACGGCAACTGCTAGTTCCTATACTAGACAAGTGCTATTTCCGATTGCCAATTGTAGTTGCAAAAGAGAGTTGGTCAACTTTTTGACAGGGCGACGTATCGTAGAATGGCCCTTATCATGTTGGTCTATCAAACCCTCAGACGGTTTAATTAATTACTTAATAACTATTGCGAATTTTGCAAAGTGTTACATGACTTTACTTTTCAGTTTAAGCTATAATCTTCATACTTGAACTTAATTCGTCAAAAATTATCGAATACTTTTATTATATAAACAAAAAGACAAGATTAACGGCCAATAACGAGCAGTAAAGATGTTAAAATTCAAAAATATATATTCTTAACAATATTAAGACGTTTCGGCAACACCGTGTCTTCATCAGCCTAACTTAAGTACATTAATAAATAATCGCGAGTCATACATTTCTCCATCCACATAAGTACGGTAATATGTTATAAAGTCGCAATCGCTGTACAAACGGTATTTAGTCGGGAGATGAGTAAATGAGGATAATCTTGATATTGTTAACTGAATAAAAACGGAATCGAAACGCATTTTTGAAAAACTTGCTTAAAAGTCCGAAAGGGTCCATGATTTATTCCTCAGTCGACAATGGGAACAATTACAAATTGGATCCATCAAGACATTCAGTTATCACTGAGCATATGTTAAGTTCGGATCATACGTTTAATTGGAACAATCCTGAAATTTTAGATTTTGAAACGAATTATTATAAACGACTCATCTCAGAAATGATATTATCTTTAAGCTTTTAACATACGTAAAAATTTTTATACGCAACATAGCTTATAGGAACATTTGTTTACTTATGAACACACTAATGTCCATTTTTACATAAATCTTAGCTTATCTGAGTTATTTGCTTTTTTCGCAATTTGCTTCAGTAATGTGCATATATTTTTTTGGCAATGACGTTTCTTTCTTTCAGAGCTAATTTCTTCTTATAAAGTTTTAATTTTTTTTTTGTAATACGACTTTCGTATCGTGCTATCTATCTGCGAAATGTTCGCCGAATTATCGTAAGTTACTACAGAAGTAAAAACGTAGTAGCAGTGAATTTCAGAACACAACCTTTATCGCATACGATATTTATCGCATGACAGTTGAAAATACGACTGAAGTCGCGATACGGTCGACTATGCGATATTTTCCGCATAGTCCCTATCATCTATCTCGAAAACATAGCATTCGGCGAACCGTTCAGTTGGTTTAGTCGGTTCAGCCGTGAAAATTCATGTTTATTACGATGGAAACCCTTCAGCTTTCTCATTAACAGAATTTTTTGGTTTCCGCATTATTTGGAGAACGATAAAATCACTTTCGTTCACGACGACGTTCATATAGTGTAATCTGGTAAATTACAACAAACTTTGGCCTATCTTGAAAATGGATCCTGATATAATTAAAAAAGCTGAACGTATTATTTCTGATAAAAATCAACTGTTAAATAATAAAGAGATAATGATTGCTTTGATTAAAGCAACAAGAAAAATTAACCGAGATAGAAGACAATTTGAAAATTCTTTTCAGGCTCATTTTAGTTAATTTAATAAATGATAGAAATATGCCTTCTACAGTCAGGCTGGATCTTTGTGCCTAATAATATTTTGCGTATACATTCTTTCTAGTTCAGCAAACTGCGCGCCAAGTACTGTCGGTCTTGAAACACAATTTCTGTCTAAAGCCGAAATAATACACGTAATTAAATTAATTAATTAATTAAATTAATTTAATATAATCTTTGTATAACATTGTCCGCCGCATATAACTTGTCTATAATTTTATATGAATCTTATAAAATTAAATTTATTTTATATGTATATATTATTATACTGTTTTATATGCATATGTATACACTAAATTTTGTTACATGTGTCGACTTGATTGGACATGTTAAATTTTACAATTCAAATCGTGATAGATAATTGTATGATTTATAAATATTGTCGCAAATATCGTTGCACAATTTATGCATATAATGCATTGTTGCAGTAACCCGATTACTCGATGTTGTAAGCGATCGAAGTTGGCAATAACGAAATCAATGAGCAATAAGCGCAAAAGATGGATTAGCAAAATGTAATCCAGTTGCACTCAGAACCTGACCGATGCGATGCAACCTAGTTCCGATAGCGCGAAGTTCCGATAGCGCGATAACGCTGATCAAGGAGTGGCTCAAATACATTCCGATTTAACGACGGAACATGGAGCTTGCCGAAATAAAAAGAGAAGAGAGGACGAACAGGGCAGGCATCAGTCTCAAAATCGAACGCGTACAAGTCATAATCTCTGTCAGTTTGCGTGATAAATAATTAATTAGAGACTATTGTACAAATCAAATATATCAAATATAGTTTATTCAAAGTTTCTAATAAAATTTTGGTATACAATGTGCAAATCGGTAGTTTCATTGTTCGACTCCTTGTCCGATTGAAAGACAGATTTTTATCACATACGTAAAGAGTGAACAAACGAGCATGCGCTGCGAGAGAAATATGTTATCGCGTGCGTCAATGTGAGGTATGAATGGCGAAATGATAATAATAATAATAGACGGAGCTCTCCGTTCAACTGACTCACGGAATCCTCCACAAGCTCCGCCTCTGATAGATCGCGCTATCAGTGCAAACACGTTCAGTTCTCGACGTTCAGAAATACGTTGTACTTAGTCCTTGGATGAGCCGTCCCTTACAATTAGTTCAGATCCAGCCTTCTACAGAAGAGAAGAATTGAGAATTTTCTTCGGCGCCCCGCATCTCCTATCGCTAAGCTCCAGCATCTGCTTGCTGGAGAAGGGTACGGGCACCAGTACAACAGTAAGAAATTAACAATCCTTTACTTGACAGTAATAAAGGGCTAACGTGAGAGAAAATTGAGCAGAAATTGCCGGAAATGAGAGAGGAACAAGTGCAGTTATTAACAATCGAAAGCGAAAACTCATGGGGAAAAGACGCGCAAGCAGTCATCGAAAACTACATAAAAACCCAAAACCAGGAAAAATTCATGATGTGTATGGAGAACATCCGGCGGTGGGAGATTTCTCTTGACGTGGCCGATAATTTGCTAAGGATATCCGCGCAACATAACTTTCGACAAGCGGTGATGGAAATTCTAAATATATTTGGAGGAAAGCACTTGAACGTGAGAGAAGCCGCACGTACGGCTGTTCAGAATGGTTATTATGATATTTTTGAGGAATTGCTGAAAGTGGAACCCGAGATAGCCCACCATCTGATTCTAAGCATCTGCCTGAAGTTGGGAGAGCCAAGAAAACGAGGAGTCGACGATACGTCACTACGTTCGAATCTGAAAACGTGTCTGAAGTTGATCTTGGAACAGATTAACGTGGATTGCATTGACAGTGAGTATATCATAATAAATATTATAAATATCGAAGAAACTAGCTCTTTTTAACAACATAAGTAGATTATTTTTCAATTTTTGAGACTTTTTTTCTGAAGACTCTACACCCTGCATAAAACGTCTTATTCAAAAATATTGTTTCGCATTCACGAGATTTTGTCATGAATTCTGCTTTGCAAAAATCTCGGATTGGATCACGGATCGCCTCCCCCTGCCCCCCCCCCCCCCCCCCCATTGTGTGAGTAAACCTAAGAGTGTCACATATTTATTAGTCATTTATGCCTTCCAATACTCAAAATAGCTGCTATATTTTTCAAACTTGTTTTGTTTATAACTTTTTAATAAAAAGCGACCCCCGACTAAAAACCTTCTGGAGGTCACTCAGGAGGGTGACCTTGACAACATATGTCAAGGTCAAGGTCATCCGAAGTAAGGCCCTAATTGTAAATATTTACCAAAGTAGACCCAAATGACAAACTCATCGCGCTCGATGAAATTTAGCAGAAATATTCATATCGGCTTGATTGATGCCGGAGAAAGAATTTTTGTTGACACTCGTCTGGAATCCGAAGTCGTGAAACGCGCAAAAAGAATCGCGAAAAAGACGATAAGTGTGATTGTGAACAGCACCAGCGTGAAAAGATAAAAAATCAACTTTTCTGCTATTCGGCAACAATAATAAAGATAGGGGCATTCGCCATATCAGGGTGTCCTATTTTAAATGCAGGTAAATATCTCGAAAAATATGGAAGGTATGGAAAAACGTTTTAGACAAAAGTTGTAGGATATCAAGATGACAAAATGTTTTTTAGACGTCTCCCACACAGCACACTTTATCTGAGGGACGTCCTACAGACATCATTTTGGGATATCGCAATAACCGCAGGACATCCCAAAATGATCTTAGATATCCGGTGGATATCCATTGGATGCACAAGTGTCCGGCTATTTAGTATCTTGCAGACATCTTAGATGACGTCCACAGGATATCTGAGGCAGATCGAAAAATATCGCAAGATATTAATTAACTCCCAAAAAAATATTCTATCGTTTAGTGGCTCGCTTGATTTTAGAGGATTTTCCTCTGAAATACGGTCTCAAGAAGATATTTTAAAATCTAGAGGAATATCCTCTAACCATGAGACACTAGACTTAGGATTGCAGTCGTCTTAATACTAGAGGACTGACACTGATTTCCGATATTCACCCGACATAAAAAAAAAATTATTTATTTCGAATTTTATTACTATTTTTTAAGTAAATTTGTTTCTTAAGATGCAGTCTATGATTATAAATATTTTCTGGTATCTGAAAAAACACTTACCTTGGTGGGATTCGAACTCGGGACCTCTGGATCGTGAGCCAACTGCCTTACGTGGTAGACTACTTCTTAATTTAATGTGAGCGTTATATATAGTCTACATATGTCATAACCAGCGCATATATATAATTTTTCAAAAATCATCTTAAGAAACAAATTTAGTTTAAAAAGAGTAATAAAATTTTAAATACATGATATAATATTTCTTAATGTCGGGTGAATGTCAGAAACCAGTGCCGGCTTATTATGAAATTTTGTGTTCGTAAATATATTTATGAAAAAAGTATATTTATAAAGTTAAAACATTCTTATCAAATTCTTACAAAGCTTCATTAGACAAAAATAAGGAAACCTTTCTTATGGAATCCCTACCCACACAGCACACGATGTCCATTGGACGTCTAAGGACGTCCATTGGACGTCCTGGACGTCCAGTCGACGTCTATGGACGTCCAATGGACATCGTGTACTGTGTGGGTAATAAATAATGATCGGGACCTTATCCGGTTAGCCCTAATAAAGAAGTATTTATGAAGTTAAAACATCCTTATCAAATCCTTACAAAGGCCTCACTAGAGAAAAATAAGGAAACCTTTCTTATGGAATTCCTAATAAATAATGATCGGGACCTCATCAGGTTAGCCCTAATAAATAAGTATTTATGAAGTTACTATAAAACATTCTTATCAAATCCTTACAAGGGCCTAATTAGATAAAAATAAGGAAACCTTTCTTATGGAATCCCTAATAAATAATGATCGGGACCTCATCATGTTAAAATAAGGAAATCTTTCTTATGGCATCCCTAATAAGTAACGATCGGGGCCTTATGTTATGTAAGGCCATCCCTAACAAATTTCTACACGGGAATATCTTGCATATCCTCTAATTTTAAGAGGCTATTCGGATTATTATAGTAGAATTTGCTATAGAGGAATTTACT
>JASTWL010000188.1:302500-337443 GCA_035220575.1 Temnothorax rugatulus | reverse complement strand
TAAAATGTGACGCTACGTTGGACGTACTATGTATCATATCAATTAACGTTTAATTTTAATTACTAATATAATTCACCGTTTAAAGCTGTTAAAGTAAACAATATCTATAAACTAAGTAATGATATGAATCACATAACGGAACAAGTGACACGCGTTACGCTATAATTATCTGTATGCACGTTTAATTCATTGAATGTTGGCATATACGATATTCATTATTTAATATAGTGCTGCCATCTGTAGACAGGCGGTATCGCTGTAATAAGCAGCAAGGTTTCTATCAGCATTCTGTTTGCATTTTAAAGTACGAGTGTTGAGTGGATTTTTTTTTTAAGAAACTGTCGTGGATATCAATAAATTTTTTATCACAGATCAGTCGTTTGGCCGAAATTTAAAATCTTTGAATATTATATATTTAAAAAATGTCGTAATCATTCTACTATTACAAGAAAAATGGTTTTATTTATATAAGAAATTATTTGACAGAGCTTTAAACTGCATAATTAAATTAAATTAAATTAAAATTTTTAGTATTCTTTTAGTCTTCAATTTTTATTTGTTTTCTAATATTTGTATGTGTATTTTTTTACACAGCTTTCTATTGTTTTTGTTCGTTAAAAGCTTTCGATATTGATGTATCGTTAACATATCCCTATTCAGAGCAACACTCGTGAATTTTCTCTCTCTCTCTCTCTCTCTCTCTCTCTCTCTCTCTCTCTCTCTCTCTCTCTCTCTCTCTTCCCGTGATTCACTCAGCGATGCAAAGTCGAAAACCGACCTGAGATGGAGATAATCGCGCCGCGTGAAACCCTTTGGACGCACCGGGACGTAAAACTCGTTTGCCGATGCTGAGCGTGAACGAAGTCAGAAAGGAGGCAGCACTGCCGAAGATCTCACGCAATCTTTTGTATCGCGAACCGTATCGTAGAATAATTGTTCCCACGATTCAACAGCTGGCTGATTCTGAATATATTGATATCATCGTGTAACTCCGCGATGCTCCGCTTGCTGACAAATAAGTCCATTTATCGAAAGTTAATTACTGATACAGCCTTCAGCCTCGAACGACCTAAAGAAATTACAGAAATTCTCATCTCGATTCGGTAATTTACGATCTCTTACACCTTGCTTTCATAATACTCCCTAAAGGTACCTAGATTAATATTATAAAATTACTAAAATATCAAATATATAAAAAAAGCTGATGTTAGCGAACGAAACGTAAGAATTCATAAACTACGTTGATTAAAAATATCCATTTTAATTCATTCCACATACTTAAGTCGTTTTTAAAATAAACGACTGTGTATAAGTCTAGAATCAAGTTTACATCTATAACTGCATGCTACTCGACGCGGTTGCTTGGCCACTTGTGGCATATAGTTACTAGATTCCCCTCGGTTCTATAGACCGATCCCGGAGATTGCAGAAATGAGAGAGTTCGTCGACGTTAACGCTTCGCCTGCAATTCACCGAGCAAATCATTATATTGCAGGGATCGAGTTCAACTCAGTAGCAAAAATAAAATTTGCGTGCGAAGAACTTGTTCGGTATATATGAAGGTATATACCTGTATCTAAACTTCCATTTGTATCTTATCTCCTTCTTATCTTATTTACACTTTTATACTTTTATTTTTTTATCTTGGACGCACGTGTATGTACGTTTTGCTCGTAGATGTAACGACCGTGTCTCTAAATACTTCGCTGAAGGCTATAATTATTCGAGAGAAAATTGTACTGGTTTTTCTGCGTTTTTAAAATGCGATATCAACGGTTTGAAAAAATACGAGCTTCGTGCTCCAATTATTCCGACTTTAGTCACGGTGACCCCGATAAAAACGCTTGCACAGAGAAGTAAGAACTCGCGGCTTATTTCAAAACTTCTATTTACCAACGATGAGTCGCGCGATCAATTCTCATTCAGTTGAACGCAGTTGAACATTAAAAATAAATTGGAAATTGCGAATTGTGTGTAAAATAGATCTTTATTTCTGGACTACCAAACGCATCTTCTCATTTATCTATATGCTTTTAAGTCAACGTCTATGTATTATAGAGATAATAATGAAGAAATAAAACGCAAACAATAACAAAAGTATACATCTTTAACGATGGTTTATTTTATATTATATGAAAATTATCTACAAATCGAAAACGCGTTAGTTATCTCTCTACGTTTTGAATCTTCGTCGAGACGAGAGGAATGCGTTCTGAGAGTTAATCAGCGTGCATATCGGATGGTCCACCACGGCGGAAAGGCAATAAAAGCAGGGATAACCGATAATCCTTGTAATCATACGCTTCCGCCGCTCTCTATCTTTTCAGCAGTTAAGCGAATCAAGTTTCCAGACTGCAATCTTATCGTATATTTATCCGCGAAACTGCTGCGAAGGAATAGATTGCACGTACGCGGCTGACCCGTCCCAACTGAAATTTAGCTCCACGATTTTACGTAGGCGCGACAAATGACGGAGTGTTTGGCGTTATATACTCAGTCGTCTTGCGACTGGGCTTGCAATTCACGCAATTATCATTCACAAAATTATATCCATTCTTCGTATTGTGCTCCGAGAAGTTGATTCGTTGATCATCATAGAATAAAAAATCGAATAGACAAACGTTACGTCTTTCTTCGTATTTTTCTGAACGTAACGGGAGACTGAAAGAAATCCAAGCAAGAAAGTTTCTGCGCCTAAAACTCCGTCCTCTCACGTTCACCATTTATTATCTCACGCCGTCAAACTTTAGTGGAAACTAAACTAAACTATTCTACTAACTATAAACTTAGTAAAAATACGCACAGTATTGAAACAACAGATCGGGACTATTCAAATAATGTGTGCGAATAAAAAACACCCATCCAGTTCAATCCCCTTTTAATATACCTATCCTTTTAATAAAAGGCAATACTTGGCCTTCTTGGCTATATTAAGGAGGGTCCACATTATCGAGCCAAACCGCGAGCCGAACTTCGCCGCGAACCGATCATGCGTCCACATTATCGAGTCGAACCTTGAGCCGGAACTTCGCGCGAGCCGATCATGCGTCCCACTTGTCGAGCCGATGGGCTCGCGCAAGGCTCGCGAACCTCCAATCGAACATCGGTGCGAACCATCGCGTGCTCACCCCACGAATCTGCAAGCATTTGATGATACGCGATTCGGCTCGCAGTGTCCCACCAAAAGTCGGTATTTCGACGAAACATCAAAAGATGCTTTTTATGATCAGATACACGCTTGTCGGGTGGTAGACTGGTAGTTAAACTTCGAGCTAGACAAATAATGACAAAAGACAAAAATGAGCGATGAAAAGAAAACGTGAGTAATTGCCCAGTCGCTGTATTCGATTCGATCCTCTATGGTAGTCTACCCGACTACTTGATAGACAAAATGGAATAGTCTGATAAAAAATGTTTAAAATTAATTAGTGATTATGAGCAGAAAAGATTAGTATATACGCTAAAAATCCCGAACATTATAACAGTTAAAAAAATGCATATTATATTTACAATCGTATTTTTAACGTTGCACTATATATTATAAGTGTATTGCGTATTTATCATAGATTTAGAGTATGTTTATGCAATATTGATTAAATATAGTTATAGGTAACACTCTAAATATTGTTTTACGGTTTGAAAAGGAATTAAGCTTTGAATACAAGAAAATAATAAAAGCACGCATACGTATACACCTATTCACTCGTCTTTTCCTGTTCTCATACGTTTTTTTTATAAGAAGAAATAAATAAAGAACTCGAATGTGCTAGTGACATGTGCAAAAAAAAAGATGATGACATTATTGACATCTCTGCAAAGATAAAAAGCAAAAATAAAAAAGTATGGAAAGAGGAAAAGGTGAGTGAATATGTGTATATGTGCTTTTATCATTTTCCTGTATTCAAAACTTTATTCTTTTTCAAACCATAAAACAAAATTTAGAATTAATATTGCATAAACATACTCTAAACCTGTGATAAATACGCAATAAATTTATAATATATATTGCAATGTTAAAAATACGATTGAAATATAAATATGCATTTTGCATACATGTATTAAGAATTTATATAAATTTTATTATAAATTTTATTATTAAATTTCGATACGAGATTTGACTTCAAAAAATTTTAATTCGTGTTCGCGGTTCGCGATGGAGTTCGATTTGAGTTCGTCTGCAAGTTCTGTTCGAGATTCGATTCGAGGCTCGGCTCGCAGTTCGGTTCGACAATGTGGACTCAAAGACTATTATTACCGATATTACAGCGGAGCGCGACGATAAGCTGCACGAAGTAACGTAAAACGGGCATCGCATGTCGCAATTATCCTTTACCTCGTCCCTATTCGCGTGAATCGGTAATTCGTTCCGCGATCGGCTCCCGTTCCGATCGATCGATCCCGATTCCCGGTAGAGAGCACGAAGGTTGCGATCACGCGCGCGGTACGGGCGCAACTCCATGGAATGCCCTGGATACGCGTCGCGACTCGCGAGTGGGGCCCGGAGACGGAGATTCGGGAGAGTTGCCAGCTCTGGCTCTCTTGCTCTCTTGACGATCAGTCAGATCAGTCTTTCGCCAGACCGCCGGACCATGCCGGATCCAAGGTCGACGAATAAAAGCGTCGCGGATCGGTCCGGATTGTGGTTCGGACGGGGACTCGCTCTGCGGCGAGCCACGTGCTCCTCTTTATTTTTACAACTTGCGTGTGTTGCGCGAAATACAACGAGCTGTGAATTGATTGGGAAAATCGGATCCGCGTAAGGTGATCAGTTTCCGCATGCTGAAAAAAAATCACGGGCGAGAGAAAGAGCGCGAATGCAAAAGTGTTTTGACTGAATACGCAATTATTTTTTTTATTTCTCTTTTTACACGTGTGGATTTACAAATGGTGCTGCAAAGTAGATATATGATTCTCTTGATAGATTTATTATCTAGTTATAAATTTTGCCAAATCCAGAATCCGATTTATAATAAAGTTATTATTATATAGATGTTCGATTAAAACGGTATATACAGGATTAATTATTTGAAACCTAAGAAATTCGAAATTATATTGAGAGTATAACGATAATAGATGCATAATTTTAAATTATTTTAACATATTTATTTTTATTCCGTGCCGAGTCTCCTAAAAGAAGCCAAATAGAATAATAACAAGTATATATTACATAGCATACACGTGTGTCGCAAGATACAAAATAACTCGAAAATCTACTTTATCTCTATAGTTGCAAACAAGGAATACGATTATCCACAAAAAAGTACACATATTACTTGAAATTATTAATATTGTCCTCCTAGTTTTCTCTAATATCATTATTATACAAAAATCTTGTGGTAAAATGTAAAATGTACGATTAGATTAAACCGCCTGACCGGCCTGACAAATCGTCGGGCGTCGTCGATGGAGCGAACGGCACTGTTATCGGCACTTGCACCTCGGGTTCGTCCTACGATAGTACGCGCGCCGCGCGCCGCGCGCCGCGCACCGGCTGGTTAGGCTAGCAGGAGTAGCAGGTCGACTCATGAGTCACGAACGCCGGCTGCGAGCTGCGACTCGCTTTCGCCGGTCGCCCGTGGTCCGCGTGGTCGCCCGCGTCACCAAGCGTAGCAGTCGTAGCAGTCCGGTTGCCGTCGTCACGCGCGCTCGTAGTTCTCGTTCGAGCTTCGAGCTTCGAGCCACTTCGAGCCACTTTTCGTGCCGCGTGCCGCGTGCCGCGTCTCGCCGAGTCGCCCAACCGAACGGAGCGGCGAGACAACCGAGCTGAGCCGAGCCGAGCCGAGTCGAGTCGCGACGAGTCGAATCGAATCGAATCGAGCCGGAACCGAACGAGAGGAGCGCGCGCACGCATCTCAGTGACGCTTTGCGTGTCGTCACCGTGTGTCACGAGTGCGTGCTGTGTGCCTGTGTGCTGGCGTGGCGTGCGCACTTCACCGTTCCACACCAGACTACATCACACATCGCACACCGCACACCACACATCGCCGTCCGTACTTGGAGTAGTTTTTTTCTTCTTTCCGGTGCTTACGGTTTTCGACACTCCGCCGCACTCGCCGCACTCCGCCGACTCCGCGCCGGACCTTAGACTCTCGCGAACGAAGATCGACGATCACACCCGAAGCTCGAACTCTTTATCAGCGAGAGACGATAATGTGATCCGCTGCGTCCTGCACCGTAGTGCTCGAGCGAAGGAATATCGGAAAAAGTGTGGTCGTCCAAGTGTTCTGTAAAAATAGCGTGCCGTTATGTGCGACGATCGACGGTGCGCGCTTCTTCACACGGAAATCTGCAGTTTCTTACTTCTCCATGGTGCCGCGGTGCTGATTACGGTAAACTGTGATAATAGTGATAACGTTTGAGTGATTTCATCCAATCGAGCAAGGTGAATTATTTGTACGTGACGACATAGGCTTGGGGAATTTATATGCTAACCACATTCTCTCTCTTTCTCTCTCTTCTCTCTCTCTCTCTCTCTCTCTCTTATGGTAACCACGTATAAAATGTTAGAATGCTGTTATAAATTATTGATAATCGTTAACCTATATTCAACGATAGTTTTTAATGTATTATCGAGTTTTATAACACGATACAGTTTATCGAGTCAATAAGAACGTTTCGCCTGCAAAAAATTAAGGTAGCGAACAAATCTCGCTAATCCACCAAACAAACGTATCCTTAAGCAAGGTTAGGTTACGTAGTAAAACTGCTTCTCGCGTGTCAATCTCGCAACGCATTGTCGCTACGTCTTTCTCTTAAGCTAACAAGAAGAATAAACAAATTCCAATAGCAGTACGTGCGATTTTGCGGCATTACGTCATGCTACTGTACGCAAATATGCGTGCGATTTATTTATGTAGACTCTGATCGCGTCCACGTCCACGACGACCACGACACGAGGCACGAGGCACGAAGCAACAGCTGCTTATATTGCGAATAATCTGAATGATAATAATTAAACGTTCTTCGCAAAGAGACTCACGATTCCGTGCGAATTTCGCGAAACATTTTATTTCACGCGACCGCCGCGCGTTATAATGCTACGCCAAGTCTACGTTTGTGACTCTTTAATTTAACACAGACCTATTTCTCGAAATAATCACTATTTTAGAGAAATAATTTAATATATTCTATTTTCTATTTCTTATATCGTTTAGAGTGGATCGAATTATCTATCATCTCTATCATTCTCTTTCTCTCTTTGTTTGGAAAAAATAAAGGTGTTAAAGCGCGTTTTAATTCACACCTACCTCGCGCGCTTAATTGTAAGATAGAAAACCGGATTCGCGAACGTGGCCGAAAACGTTCCGCGTTATTAGTTACCGTAACGACTTTAAGCCGCGTCTTATGGCCGGGATAATCTTTTCTCTTCCCCCCTTCCCCTTTTCTCCTCCTGGGTTTCACGATGCCGCGAATAGCGCGCGTGTAAAAAAGCAAACGAAAGCAACGAAAGAATAGATAGACGGAAGTGCGCGCGCGTGTACGCGGATAAGAATTAACGGTTTATATAACTACCTACCCATATAGCATGTAATTCCATGGTTGCGCCTTGCGAGCATAATTAGTACGCGACTGTGTTCATTACCCTTTGCGATATTACGCGTGTTTCGGGTCACTTGGATAGCTTTTCCTTCGCCTCACCGTGACTCGACTCTTTGTTCATCGTAACAATTTGTCTTCTACAAAAGATAACGTCTAATCTAGATTAATAGCTTCTTGGAAAATTACGCGAATTTATCGCGCAGAAAGAATACATCAAAATGAATCGGATAATCTTACACAAGACTAAATTATTTGAAAAATTTACAAACGTGACGTTACTATTACTATGAATCAAAGTAGCGCAAGGCTTTTATTTCTGGATAATTATATTAGAAGTCTTTAATTGGTTTAGCATTATTTTATATTATCTCAAAAAGAGAAAAAAGTTTAAATGCAATGTAAAACTGTTTGTAGGAAAATATGTTATATTTATTTTATTCCCAATATGCAGTTTAGCTAAGGTTATATATATATATATATATATATAAAGTTATGCGACGTTGGTGCAACCGGGCCTAAGGAGAACATTGCACGAGAAAAGTGTTATTACTTTTTTCCCCCACATCGTGTGTGTGCTGTTATATTGGATATAATCGAGCTCGATGAACGTATCCAAGTTTAAATTAGCCTATTACATTCAAGCGATCAGACACCAATCGTTTATTAAAAATTGTCATCGGAAGGCCATCCGTGGATGGCCATCTCTTCTCGCATTAATCGAAAATTATACGTTTTAACTGGTTCAGTATTTACACGCATAATTCGCAACGATTGATTACTCGAGCCAGCCACGCGGCCGGCGCGACGACCGCATTCTCGCATGGGAAACACCTTTTTGTCATTTATACTTAATGAAGCGTTACTATAGCGTTACTATCGCCATATCGCTCGTTAATTCAACAACGTGCGCGTAGTCATAACGATTTTGTTTCATCGCGAGAAGCAAGAAATGACCAGCTGCGGTTATCCTCTGGATGCAACCAACATCGCTTAATGTTAATCATAGTTATCTGTGCATAAACCAACAGTACACTATAACTGATTTCTTCGGTACGAAGTCCAGTATACGTATGTTTAGCATAAATTATCGTTATAAATTCCCTCGTAGAATTCCATAAATTTGAATTGCAGATCTCGATCGCGTATAAGTAATCAGATTTTTATTTTACACTTTTCGATATATGTGAATATATCCTATTGCGCTCATTTTTTCCAAAGAATTTAAAAAGTCTTAATTTTCTCGTTTTTATCTTTATTTCTTTATACGTGCAATATAGGGTACAGCATTTTTTACGTTATAATTGTAATATGTAGAGAAACTAGCGATCGCTGAGCAACGTTGATCAAGTAAGAGTCGCTGGTACTTATAAGTTCGAGAGATTCAATCGAAACGATGAGTTACTCAAACGAAAGAGCGACAAGCGCCTGCATAAGGGTCTTGAGTTTATCGCGCTCATGGACGACCCCGACATATATCAATAGCAGGTTTAATTGCGGATTTGACGGGGAAAGTTTGATTAAACGGCCATTATTCCGCCGAGATAACGCACAATCTGCGATTCAAATGTACGTCCCTCCGTTTTCCGTTTCTGCCGCGAGCATAGCGCGGAACAAAGGGAAGTTTATTTCTCGGTCGTAAGTCGTAAGCTGTTTTTCGAGCGATGATACACGCGCGTTTATCAAAATAAGGTATAAAATGATGATTAACAAACGGAAGAAACAAAGAAAAATGCGTAACGATAAACATCAGAAATTACGAACGATAATTGTTTTGTATAAAAGTATCGAAACTTTACATATCTATTACAGAACACACTAAGCATCATAACAATTACTACAAGCAGCTCTATCGCTATAATATCACAATATTTTTATTAGTATTTTCATACATTTAATTAATTATTATTGCTGAACATCACAGCAGTGGACATAGTTACTGACAATTTTACAGACATGAAAATTTCAAATTTATTTTTCAATCTTATACTCAAAAGTATATGTATCATGCTGAACTATTTCGTTTTCTTTTTCGTCGTTAAACGACGTAAAATAATTTCTCCTCGCGAGAATCCGATTGTCACTTCATAATTACTCACTACTTTACTTGACTAATCTAGCTTTTTTCTCGACCGACAAAAGCGACGGACTACTAAAGACACCATTTTATATTCGTTATGCTCGACAATAGGATTCTCATAACGGCCGTTGTGCACTAGAAAAAAAAAAACGATAAACGAGCTGCGAGTCTTTTCAATCCATCCTCAACTGCCGTTGCTTAACACACACCGAATGCACAAAAAGGTATGAAGCAATCGACTGACGAGTGTAATACTTAACGATTGCAACGATCTATGGATTGGAGGACTTCGATGCAACAATTATACAATATGGGTTACATAATTTTTGCGCGGAAGGGAGGTCTGCCGCAATAAAAATGTTGACTACTTTGTATTATGACCACATATCGCGGTCTTTCCTGGTTCACTCCAAGTGACATTTTGATTATCTTGCGGAATGCAGTAAGGTGGAATTTCTTATCAATACGGATGTATGTTCAATGAGACTGTTACGAGAACTTCATTTTTGCGTTCAGTGCTTATTTACATAATTTTTACAATTTAAACAAATTCAGTAAAACTTGTAATAAATACTAAATATTCAAATTATGCGCAGAAAAACCAGAAACCAATCTTCTTGTTCGTTTTATGCCTCGTAAATGTTCTCGTAGATGAAATGTATGCAACATTTAGCAATATGGTATTACTTTGCATATATGGCATTAGCCATGAAAAATTATCTTCTGAAAATATGCAATCTTTTTATTTCTCCAATAGAATTACGCAATAGAATTAGCGATTTTTTCGAGTGAATCACTTCGTGCCTATGATATCTGGTACAATAGTACCTGGTACCTGGTGTGTGCCTGCTCTTCGATAATACTTCCCCGTGATTGCAGGTATTTGTTACGTCGAACAAAAGACCTCGTGCCAGCTATCGCGCTAATCGTGAGTCGCGCATCGCAGCACACGTGCACGCAGTATAACTGCATTTTACTCTTATTTTGAACGAACGGATTTTGGATTTATTGAGAGATGCAACATTTATCGACATCATATCTCACTCGCCTAAATTGAACGATAAATAAATGTATTTTAAATTAACAAGAATTGACATTGAAAATAATTTCAATAAATGGATACACAACAATGGATATTCTTTTCTATGAAGTTAAAAAGGCTGAGATATTATCATATTTTTCTAATTTAAAATATCCATTTTGTTCTATCGTCGAAATATGACGCAAATAGAGAAGCAGCTGGTTTATCTTGAAATAAACGGTTATTACAATAGATGAGAGTGCGTCGCGTAACCTGTTACAATTAAAAGATTCTTCTCTTGCCCCGACGTTCTCCTAGTTAACAAGATCGTAGTGCTCGCTCGGAAATTGATGGCCGACCGTTCTTTTATCCGTATATTTAGCCTTCGTCGACGCTTTTAGAGCTTGTTCCTCCGCCTTGGTAACACGCCTTGGCACTACCGGAAATAAAGACGTTCCATCCGGCTTTTCTAACATGACCAGTGCAACGTGCCATGCGACGATGGATGCGCCTTGTCGAGCGCGACGTCTCGCTCCATAAAGGACATTGTCAAGAGGCGGTAGCGGCGCGGGCGCCGCGCCGCGGCGGTTATCGCGAGCAAACGTGGGCGTCCCGAGGAAGTGCATCCTTCGCGTGTTCGGACGTTCGGACATTTGGACGGACAACACAATTTTCCCCTACTTTCAGCGCGCATCTTTTTTAATCCGTGGTAAAATGTTGATTGCCCGGATATCCGTGTGTTATTTTATTTAACCGTCACACCCGTCGCACACTTCTGAAAATAATCTTTTTCTCTTTTCCTCTTTCTTTTCGTTTTTTCCTTACCTTCTACATATATATTTTATCTCGCTGTAGGTATGTATAGCTATATGTATAGCAAAGTAAGAATACACCGTACGGAAAATTTAACGCGATCGACAATTTTTGACATCAGAAAGTTAACTTGTTAGAAAAATCTTTTTTGTTGTTATTTGATATTGACAAACCCCGCAAGATTTTTACCAAGTTAAAGTAGATCTTCTCACCAATAACTTTTTTAATTATATACGCGATATAAACATTTATATTGCGGCATTTTTCAATTATTCATGCAGTTTACTAGAACGCGTCGTTAATTTACATGATAAAGTTTATCATCGAAGTATAGAGTACTCCCGACCATTCTTAACTCGCGCTCGGCCACGTCATACTCCTGCTTTCTCGACCGCAAATCCTCATTTGCTGACGAGGCCGGTTATTTCGTCGGTTTTTCTGCGGCCCTCTAACGAAGTCCTTCGCCGGTATGCAACGGCGCGACGGCGCGACGGCGTGTCGGCGCATCGCGTGTCGCACGCGAAAGCTTCGAACAATGTAGCACCGCACCGACAACGCCAGTCTACGTACGTACGCGTTTAGTTTTTATATCGTAAGTTTTTATCACATCGCGAATCGCGGTACCGGACAAATTTATCAATTAACGCAGCAGAAAGAAGAAAACTGAAGAACTGAATAAACTGAATAAAAAAAAAAACTGAAAAATAGATTTAAAATACAATTTCTCCACTATATTATTAGTGCGTTAAACTGATCTCCATAGAGTGCATCATAATTTTGATTCGCTGTTGATCTGAATTAAAATCATGTCATTCTGTATTGACGTGATTTCATCGTGTACTAAGCTCGTGATATACGTGTCACTTCCCCATTTACATAACAAATTAGGATTTTTTTATTTGTCATCCTGCTGGCACGCAACACACCCACAAAAACAAGCTTCTTCAAGCATTCCAACAAGAAAGAATATAGCGCAGCTCCTATCTATCGTAAGTCAGCGCGTCACGCTGCTGCCTAATGATTAATGACTCCCACTTTCTTATCTGCTTGCTTATAACGCGCTGACACTGACATTATGTCTCGACGAAAGTCTGGCGAGCGTCCAAAATACTTCTAAACGTGTTTTATGATACGGTTTGGAGACACTATAAGCTGCTAATTTTGTTTGTTCGCGCGCGAAGCAGGCAGAGTAAGTATCGAGCCGCGCTTTTCATTGTCCTCGGAGAGAATCGCTCTGATCGACATAAACCATCCGGATGATTCGACACGTAAGAACTTTTCGATGTATTCCACGAACCGTTTGTTGTAAATATGTCATATCATATAGCTCTCTCTCTCTCTCTCTCTCTCTCTCTCTTCTCTCTCCTTTATACCATAGAAATAATATAATGTATAATTTCATATTTTTTTGACGAAACGATCCAATATTAAATTGCCTCTATGTTCATTCAAATTAATTGATTTCTATTGACATTGAGATACATAGCAGAATTATTTTTATACCAATAAAATTGTCTTAGACAGCAATAGATTCCACTGCGTTGATAGTGATAATTTCTTGTGTATAAGAAGTTTATAATTTAATAGAAAAATTTTGAAGAAGTTTATAATGATGAGAAATTTAGAATATATATCTAGTATATTCGTGAGTAAGTACTTGAAGCGTCATGTACTTCAATATCTATATATTCCAAGATTTGCAGAGCTTATCTCAAAGATTCTTTTTAGCGTGCTTGTGCATGAGGCGTGGCAATAGTTACGAAACTACGAGCGGAAGGCGCGGAAGAGCACAAAATACTTGATCTTATTAAATAAATGAGGAACGTACGTGATTTTTAAGTGACTCGATTAATCTGCACGCATCTATGCTTATTACATTTACGACATATACATATATATATATATATATATATATATATATATATATATATATATATGCAAATTTCACGTTTCTATCTCCCACTTGTTTTAATTCCATTTATAGAGTTGCGTAACAAATTCGCGGCTATATCAGCAATCGTTTCGAGGTAGCAAACCGGAAAGAACGTAGATTTGCAAATAATAATTTATTTATAAAATAATCCTTACGATTTCAATTTACGATTAATTATTTTCGATGCACATTATTTATACGTCAATCTACATTATCGTGACTGTTTTATGACTTTATTTCAGACTTTTTAAAAAGAAAGATTAAAAATACTTCATTGACAGAGTTAATCACTTCTCTAATGGCTCGTTTCACTACGGTCGATTAAATCGAATTTTTACTGTTTCGATAATTTAGAATTGCTGAAAAAATAAATGCGATATTATTTACATTTCACAATTTTATCACTCCGCACTATCAGTGTCACCACTATTATCATATCACACATATTT
Organism: Temnothorax rugatulus; assembly: GCA_035220575.1. Lineage (NCBI taxonomy): Eukaryota > Metazoa > Arthropoda > Insecta > Hymenoptera > Formicidae > Temnothorax > Temnothorax rugatulus. The sequence continues at coordinate 323,611 of JASTWL010000188.1, read as the reverse complement.
GTGGTCTTGATAACTCGCGACATCAACTAGAAAATACATAATAATTTGCGTCACTTTTACGCTTTAGTACAACGCGCATTTCTCGATGTATTTTCGCGACTCCGTGCGTACAATATATATAAGATTCTCAGCGCGACGATCGTCAGTGCCGAGTGTTAGGTAGACACGCTATCGCTTATCAGTAATCTACCGCTGATAAACGGCGTAACGAAGTCGAGTTGGCCGGCTCCAAGCGCTTATCGGTGCCTTTCGAGAAATGGACCCAGTTCGTCATAACCGGCCGTTGTCCGCACAGCCTTGGTACTGCCTCTCTTTCGTTTCTCTCCTTTTTTCGGGATCGACGCTTTCGTTCGGGAGAGACAAAGAAAGAGAGGGAGATCGAGCGCCGAGTGAGTTTTTAGTTTTTATGTGTCGTATTTGAACGGAAACTTTGCGCAGGTGTAAATTTGTGTGCAATATGTGTGTATGTGAGTGACCACGCATCGCGCGTATGGCACGCAACTGATAGCGCGTGATCGACGGAAATTCATATTCTACGGTTTCTCCAATTACAATTTTTAATCTCGGAAAAATACAGCCGTTTCGCATTGTCGCATTATCGAACAGAGCTCATGGCACCCGAATGCCGGCAACATATTTAGCCGATAAGAGGAAATTTGTCAATATATATATGCACGTGCTCTCTTTCTCTCTCGGCAACAGAGAAGTCCTAACGTAACACTTTCTCAGAGAACGTTAACTTAATCCTCAAATATATCAAGCCTATCATAATTTGTATACTTTCAGGTTTTATACATATACTATTGATTCTGCAATTTTCTTGGAACGTTTGAATTCTTTGCATAACCGTCTTCCCGAATCATCAATTAATGAAATAGAAATATCAACTTTTTATTTTACATCTTTCTGAGTTTTCGTGATTCCTTTTTCTGTTTTTGTCGTTCTCCTAGAGAGTGTTTCTCATATTGCTATATTTTTATAACTGTTATGTAGACTAAATAATACAGGACCTTGTGTAATCTAAGGATTAGTTGAAAACTTGCATTTGCGGTCATCCTTATGATCCAATCGCTTCTTAATCGCGGGAAGAGACGGTTGCCGTTACGAAGTCGCTTCTGCGAAACAATGGAAATCCCACATTGTTATTGAATGTTCCTACAGCAATTAATAAGTACAAAGGCAGATCTGCATCGAGCCTATTTATTAAGAACGCCTTTAGGTCGCGATGATTGCACTATGCTTTGGGCAATTATGCTTCACCGGATACCGGAACTTTCTCAGCCTTAGTGAAAAAGAATTTCTTAAAACGTCTTGCAATACTGCACTAGAAATACACAAGATGTACAGGATCTCTCTGCATCTTGTGTCAATCTATATATGATTAATTAATCTTTAATTAACACGGAACAATATCTAAATTTCGAAATAAATAGATTAAAAATTTGTCTTAGGAAATAGTATCGGAAATATTAAAATTCCAATACTTGTTAAGCGATAAATGGTGAACAATAAAAAATTGTGGAGAATTTTCTGAGCTTTACGAATGAAGTTTTAAAAGATAATAAACCTCTATTCTTTCTTTAATTTTAATGGAATGTAATTTTAATAGGATTTTAAGATGTTTCGTCGCAAACAAATTAAATGTTATTTGTCAAAGAGTTGCGAAGATAAATGAACTTAAACTGCTCAAAAGTCGACAGAACTTCTTGCAATCCGAGAAAAGGACTGCGAGTGATCTGGGACACCCTGTATTATATAGCTGATCTACAAATCTTCTTAATCTCCGTACTCTATCCCGTTTGCTCACAATTTATGACTCTATCGCTTCGTTGAAAAACAGCGTCGGTGTTTGCGTCGATCGTTCGACAAGTTTTCTTCGACAGCTCTCGACGAATTGGTCATATGTATATGTCGTCTTGACGAATAATCGAAAATTTCAATTGGTTGCAAGGCTAATTTCAGTCGTTACTTTAAAGTGGAACATTATAGATCCATTATATGCATCATTCTTCTTCTTTTTATTATTATAGTTTCAATTTTTTTTAAGTAAAACCTGTGTGTTTATCTTTAAATATCTGCAATCAAAAAGATACTGTTATCTCGCCTTTTAATCTTTTAATCTACCACGCGACATTTGCAAGTGTATTACGAGCTGATAAAAATGACGGAAATAAATTCTCTTGTAAAATCTTTACTCAGAATATGAAAGTTTTAAAATAATCACAAATTACTATATAACAATTTGCAACCTAAAAATTGCAATCATTTTAGATCCATTTTTCGCAATAGTTAAGAATTGCATGTCTAATATCTAATATTAAAAGAAAACTCATATATTGGGTCATACTCATCATAATATTAAATTATTATTAAATCCATATAAGGATCGAAGAACTCGGAACTCATTACACGCTTTGTAATTTCTATATGATTAGATGTAACCTGATCGCGCTCTGCAAACGTATTCATGACAATCGATCGATTATCCGAAATGTCAATTAATATTGGGGAGGAATTTTATTAGCATAACTTATCATTGGTCGTTTTGTTGGTGAATCTTTTAAATTGCCGTAAGTTTTTCATCGTGTATACACTCGAAATAGCATGTTCAATTTTCCATTGGCAAAATTGCTTCCCTATCCTTTCATCTATCGAGGGATCAGGTCACCCGTTTCTAAACTTCTCGTTTCAATCTCGGAGCAAATTTCCGGCTGGCTGCTTCACCTAAGGGAACGAATAGAAACGCCACTCGTAAAGCGCATTGGTGGTTCGTTTATAATCGTTTATTTCGTTAATTCGTTTTATCGGAAAATCACTGTGGAAAGGAAATTAACATTTAAATAGTCGCTTGAATTTTCGTCTGTTTACATTTACAAAACTGCATTTCCAAAATCTTAATAATAATTTAGTTTAATCGGTGAAACAACTGAATTTGCAAACAAAAAATGATTAGATGACGTAATATGAACTATGTATTTCCATAAGAATATTTTTACATATTATAAAATTAATTTCATTATAGACACTGTTTATTATACGTATACATCTTGGCTTTTGAGTGATGAATTTCTCTTGGATTTCGTAAAACGTTAACTATTCACGATATTATAACCGTTGAAGGAATATATTTCACTTCATCGTTGTCGGGCCAGATCGAGGCAGAACTAATGGAAAATTATAAGTACACATATCCTTATCATCGTCTTAGAACTGCACGGGGTATGACGTATCCTTTATACTCGATATCTCGACATATCTCCGATCGTTTCGATAAAAATAATATGACATCCGTGAAATAAATATCGTTCTTTTTTTTATTGGTTTGGGAAAGTTAATAGATTATTATTGAATTTATTTGCTTCGTTTGTTGATATTTACTTGACTGAAAATACAATTCACATTTCGCATTTGACGCATAATGCTTATATGTATTATACGGTGACAAAATTTGCTAAATATTATTTTATGTAAATTTAAAGACTTATTTGTATCATCATTGAAAAAGTCCTTTTCGTAACAGATCACTGGATAATTCTTTAATGTACAAAACTGTTCACCTCTTATCGTACTTTTTGTACGAAAATTTTCCAATGTGCTGACGCATTTGACTTAACGAGTTAATTTCGTTCGATTAAAAGCTATTATGTAATAGACATCTGAGTCACAGATAAAGACATACGCATGTTTACGCGTCTCCGAGCTTTATTTATCGTCTACTCGCGTTAAACCGCGGTAATCCACGAAATTGCGAGCCTCCTTGCGTACCTATCTGCTTTATTGTCTACAACGTTATGATTGCAAATGAGCCAACACACAGTGCCGCCGTTCAATAAAGCTTTATTCCCCTATCTACAAAAAAGCCTATATCCGTACCGCTTGTTCGCTTATTGATACATGTGATTGTGAATCGAATGAAGGTGTAGAGGAAGAAAGAGAGAATCGGTCAACTAGCTCGTGGTTCATTCTCAGGTTCTGGGTTCTGTATGATGTGTTTAATGATGATCGTCGCAGTGCTTGACGTCTTTTCATAAAAAGAAAAACACGAGTCTTCTTCTTGACAGAAACTAAATCTTCCGTGCAGCGTCATTGACCGGTTTGGCCGTTGAATCGATGTTGAAGGTTTATCAGCGGCCGATACGTTATCTACAAAGGATCGTCTTACGAAGACGAGATTCTCAAGGAGAGCCTGAGAAACAGCAACGGCGGCCAATTCCCGTCTTCGTTCCCACGTGAGATTTCTCGATGGACGATCGGGAGAGCCCGTTCGTGCGAGCACAGGCCAGCAGAAGCCTGATTCGGCCGCAGACAGGTGCACGAAAGTTCCTGACGCCGTCGTCCGCAGAAAGGACAGTGCGCCAGCTGAATCGACAGGCTGCTAACGAATCGAGCCCGACGAGCCCGATATCGAAGCGATTATCGGCGCCGCTCACGCCCTTGGAGGGCCTGAAGCAGTGGGAATTGGTGGAGGATGGCAAGGGTTTGCAAGTAGTTGAGAAACGGGCCGGCGCTTTAAGCCCGATCAGACCCAAGGAGATGGTTCCCACGAGCCCGCTCTACGGTCGCACTCCCGTTTCCGTAAAGAGACTCCTCAGCGACACGAACATGGACGCGAATCTGGAAGAGAAGTTGAGAGTCTTCAATGAGTCGAAGATTATCCAACCGATCGGACTTCCGTTTATCCACCAAAGGACGGAACTGACATCACCCGCTCAACTGTCGGCAGAGCCCAAGGCGCCGCTCAGTCTCGATTTGATTCTGAAACAGCAGCGAACAGCGTCGATGGGCACGACGACGGTCGAAAGCACCGACATGCTGCAACGATTGGAACAGCAAGTTAAGGCCATCGAGATGGGCACGATCGCCGCGAGGACGCGTCACTTGGAGAACAGTTCGGATTTCGCAGCGGAAGTCCAGCTCAGATACCAGGAACACGAGGACTTGTTGCGAAACATCACCGACGATGAGGCCGAGGGGTAAAATAAAATACATACTCTTTCTACGTCATACGTCAATCATTCACATTCACACGCTCATTCACATCATCGTCGATACCTCTTTCGCACACATTTCAAACACATCTTGCATCTTCCTCCCTTATTTTTCTTGATTCAAAGACAGTATTCGGTGACATTCGAGAGATTTCTTATTAAAGAAGATAGTTATTCAATTAAACGTTAAAAAAATGAAAACTGTCTGTTTTTATTTACAATCGATCGGGGATAATCATTTTCATTAAGGAGAAGTAATAGAAATGTCAATCCTGCTGAAAACAAATCTGAAAAATAATTTATTTTCATCTCGATAAAAAGATTTAAGAGATTAATTATATTTTAAAATTTAATATATCATCCATCCATCCATCCATCGTGATCATAATCTCAATCTTCGCATGTTAATCGTCGTCGAGAAGTTCGAGTCACGGTATTTCAATCGGTCAATACCTAAGAACGCATACACACATACAGACGCACGATACACGATCCATTTACACGTTACGTTTACAGAGCGACGATAGCCGAGTCGCCTTAGTGATAATTGAGGAAATCGCCGTCCAACCTCTGCCTGATTCTCGTCGCCGCGCGCCGTACCGATTACCTACCTACCTACCTACACGCCTGATCCGCGCACAATTGACTGTCCGTTTACACCCACGCGTGTCCCTTTCCTCGATACAATTGGCATTTAGTTTACGCAATGTCACAACCGTGCAGCGATTCATTCCGTGATTTCCCGTCGGTCGGTTCGTCGCCATTACACGTCGGTCATTACACGCCCAACCGGGAGAGATCAGGGGAGTATTGCGTGCCGCACTGGCAGATGTTTTGATGAATAAATATATCGGGTGTCCGAATAGCTTGCAAGTATCACGCACAGATCTCGATAATTGCTCGACCCCGCTTCGATAAAAATATCAAGATAATATTTTCTGAATTATGAACGATTGAAAATAAATGGTTTCGCGCGAATTGTATCTGCCGGTGTATAAACAGATAACAAAATGTTATTCTCCAGTTTATTTCGAGTGGACTTTATCATAACAATATTTTAATTAAAGATTTCGATACCAAAAGATTTAATATTGAAAATTAGAAAAGTGTTTAATCGTTAATTTTTGCCTTTATATCTGTTCTATTCTCGAAATGCATCATTCTCTCCTTGTTACGTTTGCAATGATCTCTCCACATCATCCCGAATTATCAAACACACGTTATCACGCAAAAGGCTCGAATTACGACGGACACTTGTACACCTGTCTGTTATTATTGATTATTATCATTATACTCACGATACACGATGCCATAAAACATTGAACGGTCGAAGAAAGAATTGTGACGAACAAATCATAATGAAACGTCAACGAAAAAAGGGCCTTGCTGTTGCACCGCGGGGACGCGACACGGAATTCCACCGGAAACGCCGGCATCGCGTCAAAGAAGCCCACCGTTAAGTTGTCCAGGACCGCTTCGGATACGCGGCGCGGACAAGAAGCGGAGATGAGAGCGCAATCCAGGATGCCGCAAACTCGCGCGATCGTCCGGCCGATAGTTACCAAGAAGGATCATCAGCGTCATCAGCAACCACAACAGCAGAACAACGCAACAACCATCCCGCTCAAACCGTTGTCAGACATGCAGAAGGGTATTCAGAGCGAGAAGGAGGTAGATATATAATATGTACATATATATATACGTATATAATAGGCATCGATTGCAGCGTTATCACTCACGTCAGAAACATTATCGGGAAACGTTATCGAGCGTCTTGTCGCTAAAGTGATTTCTATCTGATTTAAGGAGAGAAATAAATAATCGCGTCACTTTTCGATGTCTATCGTAGAATAATTAGACTATATATGGTATTACGCAGTTATAACTTTGCTGAGGATTATCTAGCGATATCTAATTATCTAAATCACCACGGGTCGTGTGAGATACACGAGTGTTAAGAAAGTAGAGATAAAATCGCATACGATAATCGCAAGCATAAATGATGTAAAGTAAAAACGTTAAAAACTATACCTATACGCGGTCCGCAGCGCAATCACGCGCGGACTTTACGATCACCCATATAGGTATATCGACGATGTGACACCCTCGCTAACGAACCGAGTGCAAACGAGTGGCAACGCAAATGCACTTCCACACTTACGTCACACGTATGACTCGTCTGCGGCTCATCCGTTCGACCTGAAATAATCCGGATGATTTCCCCGCTTCGTCGAAGCGCCATTCGGATGCCACTTTATGACGATCGTGCAACCTATCGAAGCTAATTAATTCCGCATGCAGAACGTATTTGAAATATCTCGGAAATTTCAGCGAGACTTCCTTCTCTTTGTCTCTGTAAAAAATTATTTTTTTTATTAACGGAAAATACATATAAATTCTTTTGAGGCGCAAAATATAAAAACTTCCTCGAGGATAAAATGTATTTTTTTTTTAATAAACATAAATTAAGTGAGTTTAGAACATTTTCAATTATTTGGACTATCTTAATCTAATTACTGGAGCAAATCAAACAGGTTTTTCTGGCACTTGATAGAAAATATCGAAGATATCATAAAAAAGATGATTTTTCCAATAGAATTCTTTTATATGCGTCAATATAAATTGACGGATGTCATAGCTTTTTAATATCGCACATCATGGATACGACAAGTCAGCAATATATCTGAAGTGAGACTTTATTTTCCATCCGTATCAACTTTTGTGTCGCGCCATAAAACAAATTTCCGCAAAAACGGAAGTGCTGGCATTGTTTTACGTCGTGTATTTCGCCATTTCCCATTTTCCTCGCCGTTTTATGGAGACATAAATCATAATCTTTGTAGAAATCCGGCATCAGCAGTCTTCGTCTGTATAAGCATTGCGAGTTTCATTCAAGTTGACGATGATTATATATATATATATATATAGGATTAATAAACAAAATATTTAATATTGCAATTAAAATAAGTTGATATTTTTTCTTTACTTATTCGCGGTAGCGATAAAAAGTTGTTTGCAAAAATAGGTTCTATTTATCGCATGAACGTGCGTTTATCTATTTACCTGGTAACGAAATGCATAAATAACTTTGAAATTAAAGAGATGCGTTATAATTAATACATTATTTTAATTATTTTAATTTAGATAGATTCGAGTGCGTTGAGTTTTTATTTAAATTACGTTAGAGAGAACGCAGCTTGATCAACTAAAAAGGGACTCTCTGCTGGCTCTTTTGTTTAATAGAGCATCTAAACGGAGCTTCTCGATTTATTTGTTAGTTCACGTGTACGCGATTCTATTTTCCGTGGAGAATTCGCGTCAACTTGGGTCTATTCTTATCAACCTTTTACGTGGAGTGGATGTCCGCGACTCTTGGTTACTTTCTCGGTCGATTGATCAGCTGACGGAAGCTGGCTCTCTCGCTCTTGTCCCTTTCAGAAACTTGGACTTTATCCTCTTCATACTGACTCTCGAGCATCCTCACCTAAGTATCTAACGAGAAAAGAAATCAGTGCTCTCACAAGCATGAAAATAAAACATCGTAAATTTGTTGCGATAAGTTTGAGCGATTCGTTCTTTTATAATTGTCGCGATATTAAGATCGATACTGTCCGAATTTTAATTTAGTCTTATCTATTGCATGCAGTCATGCTCAAGTTTTAGAGTATCGTTACGATTTAGAACGCCGCAAATAATGACGATTAATAATTTTTTAAGTCCGTTTTCTAATTATTTTTCCTTGCTACGTATAAATACAATGTTAAGTAAACTCGAGAAATACGTTGTTCGCATTAAAATTAAACACAAAAGTTAATGACGCAGGCTATTTAACTATTTAACACATACTTATGAGATTCAATATACTTATCAGTCTCTCATATATAGCGCTGAACTATGTTGCGATAATCTTCTCGGTGTTCATAGTAGCAGTTGATTCGAGCAGCTGACGAGGCGAAAACTCGTTGCTAGGTAGGAGGACGATAAAGGTGAAGATGTGGCATCCCACACTTTACATCCCACAGATGTGTGCGTCATCACCAGGATGTATCGATATCTTAGAATTAGAGCATCTTTGATATTTTTCTGCTTTACTATAAAACGATATCATGCTAATTTCACCTTCCTTTTTTTATTCCGAAGCGCTAATATTATAAATAACCATTTCTTCCGTAGTTTGGATAATTATAAGGAAAAAGTCGTATCTTTTACAGCTCGTGTTGAAAATTTCAAGCGTTTTCTTTTGGGACACGTCAATGCCTGCGTTCCGCGACATTCGGTCTTCGGTCCGATCAGCTGACCAGCCTGAAACCCTCTGTTATCTCGATTATAAGCGTGTGAGCAGTACCTACCCTCGGCTAAAAGGGTAGAACACGAAACAAACATGTGTCGGTGGTTCCCACTTTCCGCGACGCATGCGTTCTTCCATCGAAGAGGGGGTGGCAGAAAGGGTGGGCGAACGACGTCGAGGCTGGGCATTCAAGGGTGGTTCGCTCGCACGTTTCCACCAGGGGGTGGCGGCACCGTGTATTGATTCTGTTCTCGCATCCCTCGGTTGTGTGGTCTCTTCTCCGAGGGTGGCTCGTTTCGAGGGTGGAAAAGGGAGAAGGCAGTCGCGTACGGTCGTCGTCGTCGACGACGACGACCAAAGCAACCTCGCGTTTCTCGATCGTCGTTTTTCTCGTCGCTCCTCTTTGCTTTTTTCTCTTTTTTTTCTCTTTCTCTCTCTCTCTTCCTCTTGTGGAACATGACGCTTAACAATCGTGATAGACAAATGAGAAAGTTTCGCGAACTGTGACATCGCCTCTGCCCTTGACACAAGCCTGAAGACAACTGTCGGCGGAAGCGGATATCGTGGAGAATTCATCATGAGACATCTAGGGTGATATTGAAGCTTCCATCGGATTCCACAGTCTCGATAGGGTCGAGAACCTACGAAAGTCTTTTGATAACGTGTATTTCATAATTAATTTGTGATTTGTGTTTTGATTAATTGTCAGTAGTGAACCATCATCGGTGATGGATCAATGTTAGATGTGAACTGTGCTAGGTCGAGAGATGGTGTCGCTGACGTCCTACCTAGCTATCGTTGACCGAAGGTTGACAAGATAGCGATTAGTTTAGTCAGTGACGTCTGAAGGAATATTGTATGTGTGATACGCCTTCGCGCTGATATATCCTTGGATTCGATTGCGACCGAATTTGGAATTGATTGATAAATATTCGAAGTGATCTGTATATCTACGTCTAAGTTATTTTCATTGAAACGGAGTTTCTCAAAAGTTATCGCCCCACTTGGTCGCAAAGTTACCGCAAGGAGAGCAAGCTTTCAGAAAACAACAAATCCGAGAAATGCAAGCTACTCTAGTGGAGTACAAATATCATCTTCGAGGAATCGATTTGAGATTTAATCGTCAATACCAGTACAAAGAGTGCCTATAATGGAATATATCGGACAGTGATGTTCGCAGAATAATATCTTGTATTTTATAAACGACCTGCGTGGCAAAATGATTGAGAGAGATTGATCAATCGAGAAATGTAATTCAAACGTCATCGGAATTCGAAGAGAGAAATGTCCCTTTAAATTATGGTACCAAAGTTAACGGATTATCCTCATTTATTTCTCGACAGTCGGAGATCGAAGTGTGTTTGCCTAGCGACAGATGGTAGCGACCGATATAACAATCGGTTTATTTCATTGAAATACAGTGGTGGTTTTTATACGACACCGCGCACATTCTGGTAAAATGAACCAGCGTGGCGATACGCTTCGCAAGTTGACTCATCGCTCGACCTTCCAAAACGATCGACCACGGGAACTGCGGTACTCGATCAAGGAAATCACGGTTGGTCATCATTATCGAAGAAGAATCCAGAATTAAATTAATCCGATTGTTAATAAATGATCGGAAAAAAGAGTCGCGCGATCCGTAAATCGTGACCATCGCGTGACGTCGACATGTGAAACGAAGCGATTATAGTGACGGAAAGATCGAAGAAATCTATTAAGATCCACGATAATCTCCTGTCGTGTTGAACTTTTTCTGTGCGTTCTCGCGATATCGGCGGACATAGACAAATCAAACAATTTGCAGGCCATTTAAATCGCGCGCATGCGAGCACGAGGAAGCGGTCTACTGTCGGATCCGTCGTCGATCCGTCGCCTATCGATTGTCCTGCTGAGACTCGCGAGCAGTCAAACTGGCGGCCTCTAAAGCTGCGGCCACCACCAACTCGCGCAAGATGGTCACGCGTGGCCTCCTGCGGGTAATAACCGTTCGATCCTACGAAATTAATTGTCAAATTGCTATTCTAATTACTTTATTACTCTTTATCTCGTCTGCTTTTTATCATATGCGCCTTTATATTTTTATCATAAATAGATAGTTTGCAGTTTTTATTCTAAATTCTTGATGCCTCTTATAATTCAAAGGCGTGTGTCTGACTGGTCGCGAGCATATAGTGCATTCAAGTACTCCGACTTCTTCATAAATACTTCATAAATACATGTCGATTCTGCCGTTTCTCTCTTTTTCTTCTCTCTATTTTCCTTTATTAGAGATATTGCGATAAGAAGTAAAAAATCGCACATGCGACGTCGACGTTGACGTCGCACGTGTGGACGTAGCGCAACGGTTGTCCTTGCGATTAATACGAGAGAGTCCAGCGTGTTCCATTTGGAAGAATCTGTATCTGGTACACGAGTATCTTTAACGAGTTTTAATTAATTCCATTGACAATGGCCGTTGCCGCCACCGTGCTTGGAAGTGTCAAGTGCGGCCGCGCAGGCATGTGCCTATGCGTAAATAAATGCGATATTTTGCGCGAGAGGAGAGCTCCGCGATTCCCCGCGATGTGGCATTCTCGAGGAATGCACGCTGAGCTCTTAACGAGCCTTTGCCCCGTATTTCTCCTGCCCCATTCCGTGACTTTAAAACGCCGCGCTCGGAGATGCGACCTAAGTTTCTGAAATAGTTGGCTATTTACGACGCAACTTTGCACGACGTTCTCTCGTTTCTCGAAATAAATTAGCACGCTCGGTACATATAGCGTTTGCAATAATTTCCAAGTTATTGAATTTAAATTACAGATTATATTACACATAAGTCGCTAAACTTTTAATTTAATTATACGTTTCTTGCTCGTATCTCGAAATCGTTCAGTAACATCGGCTATTTTAGTTTTAATGTATCTATTTATATATATGTATATATATTTTTTATTTATCTTATTAAGAATTAAGCAAAAAATATATATGTATGTTTTTTAATACTTTTAATTTCTAATATTAACTGTATATGTCTCTAATATTTTGTTTTCTGAATACATACCGGTATTCAGAATTTATAATTATACAGAGATATAGAGTCACATTGAGAATAACAAATAAATCGAAATTGCTCTTGTCATTTGTAATAATTAATCTTACAAAATAAAAATTGACATCTACGCGTTTGAAAGAAAAAAATTCGCTGCGATTTTTACTCAGAAATGAGTGTTTTGCATACAGCAATTTGACGACAACATTGTCTATAATTCACTTGACTTTTATTTGCTTATCGATCATGATTTTTGTGTGTTACAGACGGGGGATGGCGTAGGGGTGTCGAGTAGCGGAGGTCGGCTCTCCTCGAGGAGTCGAACCTCCGAAGAACCTCATATCGGCAAGTACAAATTACTGAAGACCATTGGCAAAGGCAACTTTGCCAAAGTGAAACTTGCTAAGCATGTGCCCACGGGGAAGGAAGTAGCCATCAAGATCATCGATAAGACTCAATTGAATCCCGGTAGTCTTCAAAAGGTAACATTATATCGCTATTATATTCTTATCATTCTTTTTTGTTTTACAAAGACTCAATCAGCATAATTGTAGATGTAAGAGTGACAATTGTTAGAATTATAAATTGTATTATCAAACCAAGTAAGAGATTTTGCTTTGTCAGTGAATAACTAACAACTTGTTATATTTATAACTTGCTTGTTTCAATGTATGTAATGTTAAGTACCATTAGCCATTATTTTAAATTGATTGTTGTAACGTACAAGTCACTATTCTAATTACATTGATTTATTTTGCGTGCTAATATTTTCATAAGAAGACCTGTCATCGCTTGAGTCATGTAGCATTATCATAATTTGACAGAAAAAAAGCTTTAAATTACACATGCATCTCATAAATGTAAGTATGTGATTCATGCTGATGCATCTGGTCAATTACAGCTATTCCGAGAAGTCAGGATAATGAAGATGCTTGACCATCCAAATATAGTGAAATTGTTCCAAGTGATCGAGACTGAAAAGACACTGTACCTGGTAATGGAGTATGCCAGTGGTGGCGAGGTCTTCGACTATCTGGTTCTGCACGGGCGGATGAAGGAGAAAGAAGCGAGAGCGAAGTTCAGGCAGATCGTTTCTGCTGTGCAATACTGCCATCAAAAGAAGATCATTCATAGAGACTTAAAAGCCGAAAATCTGTTGCTCGATAGTGAAATGAATATCAAGATCGCCGATTTCGGTTTTAGCAATGAATTCACACCCGGTAACAAATTAGACACATTTTGTGGCTCGCCGCCATATGCCGCGCCGGAACTTTTTCAAGGTATTCTCTCGAAATTACTCGTGCGGGTTTGCAATGTGTGAGCTTCAAATTTACTTGTATAATTTTTCGTTAACAGGAAAGAAATACGATGGTCCGGAAGTGGACGTATGGTCGTTAGGTGTAATTCTATACACATTGGTATCCGGCTCACTGCCTTTCGATGGTTCGACATTGAGGGAATTGAGGGAAAGGGTATTAAGGGGGAAATATAGAATTCCGTTTTATATGTCCACCGACTGTGAAAATCTTCTCAAGAAATTCTTGGTGCTCAATCCAACGAAGAGAGCCTCACTAGAGGTACGTGGGGATCAGGTTCGAATTGTATTTTATTCTTCAACTCTTTATCACCTTTCTAGTTAAGGTATTGTTATCTTATCAGTGCATTTACAAGCGAGTATTTTTTAATCACGCGTAAGTTATGTTCGAAAAAAATAATTTAACAATTTTTATTACTGTAGAACATAATGAAGGATAAATGGATGAATTTGGGATACGAGGATGACGAATTAAAGCCGTACTTAGAACCTGAACCTGATTATAGAGATCACAAGAGGATAGGTGAGTCTACCAGTATGTACATAACACTTACTACTTACCGTTTTTATGTTTAATGTCACACCCACATTGTGAACATTCTACGCTATGTAAGATGAGTGGCAAAGATCTGTCTTTTTCGACATACATATAATATATACATGTTCTCAAACTATATTATAATTTCAAAATTGTTTTAATATGCGGGATTTTTTTTATATAGTTTCTTTAAGGAGAATGTTTACATGGTCGGGTGTTTCTTGTAGTTGGAAAATTGTGCAATGTAATCACTATTAATATATTATCGAAATATATCAGACAATCTTACTCAATACTATTTAGTAATGCGTACTGTAATACAGTTTTCTATTAAAAAGCTAAATATCGAGTTCTTAGGACACACACAATTTGAGATAACGTTTTACTAAATTATATCAAGTAAGAGATTTGTAAGTGCACATTTTCTATGCACAGCGTGAAAACATCTCGTGGCTTGTTTTTCGAGTCCTTATTTAGTCTGATATATTTATATCTACATGTATGTGTTTGTAATTTGCTTCTTGGGGAGAAAAAAAAAAGATTTATTGCATGGAAATACATTTTGATCAAAAAGTAAAATTCTAACTAATGCTAATATTAAAATTGAACTAAAACCACATGTTATTTTTAAGTGTGTATTTTAAGAGTGTTAAAACGCAGATATACATCATGAAGACGATAAGTCCAATCTTTAAGAATTTAATGTTCTAATTTCTAAATGTTGGATAGTATATGTTATAACAATACGTAGTGAAGTCTTCTGTCTTAATTTTTGCATCTCTTTAATTTTGAATTATGAATGTTGTCGGAAAATTGTTTCACTTTAATGGATGTGACTATGCCGCCACGCATTTCCATTTCAGAGGCCTTAGCCAATATGGGATACACTCGAAGTGAAATAGAGGATTCTTTAGGACAAGCAAAATATGACGATGTATTCGCCACTTACTTGCTCTTAGGCAGAAAAACGACAGATGTAAGTGTACGATATATCAAGATTATAGTACAGTATATGTCAAAATCATTTTTCCTTTACATTTTTTCCAAATTTCTATTTGTACAGCCTGAAAGTGATGGATCACGCTCAGGTAGTTCATTATCGCTGCGTAACATTCCACCTCAAGTCAGTTCAGGTGGTGGAGGAGGAAGCAGTGGGGGAACAGGTGGCGCGGTACAGAGTCCATCTCACAGAGGTGTTCACAGAAGTATTTCTGCTAGCAATCCAAAACCCAGTAGACGGGCCTCGTCTGGTGGTGAAACTCTTCGTAAGTGTTATATCCATTTGTTTTAACCATAACTCTTAATGCAGTATGGCAGTTTAAACTTTACTGTCAAATAACAAGCATGGATAAGGACACTTATCAAATTTGGGTAAGACAAAGATATCTGTATTTTTGATGACGAAAATTGTATATTTCATGCAACAATTTTATATTATTTATTTGTGTTGATAGAAGAAGATATAATATTAGTTAGTATGTAGTTTTGTCGTTAAACTAAATTTGTAATAAAAGTGGTGTAATGAATGTTGGAACATGATAATAAAAAACCGACGAGATTGTTTGCTGATATATCTATTAATATAAATACTGGATCTAAAATGGAGGATTTTATTATATAATTTTTTTCCTTGTTAGGAGGCGCACCCAGTCCAGGTAATGCAACGAATCACAATCACGCGACTGCAGTAACTGGCACAACTGTGACTGGAAGCGGGGGTAGTAATTTTAAACGACAAAATACCGTGGACGCAGCCACGATCAAGGAAAATAGTGCTCGCGTTTCTGCAACCCGGCCCTCCGCACCTAAGAACAGTCAACCACCTGGGCAATTAGATACTAGTGAGTTGTTATACTTTGTCCTTGAACAATAGTTTAGAATAGAAATCTCTTATAAAAAGATATTCGATTTGTCGCACTATATTTCTTTCGTGATGCTTGGGTAAAGTCTTTGGATGAGGTTGCTTTGGATAAGGTTGCAGCGGTTTAATATCTAATTTGTCGAATTTACAATTAATTTGTAATTTATCTGTTATTTGTGTTCGTATTATTCCGTTATTGTTCCGTATTGTTCATAAATCATAAATTTTATCATATTTATCATTACAATCATATCTTTATCGAAGGCTCGAAGATCGTATACATTTTTAATGTCAAATTGTCATGCCCGTTTCTTATATGTCTGTAAGATTGAACGCACAATCATATTGTCATAATTTTACCGCATATCATGCATATATATCTTTAAAACCTGATCATTTATCATGTTCTTTACAATGTACAATTGTACACTGTAATTGAAAGTACGAGAAAGAGACAGTCGCAATTACTTTAGTCTATGTTTGTTTCTTAATATGAAAGCAGGTTAAGACATTTTACTTAGCAGCTCGTTGTCTTTTTAATATGTTTCTGTTTGTTATAATTTAAAGTATGTTGCTTTCTGTTTTGTGTTGAACCATATCTAATGAGGCTTGCAGTGACAATGTTTATTCTAGGCGTGGGTACCAGTCCTGGTGGTAAAGCAAGGGTAGGCAAGAGCAACACAATGAACGCAGGGGTAGGTGGTGGTCGGCCTCTTACCTCACCTGCTCCTGGTTCTGTTGGTCGACGTAGCACCATCTCCTATGATCAAGCAAAAACATCATCATCATCTACTGAAAGAACCAACGAAGTACCCAGGTACAGTGGTATCCAATTATTTTTATCAGAAACATGCGATTTATTTACACGAAAACGGAGTACAAATATAATTTAAAAATAAACCTTGTGCTACGAGATTCTTTATTATACTTTTTCTAGTATTCTATATATATTTTCACTTCTCGATACATATTTTACATATGGGATATTGGACATGTATTTAGTTTTTGTTCCTTATATATTACTTGAATTTGCTATTATCAATTTATATTCACAAATTAAACTATGGTTCAATATCTCATTAACTATATAATGATATAATATAAAATAAGAATATTAGTGCATTTTGTGTCTTCTATCGACTTAACACTTTTACTCTCACTAACTGTAGGCGACTGATTACTTATGTGTGTAAAGTACACTAAACCATTACTCGAGAAATGACTTGATAATCGAGTGAACAATAACAAAGTCTATCATCAAAAGCCAGGGAGTTCATTTGTTTGTTGCATTGCTCTAGCATGTTGGCTGCTGCCTGCCAATCGTTCATTGCGATATCACTTTCTTTATGCCTTGACAGATGTATTGAATAGGACAGTCCGATGTAACGTTTATACATGTACAGACACTTGTTGAAATGATATCAGACCGCAGTCGCATCTACGTGTATAACTGTTACTTCAAATATCTAGTCGAGAAGGTGTTTAGACACACACATTAACATCCATCATACATTTTTCATTCTTACGTTGTAGCATCATATTCTGTTCTCTTATCGTACGAGTATTTCGCGAAGTTACATTTGCTGCAGCAGTTAGTAATTTCATTCTCCTTTTTCCATCCTTACGATTCTTCCCTTTTATATTCCCTGTCAACGAATTTTAGTTACAAAATATTTCTATAAAGATATATATGATTTATATATATATACATATGTACATATGTTACACATACACGTATCTATATATATGTGCGCAGATTTTTTTAGAATTTTTTATGGGTAAATAAAACATGTTTAAATATATATGAAAATCTATTAAATATGATTTTTTCTTTATTTTTTTTACAATATACTACGTAAAAGTAAATAACATTACAAGTAAGAATCAAGTCAGTTGTTTGAAGTTGTAAGAATCAAGAAGTTGTTTGAAACAAGTAAGAAAATTCTTAATATAAAATTATTTATCTTCCAAGAATTAAATCTGTTATCATGTCATGTGCATAAATATGTAACGAAATATTTTCAATATCTAAAATTTTATAAATTTTAGATCTCGCCCCGTTTTGCTTCTGTACAGCCGTAAAAAAATTTCTGCTCCTTTATTATATACAAAAAATAGGATTAAATCGTGGAACATAAGGTTCGGCAATTTGCTGATTAGTTTTGTGCACAGCCTGGGCGAGGGCACTAGACCAACGCGGGGTCACACCAAGTCTGCGAGCATCAGCGCAAGTCACCGTTCCTCAAGTGGTGTACCCCCCAGCGACCATTCACTACTGGACCCTCAACCACGCAACGCCCACAACTCCTTACTCGCCACTGCTGACCCCCTTAGGCAGAGGTACAGGCCCCCGATGCCTAATACAAAAACCGAAAGACCTGCATACATTCCTGCATATTTATTAAATATATATGTATATTTCGGATACATTTGTTTTTTTATTTTGTTACTTCTTTCTTGGGCCACTAACTCTCTTAGGGTAATTAGGTCTCTCCTATCATTATAGTCTTTCGCAAATTTTGCCGAAGCAGACGATGAGAAAATTCGTTTTTCAGAAGCTCAAAAAGCTCAAAAAGCTCAAAAACGACACTGCCGATTTCTTTGCTTTATTTTAAAAATTATCGACATAGGATTCTCTAGGATAGTTTCTGGTCATTCTCTTATTGTTTTTTAGTTCTCTTTTCTCATTGCTTTTTTTATATTCTCTCTCTTTACTCTCTCCTTTTCATTTGCATGACATGAACTTTGCTAGATTTCTATATCGGTTTTATTGCTTCTTTTTCCATTTGTATAAAAATCATTTAGGTTTGATCATGGTACAGTCATCTCATTACGATTCATGATACAATTTCGACATGCTTACATTTCGCTCACTTGGAAATTTTTGTATGACTCTTGATTGATCACTAAGCTTAATATGTAGGACAATTAGGATAATATACTGTAGTATATATATAGAAGCATGTTATCATAATTATTTTTATTAAAGAAGTATTTATTTCCAATCGATCATCAATTTCACATATAAATACGCGTTTGATACATACTATATATACTCTCTGTATTTTCCTTGTTAGCTTCGAAAACTTATCATATCGTATATAGAGTGTAAGCTGCTATTTAATATTATCTATTTTATAAACTATTTATATGACCCAACATCTAAGTTACTTAACGCCATTTACAATCACGAAGTCCTTTCTAGCTTCCTTTCTTATTATACAATTGCTGTATTTAAAACATATCTCTCGCAAAATGGACAATTATATTCTTGAAATAATTTCTTTCCGATGCATGCGCAGTTACAGTAGACTGTGTTTATTTGAACAATAACGTACTACGTATTTTTTTATCAATATGAATTAATTTCTCATATCAATATTGCTTTATTAACTCTATTCACTAAGCTTAATTTGTAAGACATTGCTTGCGCGTTGAAAACTTTTACACAATAATGTAACAGTAAAAAGAAATGTAGCAGTTTAACAACTAATTTTATATACCTTACATCTTCTTTACATCTTGATACCAGCTTTACTTGAATCTAATAGGTGATGGTAGTGTATTTGCTGCGAACATGTACTTTCCATAATCTGTTATAGTGTGCATACAAATAAAAATGCTGATAAATCAGCCTATATATTTATCATGTGACTGCAATCTGTATTAAAACAGAAATCATTATTTGTTATTTAGTTTGGGTGTATGCACAAGCAACAGACTTACCACAACCACTACGCCAGCATTTCCACGGAATGTTCCGAGTCGCAGTACGTTCCATTCTGGCCAAAATAGAGCACAGCGAAATCACACTCAGGTGAGCACTTAAGGTGACATAATTATAGGAGAAGAATTCGATTTAACAAGTTTGCCTCTTTTATTAGCAATTATTAGTTATAAGGAATTATTTATTTTATTAACAATTAATATGAATGTGTTTCCAGGGTCACACACAAACGCAGGACACAAATGCAATTAGCCCACTAGCAAGGCCGTCCTTCTTCTCGAAATTATCCTCGAAGTTCTCCAAACGGTAAGTTCTGTGATTGATTAAATTATATTTAATGATACCGGTATTTTGACAGCATGCTAATAATTTGTATGATTGTAATATTACCACTGTACATTTACGAATATTTTTTTTACCGTTCACGTATTTTGTAATCTAAGCCAATTATTCTATTTAAAACAAACAATTTGATCGGATTATATAATTAAATTATATATTTCCTAATTGGCATTAATGTAAAATATATAGTTTCTTTGAAAAGTTATTGGTAATCAACTCGTAAAGATGGTGAAGATATTAATTTAGAAGAGAAATGTGTATTAAAGTACCAAAGTCATCAGTTACCCAAAATCGATCTTTTTAATACAATAATATATAGTATATATTGTGTTGCATGTATTATCTTAATCGAATCTCTCTGTATCCACGCGTAAAGAAGGTCCATGAAAATCAAATATTTCATAGCATAAAACATTGTTACATATTTTTTATAAATTCCTTTTATTTCGTTCGCTCCATTTTACTTGGTTATACATCCATTTTTGTTAATTTATTTCACGATATATATACCAAGTAGTAAATATATATTTAATAATTTCATGTCACCATGTTATTCAATTATTCGATTACAAGTACAGACTGAGAGCGCTAGCATAATCACAGCTTTGCAGTGAATCCTCAGTGCATGCTTAGCATCTTAAATATTTAAGTGTTGAAATTTTAATATACTTGAATATATCTCATATTGTGATATAGTTTGATAAATTGTATCTATTGTTTGCATGCAAATGATGTTTCTGTTTTTAAGGATGCACAATGACTATGTAATTCTGGAAATTCTATACATCAATATATATATTTACATATTATAAGGATATATATGATCTTATTCGTTACAAATTCGATGAGCCAGCAGCGACCATTATCAGTGAAAGCCGCAAAACATGTAGCTTATGCATTTTGTTTCGTAGCTTTATTTAATATATTTATATATACTTATATTCCATTTTCATCCTCAAGCGTATCGCGTACTTCACCTATCTGTATTGTTTGTTTGTCCCATAAATATTGGCTTGACAGA